>VZRN01000234.1:694879-758567 GCA_013397935.1 Dasyornis broadbenti
GATGGCGGCGGCGGCGGCAGCGGCGGCCGAGGCCGAGTGCGATGTGGTCATGGCGGCGCCCGACGGGCCCGGCGAGACCGACAGCGACGAGGAGGCGCGCAGGTAGAGCAGCGGCCCGGGCGGGGAGAGGGCAGCCCTTGTCCCTCCCGGTGGGCGGGCCGCGGCACGGCGAGGTTGCGAGCGCCGCAGGGCCCGGGGCGGCTGTGCAGGGCGGCTGCAGGTGTTCGGCAGGGCCGGGAGCGCTCTCGGGGACTCCGGTCGGTCCTTACCCGGGCGCACCCCGCGGGAAAGTCCTCTGTCCGGGCCGGCCGGGAGCGGCGGCTCCCCCGGGGCTCCGCAGCGGGGCCCGGCGGGCGGTGACAGCCACGGGCCGCACGCGGCAGGGCCCGGGAGCTGCTGGATTTGCGATGCGGTGCCAGTGTGTCCCAGTGAGCTCCAGCGGCCTCCGTGTGCACCGGGATTAGAACATCGGCCCGTTACCGGAGTGTCCCAGAAATACAGTTCACACCCTGTGTCCCGAGGCCACACACCCTCACCGGTGTCGGGGGAGCGCGTCCCCCCCTTCGCTGGGGAGGGAAGGATTAAACGCGTGGGAAGAGGAGGCTTCAAACTCCTGAACCTTTTGCTTCTTCATCACCCCATTCCCCTGGTTCCTGGTCCATTTGAAGCCTGCCCACAGTGGGTTTTATTCTGTCCTACCTTGCTATGGATAACGGGAAAAACACCTTGGGCAGAGCCCTGCTCCGGGAGTGCTCCATCATGCAGGAGATCCTGGTTTGTCCATGCTGTGCTCTGGTGCACTGTGCCCCGGTGGAGCTGCCAGTGTCACCTGAGGCTGGGGAAGGTGGGATCCCGACCTTTTACCGCATGTTTTCCTCCCAGGATTGAGTGAGCTGGAGCGCTGTGGGCAGAGAGGTGGGAAGGTCCCTGTCCAGGAAAGTCCACTGGTTTTCCATAGTGGCAGATGCTGGGTTCGTCTTCAGTGAACTGGAAGGAAAGAGTTGTTCCTGTAGGAATGGAGGCGATTGGTCTGGAAAATGATTCAGTGGAATGAAGAAGAGGAAACAAAACCAAAAGTGGCATCTGAGGAATGGTGGTTTCAGATTCTCATTGATGGCCCAAGGGATTCTCTGGAACTGAGGCCTGAGGAGCAGCTCCCTGGGGAGGTCCTGCTGAGCAGGAAAGGAGAAGCTGCTGAAGAGGCACTTGGGTTTCACAGAGCACTGGGATCACCCAGCCTGTGAGGCTGGGACAGGCCTGTGTGGGCACATCATTCCTGCCCCCTGGACAAGCAAAATGTGGTGTTTCAAATGGTAAAAATTCCCAGAGGTAAAACCCTGGCTGAAAGCACAGGTGTCTGCAGGTAGAGACCTCCAATTCCTTCCTTCCTTTGGCTGTGCCATGCACCGCTTTCATTAGGTGCCTTCACAATGTTCCGTTTTCATATTCTTTTTGGGATGTTGCCCCTTTCCCTTGCTAAAATGGACCCAAATGGGCAGGAGCTGATTCTCTGGGGTTGCTTTTGAGGAGCTGGCCCTGCACGTTCCAATTTCTTTGCAGTTGTATGCATTAGCCTCTTCTCTATCCCAGCCCTTCCTGTCCCACTGCGGTAGCTCAGCTGCTCTCGTGGAAATCACAGCAATAAATCTCTGTATTGGGCAGTGGAGTTGGAGCCTCAGAAAGTGTCAGATATTTGTGAAACATCACGTGCCAAGTAAGGGCTGGGTGAGCTCTACACAGGACACAGTGATTTGGCTCAGCCTTCGGGATGTGTCTGCGCTCATTTACATAAAGATCAGCAAAAATAAGGGAAAACCTTTTCAGGATCCTTATGATAACTCAGTAATGAGGGTTCCTTCTTCTGTGTTTCCATTTAGGAATTACAGTATGGCAGAATAAAGATACTTTGCTCAAGGACTCACCTTTGTCCAAAGGCACAGTTCTCTTCTACGTGGCTTAATAAAACTGGAAAATTAGAAAATTAGTAAAACGGGAGATCTGCACTTCAGAGTGGCTGTAACCAACACGTTGAAGCAACTGCAGACATGCCACAGGGCTCCCAGGGTGTCCAGAGCACAGCAATGGAGTGTGGTCACAGGATAATTATTGTGTGCTGCTGCCTCATGGATTGTTGGGGTCCTGGCAGAAAGCGTTGATGTAATTGTGTTGATTTTATCCCTTGGTGCACCAGTGCAGAGCAGCTGATGAGCAGGACTTGGCCACCCTGGAAAACTCACTTATTTCTTCATTAATTTTAAAGGTTTCTCACCCATGGGAACAGTTTTTCCCTGCTTCCAGCTGCTCTATGAGCTTGGGCCCCTGGAGCTTTGCCAGGGAGAATTTCCTTGTCATCTTCCTGGCAGCTCTGGGTTCTGGCTCCCGTGCATGCTCCAGGCTGGATCTTTCTCCTTGTTCTTCAGCACTGGAACATGTAGAAGCCTCTTAAAAAGAAATACTTCCGATTGTTGGGAAAATACTGTTAGGAGATGGCAGAGTCCCTGCTGCAGACTTGAGATGTGTTGGTACCTCTGTGGGGAATTGTCATTTCCCGCAGCAAAGTGACAAGCACGGAATGGCCCACATGGAGTCCCGGAGGTTCCAGGCCTGGCCAGGTTTGTGGGTCACTGATCAGGTCTGCAGGTGTTACTTGGAGGTTGTCAGGTGTTGGTGAGCACCAAGAGGCTTTTCCAGTGCATGAAGGGAGTTGCATCTCAGTGAGGCTCCTCCAGAATAGACATCATTTCTCGCCAGCTTTCAGGGCAGCACTGGCTGGAGGGGGTGAATCATCTAAGGGGCACCAGGTCATTCTGGGATAACCTGGAGAAGGCTCTATTATTCCTATTCTGCCTGTAAATGGGTACTTGGGTTTCCAAGGTGATAAACTAGCCCATTTCACCCATCTGGAAATATTTTATGATCATACCAGAAGCAACAGAAGGTACTTGTGTAGTTGTTTGCTTTCCTGTGCATCTGCAGAGTATTTGAGTATCTAACTGAGGCAGTTCTTTATCCAATAGAACAAGGTGATCCATACCTACAGTTTCAGCCTATTTCCTTAACATGAAGTGTGGTTTTTTGAGGTGAATCATAATGTAGATGCAGTTGTTTTCCCGTGGAATTCTTAAGCTGTCTGGCTTCCTTTGTTCAAAAGGAATTGCTTCCTTCAAAAAAGCAGTCTCAGGCTGATTCTAGACCCTTCCATGGGTTTTCACAAAAGTTACGCTGTGGCCCTGCCAGGCATGATGGGGCCATTGCTGGGAATTAGGTTAATTCCGAGCTCCGGGAATTACATAACGGCACAATTAAAGTTGAGGCTCGGCTGCTGTTCTCGCTTGTGGCTGCAGGGAAGGTTTGGTCAGTTCTTGGATTTCTTGTTTTGGTTCTTGTGGCTCTTTTGGTCTTCCACAAGTTTGCCCATGGGTACTGGGAATGTTCTGAGAGTTTGAGCACCTTCAGGTTCAGTTCTGCTCTTGGAGAGGCTCGAGGCAGCCCTGTGTTGCGTTTCCATGGGTGAGTCCTTCGCCCATCTGTGTAGATATTTGCGTGTCCAGACTCGGATTTCGCAGGTTGGGCGCTAGTCAGCGTTGAGTTGCTGCCGTGGTGTCTGTGCGGCCGCGCAGAGCGAACCTGCTGGGAGCGCGTTGGGGGGAGCTGATGTGCTGGGAAAGTGCTCCACTCTGCCCTCGGCGGGTCAGCGCTGCCCAGCCAGGGCCTCGCAGCATGTTACGTACGAGTGTGTGTGATCACTACCCTGCAGAGCCTGTCCCAGTGCCCAGTCACCCTCTGGGGGAAGAGCCTTTTCCTAATATCCAACCTAACCCTCCCTCACCCACTCCAGCCGTTCCCTCAGGTCACTGGTCACCAGAGAAAAGAGGTCAGCATATGCCCCCCTGCAGCCCCTCATGAGGAAGTTGTCAATATGTATTGTATCTCTAAATACAAACCTCTAAACCCGGTATCTCTAAATCCTCACTCAGTGTCAAACCTCACCTGAGGAAGGGTCTCTAAAGAGCACCCTGTGTATCTTTCTGACACACAGAGTGTTTTGTTTCTCTTCCAAGTCCTGAAAAAAGAGAGGGGATAGTATTGTATGTCCAGGGCAAACATGATGGCTAATTTTAAGCTCTAGACATCTGCCTGCTGTAAACTGAATTGAGATCACCCAACTTATTTTACCCCAGCGGCTGAGTCACATCTGACAGCTGAGAATCTGGGTGGGATTTCACCCCAAAAAATGCCAGATAAAGGCACCATATTCTATTAAAGAAAAAGCTTCTGCAAGAACTGCACAAAATAGGCAGGTGTGTTTCTTCTGCTAGAGCATAATAGGAAAGATTGCTTGGTCAGGACAGGATTTTGGAGCCTTCCTTAAATCCTGGCTATTTTAGGGTTTTGCCACCATTTTGTAATGGAGGCAGGCAGTGAAGTGGGAATGAGGGTCAGGAGAGCTGGGAGAGAGTGACTCTGCCACCTGCTTGGGTGTTGGATTTCTGTCCGTGGTGATATTGCCTTGGCACATCCCTGCCCAGAGGTTGTGCCAGCACACCTGGACCAAGAGCTACTGGGTTACAGATCCCTAAAGGCTCCCATGACTGAAAATCAGGTATCTGCAAGATAGGTCTGCAGGAGTCTCATTGGGAGCTGGAGTGGGAGGTGGAAGCCACGATCGGCACTCGAGCGGGGGCAGCATGTGGAAGCTCTGAGGAGGAGGCAGGAGTTGTTAGGCAAGTGTGGGATTGTGTCACTGTGCGCGGGATGGCTTCTCTGAGAGCTGCTGTGCTGGCAATGAGCAGGGACTGAGCTTTCACGGGGCATGGAAGGGAAGGAGAAGGAGCCTTGTGCTGGTTCCTCTCTCCCCAGGCAGGCAGCAAGCTCCATCCTCAGAGCTTGAGTGTGCAAGGGAGTGTCAGTGTGTGCAGCTGCTGCTTGTCTTTGTTGGTCTCAAGCTGTGCCAGAAGAAGTTCAGGTTGGCTATCAGGTGGAACTTCTTCACAGAAAGAGTTGTTAGGCGTTGCCCAGGGAGATGTTGCAGTCCCCATTCCTGGAGGTGTTCAAGGAACAACTGGGCATGACACTCAGTGCCCTGGTCTGGTTGACAAGGTGGTGATTGGTCACAGATTGGAGTCAAAGATCTTAGAGATTTCTTCCAAATCAAATGATTCAGTGGTGGGAGGTTCTCTGGGGTGACAGGGACCAAAGTACTTCAAGTGTTAGAGATGCTGAGAAATATCATAAAAGAGAAAAGAATAATTGCCTTGCTCACAAGGAAAGTCACTCCCACCTGCCTCTCCTGTGCCTGTGGTGCATGTGAGTGATGAAAGACAAGCTTCTTCATCAGCTCCTTGGTGCAGCTCTTCTCCGTTTCTGCGTCCAGCATGGAGCAGCCCCATGAAGACACGGATCCCATCACAAAGCCACCCATTCAGCTGGGGGCATATTTTTAGCAAAGCATGATTCTTCTTCAGTGTCAAAAGTAGCAAGTGGGGAGTGCAGGCCCCAGCAGTGCGGGAGGCAGAATGAGCTCATTCAGACCGCAGCATCTGTTGGGGTGAAACAATCCCCAGTGAGATCAGGGACTGCAGTTCTTCTTGTCGGAGCCAGAGCTGTGGTAAACAAGGGCTGTGTGCTCTGTATGTCAGCAGGGCACAACAGGGCAGAGCTGCTTCTGTCCTGGTGCTGGAGCTCAAGCCCAGCCTGACAGCTCCAGCAGGTCCTTTGCCTTCATGCTGTGGGGATGATTTGCTTTCACAATCTTCGTCGTTAAGCTTTAGGCTATGTGAGCAGCAGAAGCACCTGCACTCTCCCTTCTGCTGGTGTCACCCGAGGCACTGTGACTTGTTGATACATTGATCTGTATTAAAATGCTTAAAAGGAAAACAGACCAATAAAAAAGAGTAGAAAACAGTAGTCTTTGTGTGGGGGTGTTTCTCTGGCATCTCAAAGTACCGGTGCTTTCTGAAGATTGTTTTTGCCAGGGTTATGTTTTCTTCCTCCTGTTTTCCCAGCTCTTCCCAGCAGTTTGTGGCAGATGGGATGCTCTGGCACCCAGTCTTTAGCTGTGTCTATTAGATGGTAATTCCTCATGTCATGACAGGTAAAATGGCTAAAAGACTGTGCTGGACAGGTTGTGGCAGTGGCTCAGGTGAGTTCTGCCATTAAGACTATTCACTCATTTTTTTAGGCTATACAACAGAGACCTTCTGAGGGAAGGAACTTTCATAAGATCTGTGATTTTCTTTTCTATTTATGATTACAGAAATAAGAGAACAGTGAAATTCTTTACTGCCTGGTTTCCAAAAGTGCAGAATTACTGAGTAGTTTCTCCACTGTATTTAGATATTTGATCTGTAATATTCAAAAAAGGTGGTTGTGTTTGGAAATAGTTTAATCATGCAAAGTTTGCATCCTGATGCTTGTGATATGAATCCATCCCACAGGCATATCCTTGTTGTAGATCAGTATAGCTGGGATGGTGCAGGGATCCTGGGGCTCTGGTGGGTACTGGCTCCTGAGGAAAAGCCAGGCTGCAGCACCTGCCTAGGTGTGATGCTGGGAGGGCTGGGACAGAGGAGGCATGGCAGTTTCCCTTCTCTGATGGGTGAGTCCATAATTTTCTAGAGCAGGAGTGGGAGGAGCTGACCCGAAAGCCGGGACAAGGCCCTTGAGGGGCAGCGGGTGCATGTGCTACCCTCTTCCCCTGCCACAGTTCTTACCCATCTCATCTCATCTCATCCCAGGGTTTAACTCCTGCAGGCCTGTGGTTGGACTCAGCTGGGATGTAACCCACAGCAAAACTTAAAACTGAAAGTGAAGAGCACACTTCACAGCTCCCAGTGTCCATTGTTCTGCCAGCTGGGAAATCTGCAATGGCTCAGTGAAAACAACCCCTGCATGAGGTGGTTGTGTGGGAATGGCCAATGGCAGCCTGAGTGAGGCTGAAAACATGGGAACTTGTTCCAACACAATTCCCTTTGTTCTCTCCTAGGTCAGCCTGTTGAGCACTGCTCGCATTCACTGTTCCATCACTGTGATTTGCTCTCCCTCTCGGCCTGTGCAGCTGAAAATCTGAAGGGAGATGAGGGAAGAGAAGGGGCTTGGTTTCCCTCAGGGGAAGCTTTGCTTTCAAGAGTTTAAGGGAAGCTGCTTTAAACCATATGTTGTGTGTTTTTAAATGTCCCAAACTGTCTCTGCAAATGCTTGCTCTTGAGTGTGAGGACTATTTCTAGACCTGTTGCCAAGGCAGTGCCAGGCTTCTGTTGCAGGCTCGTACCCATATTTCTTTTTGATTTAGCTGTCTTTTGAACATGGAAATGGTTCTTGGCTCTAGTTTGTAAGTACGTGGGACTCCTGAAAGAGCCAGCGCTGTCTCTTCTGTTCTGAGGTGCAGCACCTTGCAGGAGGGGGCTGTTGGATGAACCCCATACCAGGGAGTTTTGATGGACTCCCTGAGGGGACTCAAAGGTGGCTTTAGGATGCTATTGTATCCCTGTAAAATTTGGCTAGGAAATACCCCTGAGTATCCCAGATAAAGCACTGGAGTATCTGGGAGCCATCATGAAATGAGGTGTGCTGCTTTCTCCTGGGCAGAGTGTGCTGAGGAGATCTCACAATAACCAGCTACGAGCGGCTGGAGCATTGAACAGTTATACTGAGATTGCATGGGGATCCAATGCTCGTCATGGTCAAAATCTGTCTGATGCTCAGTTCCTCTGAAAATGTGGTGTTTTGCTTCCTTTCAGAGAAGCAGAAGCATTCAAGGAGCAAGGAAACGCATACTATGCCAAGAAAGATTACAACGAAGCGTACAACTACTACACAAAAGCCATAGGTGAGAACAGCTGATAATATCAATCTTTACTGAATACCATGTCTAAAATTGGAGCTGATTGCTGATTTCAAGCACACCAGTGGGGTTTCTGACAGCACATGCTGAATGAAACTTCTTGCCTGCTTTAATTACCTTGGGAAATGTCACCAGATCGATAATGCCAGTCAGGGCCAATGTTCGTAAGTGCCACAAGTTACGTAGCTGCTGCATTATGCTGATAGTGAGTCTTGCATTGTCTCCAGATACATGTCCCAATAATGCCAGTTATTATGGGAACAGAGCTGCCACACTCATGATGTTGGGGCGGTTCCGAGAAGCACTGGAGGATGCTCAGCAGTCGGTCAGGTTGGACGACAGCTTTGTACGGGTACGTGGAGAACTTCAGGCTCCTCACTCAGTACCTTGTCTGCACCTGTTACAGCTCTTGCAACTCCCTTTTACCTGTGTTCCCAGGGCCATCTCCGGGAAGGAAAGTGCCACCTTTCCCTAGGGAATGCCATGGCTGCCAGCCGCTGCTTTCAACGAGTTTTAGAACTGGATCATAAGAATACCCAGGCACAGCAGGAGGTAAGAGGATCTTCAGGTTTAACTGTCTCCAGTAGATGCTGAGGAGGCTGAGCTGGCCATAGGAGAAATGGAGAGTGATGTAAGGCAGCTGCCACTGTTGTGTCTCTTTCACAGGGCACGTTTTCCTGGGCTCTCAGTTTGGTCACTTGATTTCAAACTGTTTTTAATGCTGGCAAAAGTATTCATGTCATTTTTATTATTGGTACATGGTCTGCAGTGGTTTTAGCACTGACATTCAGGGATTGGCTGCTGAAATGCTGCTTGGTGACATTTCAGAGCAGAGACTGTCCTGCAGCTCTCCTGTGTTCTGTCTTTCAGCTGAAGAATGCCACGACTGTGCTTGAGTATGAAAAAATAGCTGAAGTGGATTTTGAGAAACGGGATTTCAGGAAGGTGAGATTAACTTGTTTGGTGTGGTCTTACATAAGAATTGGTGTGTTTAACATGGCCCATGCAGGTGTGTGGCCAGTTTCCTTGCTGGATGTTTTGGAGGTGCTGTGCCCCATCTGTTGGAGCAGGGCTGGCTGGTGAACTGTGTCAGCTCTGAAAGTGGCAGAGCTTGTGCGCCCTGAGCACTGACCAAATGACAAGTGAGGAGGTGACTGGCTCAGGCCAGCCCTCTGTCTCTGTTTGCTTTGCAGGGTGAGTGGAGTCATGAATGAGCTGTTTGAGGCAGATTTTATCAGCAGTAGCATATGATCATGCTTTGCTCCTGAAATACATATCCAGGATTCTTCTTTCTCAGCTTTTAAAAAGAAAGAATAAAAAAGACAGGCTGTGTGCCAGCGAGGGTTGTACAAGGAAGAATGCAGATCTCCACGGGGCATTCTTCTTACAGCTTCCAAATCTTTCTTCCCAAGAAGAAAGATTGACCTGATAGAACAAAAAATGACAGCATGAAATCTGAAAGGCACCAAGCACTTCTCATGCAACTGTTTCTGTGCCGTGGATGCATGTAAGGCTCAGATTTATCCCAGAAAGGAGAGATTGTCCGGTACATTGAGCTCATTGTTCAGGTCACTCTTAGGCTGAGCACAAGATTTTGGAAGGGTAAATCCCAGCTTTGTATCACCTGTTTCTGAGGAGCAAATGGGATGTGTGGTCAGTCTGAATTTCCTATATAGGAATTGTCCTGCCTGTATTGCACGTCGTGGGTGTCTGCATCTGTCCCTCACTTCCCCAGTCCCACTTTGCTGGGGAGGCTAACATGAAATGTGATCTTTGTTTCTGAAGGGCTGCTCCTGCCTCACCCAGGAGCCCTTGGCTCTGGAGCACAGTGCTTCCCACAGCAGAGCCCTGTGATGTCACGGGCCGAGGAGCAGATGAACCTTGGGGAACAATGCCCTGTTCTTGCACAGATGTCCCCACCAGAGTGCAAGGATGGAAAAGACCAATTAGCTCACCCTGCCCATGGCTGTCAGGCCAGTGGAAGATCAGCCCTTGCACTGTACTTTTTTGTGTTTTGTCCAGTCCAAACTGTCTCAATCTATTGAATTTCTGTCCCTCCAACATGTCTTTATACTGCAGGAAACAGGGGCAGGATTGTCCTTCTTGGCCCTTTCTTTAGGGCTTACAGTTTAGAAGAGTTAAAGGGATGGACCTCCTACAGGTGTCCCTTGAGTCTTGTGTAGTGCTCTGTCGCAGTAATGCAGCAGATGCCTCAGACCTTGGCACACAAAGCCATTTGAAAGGCACAACCTGCACATGAGGAAAATTTTCCAATGAAATGTGTCTCCAGCAGCAGTGGAGGTGGGTGTCTGCACGCTCGCTTTCCTGGTCAAACACAAATCTCAAGTGTGGGGCAGCTGTTCAGATTAGGCCCTTGGCTCTTTCCTGTACATATGCCTGTGGTTTTTCTCACACCAGGTTGTGTTTTGCATGGATCGTGCTTTGGAGTTTGCTCCTGCGTGTCACCGGTTCAAAATCCTCAAGGCTGAGTGTTTGGCGCTGCTGGGCCGGTACCCTGAGGCACAGTCGGTAGCCAGGTAAGTGTCTGAGTGCTGGGGCTGAGGAATGCCTGGTGGGGTGTCCTGGCTGCTACCTGTGCTCCACACCTGGAGTAAGTGAGGGAATATAAAATACAAGTAGTCCTTAATGCATGTTGTGATGAGGAGAGAGTGTGTGAATTTATCCCCGTTAATCTTCCTGGGAAGCTGCATCCACATCCCATTCACAACCAGCCATCCTGCTTGAGCAGGCTTCTGTCCTTTTGTCTTATCTGTACCACAGACTTGTTAAAATAACTGGGTACCTCAGTGGAGGAAGGTGCTTGTGGAGGTCAGAAGGAAATGGGAATAGGGAAGATTTCCTTTATTGCTGTGTGTTTCAGTGATATCCTGCGGATGGACTCGACGAATGCTGACGCGCTGTATGTGCGTGGGCTGTGCCTGTACTACGAGGACTGCATCGAGAAGGCTGTGCAGTTCTTCGTGCAGGCCCTCAGGATGGCCCCTGACCATGAGAAGGCCTGTCTTGCCTGCCGGGTAAGTGGTGGAGACAGGGCTGCAAAATCACCAGGATTTGGGTTTTTAAAACCAAACACGTAGTTTGGTTCTGCTGGATCAATCCCTTCTCCCTCCCTCAACATTGCCATTCCCAGATCTCCAGGAGCTGGCAGTGTGTCCAACCCTTCCCAAAGACAGCCAGCTGCTGCCTGAGATAAAACCAAGCTCCTAGAAACTGTTTCTCAGTAGATTGTGACACATTGAAGCAGCCTTCCTTTCACTCTTCTTTGTACCCTGGTCAGATATGGGAGCAATAAAACCAGATACAAAGGTTCTAAAGGAACTCCTGATTTTCACATCCAATGTCCATGCCAACACCCTGACTTTCATTTAACACTGTTCCTTCATGTTGCTCCTTTCCTGGTGTAGTTCTTCGACTGACTTTAAATCTGTTTATGTGTATAAAGCTCTGAAAAAGTGAGCTCCCAGTCCTTTTATTTTAATCCATAAATTTAGTGCACTGTCATGTTCTCATCTTAAAAATTAGGCAACCTTTCTCCTGTGGAGAATGCCTGGAACTGGCACTGGCTGTTCCTTAGTGCTTGGGGGAAGGACGAAGTGCTTCCAGATCATTTCAGCTGCTGTATCCTGCAGCAATGTCTGAAACCAAATTAGAACTGTTGTGTCTGAGGGTCCTTGTCCGGCAGAACAAAGTACTTGGTCCCCCTGACCTCATGTTCTTACCCAGGTGTGTTTCCTTTCAGAATGCCAAAGCACTTAAAGCGAAGAAGGAAGATGGGAATAAAGCGTTCAAGAAAGGCAACTACAAACTAGCGTATGAACTGTACACAGAGGCACTAGGAATAGACCCAAATAATATCAAAACAAATGCCAAACTCTACTGCAACAGGGGGACGGTTAATTCAAAGGTAAGGGACACCTGGCAGGTGTCTGTCACCATGTCCCTCACCACGGCAGTGACAAACCGCAGATCAGCTGTTCTGGAAAGCACAAGCTCCCCTGGCTGCTGGGCAGCTGCATCTCTGAAGCCATGGGCAGCGTTTCAGGGTTTTGTGCTTGCACAACACTTGGATCAGTTCCCAACAGCCAGCAATCGGCTCCTGCAGCAACAAAACTCAAATACTTGGGCTGCACAGAGTGGGAGGGAGACGAGGGACTTGCTTTAGCCTTATCTTAGTCAGGAAAAGTCATCCTGTCTCTGTTTGCTGTTTGTTTCCTTCCCAGGAATGAGCAGATTTATTTTCTTATTCTTGTAAATCATGTCTTGCTTTGGAGAAAAAAAAAAAAGAGGACATAATTTAAAGCCCCATGATACTTCTTCAGCTTTACTGTTGCATTTTAGTCCTGCACTATCCAGAGAAACAGCCAGTCATGTGACAGTGCTCCCAATTCCCATCCTGTGTCCTCTGGGCATTTTTCTTCCTCAGCTGTACCAATGTTGATGCTGTTTCCCCAAACACCCCCACTTGGTCAAGAAACACAGCCTGTTCCCAAAACCTGGGAAGTGGGATGAGCTGGAGGCCACATAATAGATATCTTACATGGCTGTTTGTGTCTGAAAACAAATGCTTTTTCAAAAAAAGATTTCTTTAAAATATTTTTAGGTTTATCTTCCTGCCCAGGAATTAGTTTGGACATCGAATTGGGATTGTTTTCAGGAAGACCCTTGGTTTTGAGTACATTTCTTACACAGAAGCACCACATAGCTCCGTCATGTCACTGGCCATGCTTCTGATTTTTTTTTTTTTTCCCCCAGGGAACAAAAGCTCAGTGTTTTGGGGAAATTGGGAAAAAATTCCTAGACAGAGGCACAGAAAACAGTGAGATATTCCCAAATTCTTCACACCTTTCATTTGCCCAAAATCACAATGCAGAATTTGTTCACTGTTTGGGATTCACTCACTTGTGTCTGATGTTGTAGCTTAGGAAACTTGAAGAAGCAATCGACGACTGCACAAATGCGGTGAAGCTGGACGACACGTACATCAAAGCCTACCTGAGGAGGGCACAGTGGTGAGTGCACCTTGACATCGGGCACCTGAGCAGGTGTGTGGGCAGGAGCATCCTCCTGGCAGCTCTCAGGGACAGGATCACAAATCTGGAGCTTAACTGAATGGAAGTCACAGGGCCAAATTTATTCCTCTTCCTTGTGCTGCTGAGGAGATGGGGGAAGCTCTCTGTGGCCTCTCTTCTTGCTTGTATCTGGCACTGCCTCTTGATGGTATTGATAGAATCATTTGGGTTGAAAAAGACCTCCAAGATCATTGGCTCCAACTCTTGACCAATCACCATCTTGTCAGCTAGACCATGGCACTGAGTACCACATCCAGTTGTTCCTTCGAACATTGCCCAGAATGGTGACTCCACTACCTCTGGCAACCAGTTTCAATGCCTGACCATCCTTTCAGTGAAGAAATTCTTCCTGATCTGAACAGGATTTAGGGAGGATTTGTTCTAAAACTTGACTTACTGTGTTTATAGATGAGCATAAGATGTTCTGTCCCAGAGCGCCCTTCTCTTTCCATGTCTGCAATTGCAAATTTACAGTGGTTGGAAAAGAGATTGAAAAAGATCTCCAAGATCAATCTTTTCCAACCTTCCATCTCTGTAATTGCTAAGTTACAGTGAGTAAAGTGTGAGTAAGGCTGAGGGGTGACAGATGGGCACATGCCACTTGTAAGTGCCGGGGTTGTCACTCCTGACCAGCACTGGCAGTGTGAAGTTTTATGCCAGCTCTGATCCTGCAGTAGCTTCATGGAGCTCATGTTGGCTGGGATCCTGCAGCTGCATATCAGAATTACCAGGTCATTAAAGCAGAACTTGTGCTGCCAAAGGAGGTTACAGTGTCCCCTTGGAGCCCAGAGTGCAGGTTCCTGTGCCAGGGTTTCCCATAAGTGTCAGGGCTCCCAGCACTAGCTCTGTGTGGGCACCTCTGAGGTCTGATCTGCTCCAATCCAGAGCACTTCCTTAATCCACCTCCACCCAGACAGCCTGTACTGAACCCCTTTTGATGTTCTGTGAAGGACACCGTGGCCACCAGTGTTTCTTTCCACAGTTACATGGACACAGAACAGTATGAAGATGCTGTAAGAGACTATGAGAAGGTTTATCAGACAGAGAAAACGAAAGGTGAGCACAAGGGCACTCTGTGTGTGTGCACAAGTTTCCCTTAACTGCCAATTTTTTGGTTGTTCTTTTTTCACCACAGTATGCTCTGATTTGCAGCTTTATACCCCAGCAGGACAACATGGAGAGGCCCTCAGAAGCACTGGAAATGCCTGTCTCCGGTCTGGTTTCTTTCCCAGCATCAAATGCTGAGATGATAATTCAGTTTGTGTCTGAGGCAGTGCACTGGGTTCAGAATGTGTGGTTTTAGTTCTTGCTTTGATTGTCCCCTTGCTTTTTGAGTGGCCTGAAGTGGAAGGGACGGAGTAACCCTTCCCCTCTGGTGTTGTACTCCTTTCCAGAGCACAAGCAGCTCCTAAAGAATGCACAGGTGGAACTGAAAAAGAGCAAACGGAAAGACTACTACAAAATCCTGGGGGTGGACAAAAACGCCTCTGAAGATGAGATCAAGAAGGCGTACAGAAAACGAGCACTAATGCATCATCCAGGTACCCACAGCAGTCCTTATGTGCCCTGTGCAGCCATCACTGAGGCAGAAATGCATATGGAAGAGGGAACTTCTGGAAAAATAGCAGCTCTGACCCCACAGATCTAGAGCATGTTCTAGTACAGGAGCTTGGGAATGCTTAACATTTTCCATTTACATTAGAAATTAAAAGCTTTCTCCTGCTTGTCTGTGTATCCCCAGACCGACACAGTGGAGCAAGTGCAGAAGTACAGAAGGAAGAAGAGAAGAAATTTAAGGAGGTTGGTGAAGCCTTTACCATCCTGTCAGATCCCAAGAAGAAGGCCCGTTACGACAGTGGGCAGGATTTGGAAGAGGATGGACTGAACATGGGAGGTCAGTGTTCTTTACAATACTCTGCCATGGCAGCCTTTGACAAGATCAGACCCTTCAGAGTCTGCCTTAGCCCCTAAAGCAAGCCTCCCGTTGGGAATTACTCCATGAATTGAATTGGTTTAGTCCCTGAAAGTGTTGGGATGGCAGGGCTGCACTGATTGTTTCTAGTTGGGAACAGGCTGGGACACTGGTAGGTGTTGTCCTTGGCAGTAGCTGCCTTTAAGCAGAAATCTGTCACAAGATGCATAAAACAGTGTAATTGTGGGTCCCTCGATGCTGCTTATGCAGATCCTTAGGCTGCTCTGTGGCAGGTTCTCTCTGTGACAGCTGCTTTACCTGTTTGTGGCCATTCCATGGCTCCCTTTGCTTGGAGCCAGTCCTGTGTCCCCCTGCTCGGGCACTCTGAGACACTCTCTAGACCCTCAGTGAGCTGACATCTCCTTAACTGTGAGACTGTAATGGCTTTTTCACTGCATCTCACAAATTCCTTCTCTTTCCTGTAGACTTTGATGCAAATAACATCTTCAAGGCCTTCTTCGGCGGGCCAGGGGGCTTCAGCTTCGAAGGTAGGTGAGGTGTTCTCCTGCCAGCCTTGGAATCGTAAGTGCACGGATCCCCTGGCAGGGCAGCTGGGGCTCCCAGTGGGGATGTGCTGCTTGAGGAGGCATTTGACGGTTTCACACACCAGCATCTAAGAGCTTTTTCAAAGTTCTGCCTGCACAGCGTCAGCTGGTGGCTGGTTCTCGTTCTTTTGGTCTCAAAACCCACAAACTCGTGAGTTCCCTGTTCTAGAGGTGTATGTGAGCTTAGCCATCCATGTGCTGCTTAGGATTGCACTGAACCGATTTGTCTTTGCATTTGAAAAGTCCTGATTATCTTCCATTTTCTTTTTCAGCTTCTGGGCCTGGAAATTTCTTTTTCCAGTTTGGCTAAGAAGCAAACAAACACAAATCAAACCACACATACCTGATCTGCTTCTTTTAACCTCGAATACGGACAGCCCCAGACTCCTCCTCCATCACGTCTCGTTGTCCTTAGAGCAGTTTCATTTCTGGGTTGGAGCCTCTGTTTGTGTGTTGTGTGTGTGAAGAGGAAACCAGCTCGGGAGGGGAAGGCTTGTGAATTTTGTTTTACTGTTAACTTTATTAAAAAAAAAAAAAAAATAAAGCTTTGAATCTTTTGGTCCCTCCATGCTGGCCCGTGCTTTCAGCTGCTTCTGCCCCTCAGCACAGAGGATTTCCTGGAATCTTCCCAGAATCTCCACATGTGAGAGGGTGAAGGAATTCCTGGTTTGTTCTGTTTGCTTCCAAAGCAGCATGTCCAGGGTTTGGAGTAACTTGTAAGTTATCTTAATCTTTTGGAAATACTGCCAAGGCTCAATCCAGTTTCGTACAATCGCATTTCACCTGCCAGCCTGGCTTCTTGGCTCTTTTTATTTCTTTTTTTTTTCCCATGATTCTCCCAGCAAGGCCCCCTTGGGCATTAAACTTCCATGATAACGTGTGAGCTTACAATTCTGTATCAGAGAAACGCTGCCTGGAGTTAAAAGAGCAGCTTGTGTGAGAATTCCCTGTGATGCAGCTGGAATTAAGGGCTTTGTGTTCCCAAGATTGTCCTGTTTAAGGGAATATTGAATTTGCTCTGGGCTGAATTCCTTCACTGTACTTTTTTAAATTAATCCACTTGAATATTTTATATTTGTGCTAAACTTGATTTTGTTGAGCTTGATGTGTGATTTCCTGTTACTGATCCATGATGTGGGTGAGTCTTTCAATGCCAAGTGAATTCCAGGCAGGGATCGTGGGTGGTTCGGGATGTGCAGTGCCGAGCTCCCAGTGTGCAGCAGCTGTGTGATTGGTTAACCTGGTTGAGTGCTTTTCCCCGGCAGTGATTTATTCCTCCAAAGCTGCAAGAAAATGCAAAGTCCAGCTCGGAACTGACAGTCTGTATTGTTTCTCTTGCGCAGTGTCAGGACGGGAGCTTGAAGGGATGGATGAGCTTCCGGCCTGGAGCCATGTCCCGGTGGGTTTGGTGTGGGGCACTGCCTGTTAATGGTTTGGTTTTCACCTAAAAGGTGAAACACTTTACAGCAGGGTCTCAGCTGGGAGACGGCTCTGCTTCTGGAATTCCCCCCTTTTCTCTAGAGAGTGGAGAACCTTTTTATCCAGATGCTCTGTGTGAGTTCAGTCCTGTCTGTGGTGGGTTCTGGAGCACGGTGCTGTCAGGCCCAGTCCCAGGAGGTTGTGCTCAGCTTGGGATGTGAGGGGAGCAAGAGGCAGCAGGGCCGTGCCTGGGGGTCCTGGGCTGGTGCTCAGTGAGGGTCAGAAGAACCGTGGCTGGGGGTGCTGGGCTGGTGCTCAGTGAGGGTCAGAGGAGCCGTGGCTGGGGGTCCTGGGCTGGTGCTCAGTAAGGGGTAGAGGGGCTGTGGCTGGGGGTCCGGTACTGACCCTGGCAGCATGGGGCTATTGAAGGCCAGAGTTTGCTCAGAGAATGAGCGTTTGTGCACACAGGCTGGGCTGTGCAGAGAGACAACCTCACACTGACTCTGTGTAACACCTGATTTACCTTCCCGCGGCAGAGCAAACACTGCAAGGAGTTCATTGCATGATGTGATCGCTCTGAATGCCACGTCTTTGTCTTCCTCCCTCCCGAGGGCTGTGTGTGTCCTTCAGCAAACAGGGACCTGTGTGGGGCCACAAGGTCCTGGCTGTTCCAGCAGTGACATTGCTGTCATGGTCCTGCCGTGGTGTTTGGTCAGGATTCTTGACAATCTGCTTTCGTAGATTCATAAAATTTAAGGGCTTTAAATTTTAGCACTGCAGAATAGAGTATTTTACAACTCATTTGAAACTCAGCTTTCTAAGTGAGCCAGTGCTACTTTCAAAACCTGACACTCCCACGTTTATTCTGATGTCCTTCACGCTGGTGTGAGGGATGGACCCACCCAGGTGCACCGAGAGCAGCTGGGTCCTGGCACTTTTCAGGCTCTGAAATGGTGAATACCTGGGGAACTGAAATACTGGTCTATGCACACTGATGCTTCCCCAGCTTTCCTGGCACTGTAAATCAGAGTTTACAGGGCCTGTTTAGTGGCATTTTGGATCCATGAGATCTTGTCCTGTGTGTGTGTTGCGGTTGCTGTACAGTCTGAGCTGTTCTCGGTCTCCCATTGCTGAGCAGAGCCGTGTCTTGTGTCTGTCAGTGGGTTTATTCTCATTTGCTCCTGCCCCAGGGAAGTGTGACTGCCTTCCTTCCTCCCTTCCTTCTCTCCAAGCTGAGTGAGCCCATTCCTTGGAGCACAGGAGTGGAATGGCTTTGCTTCTGGGAGAGAAAATGTATACAGCAGCTATTTATAACCTGTACATGAATGCATGATTTAATGTAGTTAAATATTCATATGGCGAGTGCCAAGACTTTCTACAGAGCGTTGTTACATGAATCAAAGTGAAGGCAAATGCGTAGAAGCATGGAATGGTTTGGGCTGGAAGGCCTTTAAAGGCCATGGAGTCCAACCCCCTGCCATGGGCAGGGACACCTTCCACTAGCCCAGGGTGCTCCGGGCCCTGTGCAGTCCCCCTTCCCCCTGGCACAGAGCAGGCTGAGCAGGGCTCAGTGGCACCTGGCAGCTCAGGGCAGCAGCAGTGTCCAGTGGCACTTTGACCTCCACCGTGTGCCCGCACAGCCTGGGGAGATAAAATTCTGCTTCTTTCCAAAAAATGGGTTCAGATGTGCATTACTTGGAGTGGTGCCTCCACACACCATGGTTCCAGGACATTATGCATGGGTTGTGGTTGTGTGTAGCTACAGGGAAGCCGAGTGCCAATGCTCCAACCACTGGCAGCCCTCCCACGCATCCTGCAGCCCCAGGGGAGCCACCGGCCGCAGGGATTTGCTGCAGAGACCATGAATGAGCATCTTCAAGCTATGTTGTGCCTGCACTGTTTCTAGAAGGACAAAAAGAGCACAGGTGCAGGAGGTGGGTGCTGCCCAAGATGCGGTGGGATGGACACGCTTTGGTGTGACTCTTAGCCTGGCAACTCCTGCCCATGGTCTCTGAGGGGGAATGGCTGGTGCTGTGAGAGCTGTTGCCAACAGGAAGGATGCAGAAAGAGCAGAGCTGCCATGGCTGAGAGCCTGACCAGGCTGGTGTGTCAGGGGTCGTCTTCCACCAGCCAAGCTGTGAGTAGTTGCTCTGAACAGCTCAGGAAGTGACAAGTGGCTGTCGGCTTCTCTGGGAAAGTTGTGAACCACAGGAGAAGTGTGTGGGGAGTGTGGCTGTGGGTAGAGCTGGCATGTGGGGGCTCTGCTGTGGGGCTGCAGTATTGGCAGGGAGAGCAGGAATTGTGTGGCTGTTAGGCTTTCCCTTGGATGTGGTTTTGCCGGGGCATGCTCATGGAATCATGGAGTAGTTTGGGTTGGAAAGCTGTGAACACCATTCGGGAGGTTCTGGCCACCCTCTTAGGCTCCTTGTTGCTTTGGCTGCACAGGAATGTACCTGGTTTGGTTTTGATCCTGGGAGTGTTCCATGAGCAGGATCCCCAGTGCTGACAGCTGCTGGCTGTTGTAAATACAGAAATGCAAGTTGGAAAACAGGAGAAAGACAAAAGTGTTCAGGGACAAAAGCATTCTCTATTGTTCATGGAATAGTGGGTCCCTCTGCTCTCTGTATCTGCTGAGACACAGAGTGGATGCTGCTGTGCCGTCATGTTTTGTCTGACACAGAGGCTGGTGCTGCTCCCTGTCCAGCCGTGCTGGCCCTGGATCTGCAGCCATCAAACAGCCACAGGCTCGGGCCAGGTGCTGCTTTGCCATTTCCAGATGACTTCCTCAGTTTCATTAATAACTGCAGATATTCTCTTATTTCCAGTGGATGGTTTTCATCCCATTTAAATTCGTGCCTTGTCCTCTCCCCTCCCCTTCCCTAGGGAACAGGACAACTGTGTGCTGCACTCATACACAGTGCTGGTCCCTGGGCAGCTGTGGCAGGGCTGTGACAGGGGCAGGTGGCAATAGCTGGTGGCTGTCCCTGCCATTGGCTCTGTGGGGCTGCTCTGGGTCCCTGTGTGACTGTGGGAGCCGATGTGAAATGCCTGGCCTGGCTCTCCCCACTCCCACCCTCATGGATGGGGTTATCCCTTCTTGGAGCAGCACTGGGTATTTTCCCTTACCCAGATCCGAGCTTGGAGGGACAGCTCTGGTCTGTTTGTGGGAGCTGGGACACTGCAGCTGAGCTGGAGCACCAGGGGTGGCCCAGGAGGGCAAGATCCATGGGGAGCCAGATGCTGCGTCCAGTGGGATGAGCAGCCTGGCTGCCATCCCAGCCTGTCTGACTGCCCCATCCCCAACCCCTCTGTCCCTTGGTGGCTTGTGTGAACAGACTGGTGTGAGGTGGCATCCGAGGAGCTGCGTGGGGAGCACCCCGAGCCCCGCAGTGCACGTTTTACAACCACACAAAATAGTCAGGACAAATCCGGGCACCGATGCGAAGCCACTTAGAGAGGAGCTTGTCCCTGTGCTGCCGTATTTATCTGAATTGGAATTCGGAATGTTTACCTCAGTGTACATAGCTCAACCTTTCCCTGGGAGGAAAGGGGAATTGCATGGAGCAATCGCTGTCCCATTGCTTTGCTAAACTCCTCATCCTCTCCCAGCCGGGCTCCGCATCGGTACCGACTGTCCCTGTTGGACCTTTCTAGGATGTGAATGGTAAAAATGTGAATATTTGTTGTTTACTTCCTTAGCAGAACTCCCAATGCCGTGTTTGTATGGGAAATCAGCCTGAGCAGACCCATATGCAATTGGTTTTACTTTATTATAAACTGTATATGATGTACAAACTAATAAAAACTCAAACGACGACAGTGTCACTGTTGTTCTTGAACAGGCAGATGAAGAAGATATTCCAGCTGTGTATTCTGGTGCTGGAGTGATCTGGGTGCTGGGGGTGTGGGCTTAGCCAGCCCCTGAGCAGGTGCTGCCAAATACCTCGTAGAGCTTTGGTAGAACAACCCCTAGAGGTTCTGTCAGGAGAGGCCCTGGCTGAGCGCTGGGCACTCGGCTGCTGCCAGCGTGGAAACTTGGAAGGGTTTCTCAATGGAGGGTCACGGGTGCTTGGGATGGGTTTATAGCTCACTATTTTATGTTATAATGAGATTTTATTTTAATCCTTTGCTTTGGAACAGCAGGAACTATTTTGCTTTCATGGCAGAACGTTTGCTACCAGACAAGCACCAAAGCTCTCCCTGCTTTTGGCCTCAACATTCGGAGGAGAAGCACTCCTTGCCCAGGCAACATCGGACTCGGGCTGAGCTGTGCTCAGCGACAGCCCCAGCCCAGCCCACGCCTCAAATACAGTCAGTATTTACAGCGTTAGTGCGGGTTAATGTCACACTGCTGCTCCCCAGACCTAAGCCAGAGCAGGAGGTCAAGCTGGGACCTGACCTGGGGCTGTTAGTGGAGCTTTGTGTTAAACAATGCCCAGGAGCCACCACCCCACTGGGCCAGGGCCTGGCAGAGCATAAACCCAAGTTCCAATAAAAAATTTAATGACAGAAGTGCTGAGTCAGTAACTTCCAGCCGGGGTTTAGGTTCGAGCAGACGTGAGTTACGAGGTTACAGTGCCTCCACTTCCTACATTACAGGGTTACTCCAGCCTAACTCTTAACATTCAAGTGCATTAGAGGAAGGGAGTAAAATCTTGCATGAAGTCCAGTTGTGTACTTCAGACATGATTTTAGTTTCTATCAAATAAAATGGAAAAGACATTAGTTTATCTCTTCCACTCCCTGCCAAGGCAGGATTGTTTCCTACAGGACACAGAATGGTGCTTGGTCCAGCCCAGGTGGAGGGAAGTAGCCAGAGCCACTGCAGGAATTGGCTCCTTGTCCTGGTGTTTCACTTGATTCCCCCCAAGTCCAGGGTTGGTGTCTTTAAGATACCACCTGGCACAGTGCCTTCCTCCTGGCTGTCCCCATCACACAGAGCATCTCTGCTGTGAGGGACAGGAGCTGGGCTGGAGCCACTGGGCAGCTGCAAGATCAGCCTAGGATTAGGGCTGCCCTCAGCAAGGTCTGTCCTTAGGGACCAAACCCTTAGTAAGGACAGGAGTCCTGAGAGGAGTGACTCACCCCTAACAGGAGTGACCCACACCTGGGTCTGGCCAGTTCTGACCCCATAATTGGCTGCCAGAATGGCCGACATCGGTCCCTGGGTGTGGGAGGGGAGGGACATCCTGCAGTTCCCTTGGCTTCAGACCAGCGACTGACAGGCTTTGGTCAGTGCCAACAGGTAAAGATCGAACGATTGTGGTTCAGAGGGAAGCGATAAAAGCCCAGAGTTGATCTTCCTCCAAGGAAGAAAACAAGCAGGACACCCCAGCTGGTTCCCTCCAAAACTTGCATTAAAATCCGTGACAGTTTCAGCCAGGAGTTGCTTGTTTTCTTCCTTTTCTGAGGCCGGTAACTCCCAAGAGCCTTCACGCTGGGGTGGGCAGAAGGGTTGACTTTAGTAAAGGTAGAATTATTTCTCTTTACACTTTAAGGTTACAGGAGTTACTTGCCTTTTAAAAACAAACCAAGGAGCTGCCCTGCCTGTGCTCCTAGATGATGGTGCAGGAGCTAAAGGCAGAGCCCCGTTTGTTGGTGCTCTGCGTTGGCACGAGTTTTCCCTTCCCATAGTATCCCGAGAATATCGCCCTCACATCAATCTTTTTAGACAGGACAAGCATCCACATACCGTTATCAAAATACAGCAGTTTCCCTCCTCCAATTTCCCCCACTTGCTCCCCTTTGTTCCCTGCCTTTTCCAGCTTCACAAACTCCAGCAGATCGAGCCCGGTCTGGACGGCTTCGACGCCATTGGCACAGCCGAGGGTGATGTGGGCCCGGCTGCCCCGCGGGAGGTTGTCCGTGGGCAGGATCTTGTCGGCGTCCCCAGGCCAGAGCAGGAGCTGCTGCTCGCTCAGCTCGATGCGAGCCCCGACAGTCTTTGTGGTGATGAACAGCGCCGAGATGGAGAGGGTGAAGCCTTTGCCGTAGGAAGCCTTCACAGCCTGGAGGAGAGGGACACGCAGACGGAACAGCATTAGTGCCTGTGGGTGGGGATTCACAGCGCTGCACTGGGATCATGCTGCTCGGGGACGTGGCTGCTGTGACATGGTCAAAATACCCAGTGCAAGGAGAAGGTCAGAGCCTGATATCCCAGCTCTGTGGATTTGGAGCTGGTGACATCTTTGTCCTTCACAAATTCCAATATTTAACCTGGGCTTATGTGCTCTGAAATAATCACTCTGGAAATGTAAATACCTCAGTTCATCATCATTCAACTCAAGTTGTCAGAGATGATGCTGGAAGTCATGTGTGATTGGGGAAAGTGGGAGTATTTTGTTCGGAAATAGGAAACAACCACCATCTCCACAATTCCAAGTTTTCTCTTGCACAGGCCACATGGACCTTGGCCTCTTGGCTCAGAGCAAAGCCTGTCCCAACCCTCCCCCAGGCTCACAGACACCCTGCTGGGGATGGAGGGGACACTGGAGGTGTGGGGAGGAAGTGGGACCCCAACACTCACTTCCTGCTGTGCATATTCCTCAGCTCCGGCTGCTTTTCCAAACTCGGTGTATTTTGTGGTGCAGTGCAGGACTCCAGGTGGCCTCTTCACAAAGTAGCTAGTGAGATCTATTTTTATTTTGGGATCTTCGATAGCAGAAGGAACTGCAGATATAGGAAAACAATGTCACTGTCACAAAGTGATACCCCTGATGTCACCCCATGAGCCCCAGTCCCATCTCAGCTCCCTTCCCTACCCCTGCCTTCACATCTCATCTCGCTGACTGCTAGGGAGCACTGGGTGGGAAACCAAACATTGCCCTCCTCCCAGGCTCACTGCAGATGGAGCCAGAGAACAGAAGCTTCTGTGCATCATCATGGCTCATCTTAAACCTGATGATTTGAGTCCTCTAAGGGACGGGATTGTTCAACCTTTCCCATTTCTTTCTCTTTGCCTTTTTCCCACCGAACCCATTGGAACCAGGGGACACCAGGACCCCACACCCTGCTGCTGCCACTTGAGCTTGGTGCCCTGTGGGTCCAGAGCTAAACAGACTTGGGAAAAACTCTTTCATTTCTTTTTACTTACAAAAGCAACTTTTGTCAACTATGAGGACCAGGTTAGTAGCTTTAACAAGCTTTTCTTGTTGACAGCTTTAGAAACTGACTTTAGAAGCTGATCAGACTTGTTAACATCAACAGGTAAGAACATGGTAAGACAACATCTATACATACAGTATTTACTCTCCTTTTTGAAGGCTTTGAGACTCCCAAGCTCATCCAAGAATGCCTGGCCAGCCTTCCTCAGGATCTCTGAACTTCTTTTGCTCAAAAACCACCCAAAATACATGGGGAGGAATTCCTTCTCCAAGCTTGGCTTCATCTTCTTCAGCTCTTCCACAGACAGTTTCCATTGATTCTTATCCTTTAGCTGGGGACAATCCAAGCGCCATGGGGTTTTGGGCTCGGCAAAGATGACTTTGTACCGGTACTTGTCAGCAATGTCAAAGAGCTGGTCTAGCCGTTCCCGCTCGTGGTGAGTGTCATCCAAAACAATGACGCTGATCTCCCGTTTGCAATAGTCAACTAGATCCTCATCCACCTTGGAGTACTCTTCGGGAATGGAACTTCTTATTAACGGTGTAATTTTATAGTGATCGACAGAGATGACCTTGCAGGCGTCTTTGTACCGATCATGGATGGCCTGGGCCAGGGTGGACTTCCCACTGCCAGGCAGGCCCCGGAGGATGAAAAAGGTTTTGGATTCTTTGAGTGTGGAGATGGTGTCTTCATCATCCAGGAATGGGAAGTGCAAACTCTCAGGTCTCTCTTTTGCTGACTGAGTAGACATTTTTCTAAATATTTTAGGCAGGAAAGGGTGACTCTTCTTGGAGAAGCCTCTGTTCTGAAATGGAAGGAGAAAACACTTTGTAGGGCAGAAACCCCAAAGACAATGTGGCCCTGCTAGGACCTTTACAGGGAAGGATGGGGCATAGGGAGCATCTCCCCCACACTCCCTCACTTGGGTACCCTGCTCAGCTGACACCCCTCCCACAGCTGCTCTGGCTGGTCCCACAGGAGGGACCTGCATCCCACCCAAGGGCTGAAGGTTCAGCCTCACTTCCCACTCTGGCCTCAGCAGCTGCAGCCCTGCCCCGCCAGGAAGAAGTTTCTCAGGCACCATGAGCTGCCACAAAGCCCCAGCCCAGGCAGAGCTCCTCGTGTGGCACATTTAGTCTGAACACTTGAACAAACCCCTGTGGCTGCCGGATGCGAGGGCAGTGACCCGTGGAGGAGCGCAACGGGAACCGAAAGTCCCAGCAGGTTGAGAGCTTCCTCACTCTCATCTCTTCACCTGGATCACAAACCTATTCCCAGGGAAGAGGCTGTTTCCTAGAGCAGCCTGCAAGGTTGGCGTTGTCTCTCTCTGAGCTGCACTGAGGATCAGCAATTGAGTGCCTTGCAGGAGGGAATTTGAGCTCCTCTTGTGAAGAGCAACTGAGATAGCTTCCAGGAAAGCCAAACCCCTCCCAGCAGCTGCTAGGCAGAACTCGAAAGTGAAACCTCGAGTGCTGGGGAAACAAAACACTCATGGTTGGCAGCAGTGAGCGGGAAATGCCACTGGGAGCTGGCACGGGCTCTCCCTCCCCTCCTGCCAGCAGCTCCGGTAAGTGGAATCCCAGATTAATTCCCACTAGGGCCTGGGAAAACACGGGACTGAAAGGAAACGAGGGATTTCTTTAGCTGTGCAAGTCTTCAGTAGCATCAATGAGGCAGACACCGTTTGTTGGGTCAATACATGAACTTTCCACCTCCCCAGCTGCCTGTGGGCCAGTCCAGCCTCGGACCCACTGGACCTGCTGAAGCCAAAGACCATGGGAGTGATACCCAAGCAGTGAGTTTTGCGTTTGATGCAAAAATTGAGAGGTTTTACATAAAACATAACTGCTCTGCCTGGGCCAGAAAAATGTTTTTCCAGTTAGCAGAGTGATGCTGTTTAAAAAAAAAAGAAAATTTCAGGTGTTGAATTTCCCCATCTCTTTATTCCAGAAGGTGGAGATGAGTTTTGGTTCCAAATGCTCTGTGAGCAGGAGCAGGACCCCACAGCTCCCACAGCCACTTGGCTGTCCTGGGGTCAGCTGCAACCGCACACTCAGACGAGGACCCCGAGTGCTCCGGGGCTGGTGTGGGGGCAAACGGCCCCCCGGGAGCAGTGGAGATCTCCGGGCTCCCCAGCGACTCCCGTGCTGCCTTCCCCGCGGGCTCGGGGCTCAAAATTCTCACACAGGAGGAAGTCGGTGAGTTACCTGGAGTGCTGCTCCTTCTCGCAGCGCAGGTGCCCCGCTTGCCAGGGGGTCGCACGGCCGGAGCCGGTGCTGCGGTGGCCTCAGGCCGGGCTGTCCCCGCACCGGGCTGTCCCGCGGGCGGGGGCCGGGGCCGCTGTTCTGCCGCGGCAGCTGCGGAGGGGACTGAGGCGCTTTTCAGCCCCGTGAACAAAGGGACAATCGCGGCCCCCCCGGGCCATTGTTCGCCGCCGGCTCGGGGACAACGGGCGCCTTCACGGCCCGGGCCGGGCGGACAAAGGCTCCGCAGAGCCTGGGGGAGCGGGGTCTCGCCGGACAATCTCCTATTGAGCAGGGCCCGGCCCCCCCCGCCGCCCCCACAAAGCTCCCGCTTGTCTCCGGCTCCCCATGGAACCGGGGCTCGGGTGAAGAGAGCGATCGCTCCCGGCCCGTGGCAGCCCGTGCCCCGGCAGCTCTCAGAGTGTCCCGGGACCCTCGGGACGGAGCCACGGGCCCCCTAGGCCGTTCTCAGGGCCCGGCTGCCCCCGCGCCCCGCCAGACCCAGCGCCCACGTGTCGGCGACACCGCCGGCGCTTCCGCCCTCCTGGGAATCGGAACCACTGCCCGGGCGGAGTGGAGATCCCGATCCTAGTCCACATCCCTCCCGCCCCACTTACCATGGTGAGGGCAGCGGCTCCGGGTCAGCCGCCAGTTCGGAGCGGCGCGGCGGGGAAGCGGCTCTGCGGTGGGCGCGGCCGTGGCTCCCTTCATAGCCCCGGGGGCCCCCCCCCCCCCCCGGCCCGGNGGGCGGTGGTGGGGGGGGGGAGGGGGGGGTGGAGCCCAGGCTCAGCCCCCGCCCCGCCCCGCCCGGCACTTCCGCGCCGCGGAGGAGCCGGTCCCGGGGATGCTGCCGGGACAGTCTTTGCCGCGACGGGGGCCGCGAGAGGAGGCTATGGGCAGGGGACAGGCAACTCTCTGAGTACGGCAGCGGCTCAGAGCAGCTCCTTCCCTGCTAGGGACACACCACTCCAGTGCTGGTATGGCTCTTGTTCAATATTTATTTCATCTTCCCCACTCAGCTCTACTTTTTCCCATTGCTTTCCTCTATTTCCTTGTCCGTTTCCTCCTCTTTAACGTTTCCATCTGCTTCTGCATCATTTGCATCTGCTTCTGCACCGTTTCCGTCTGCTTCTGCATCGTTTCTGGCTTCCTCTTTCGGCTTTTCCTCTTTCGGCTTTTCCTCTTGATTCCCCGTGTGTTGTTCCCTTTCCTCCTTCTCTTCCACGTTCTCAATGATGATTTTTATGTTTTCACTGCTGATGGGATGATCTGGGAAGGAAAAAGCGAACTTAAGCCAAATCCTAGCACTCAGCAGTTGGGCACAAGGAAGGCCCCCGGCTCCCTCACCTTCACCAGGAATCTCTCACTCCCATCTAGGTCCTGCGACGGCAGGTGCTGGGCTGCACGGCCCGAGGGAAGCAGCCCCGGGGTCTGCGGGCACAGCGCCCTGCCAGGACCCTCCCACCGAAGCCCAGGAGGGGCGGGGCAGGGCCGGGGTGTCGGTGTCACCGGGCCGAGCTGCAGGGGACACTCAGGGAGCGCTGCCATCTCCTCGCTCTAAGCTGGGCACAGCCGCACCTGAGAGGGCAGCTGGAGCAATGCTGGACTTCCACCAAGGTTTTAATTCAATACTTGCAAGGAAATGGGTGCTGTGGGAATTCTAAGGTGCTGCTGATGTGCAGAACAGGAAAGTGGTGTTTTTTGCTGTTTCTGGGTGCAGAGGTGTGAACGACATGTACCTTTATGTGAGGGAACCGCCTCAGCTTTGTTGCCCTTGTTCAGCTCCTCAATGAAGCTTTTGCTCACATTATCCAAGGCCTGAAAGAGATGTGGTTCTTAATAAAATAGCCAGAAATGCAGCTACATACCCAACCTTTTCCTGTTTTCTTTTGCTCTCTGCTATCATTACCAGGTCCTTCCCTCCTCTAAAACTTCATCTCCACGATATTACTGGCTGGAGTATCCCAGCTGGGATAACAACGATTCACAGATGCTGCCCAGAGCTCCTCCTCCCCGCAGCAGCCCCCTTACCACAATGATGCCATTTTGAGCAGCTTCACTGGGCAAAAGCTTCGCCTTCTCCAGGGCCCTTTCAAAGTTCATGATTGCAGACCGGTAATCTTTCAATTTCACTGGAACAGACAAGGATATCAGCTGGTTTAGCCCACGATCAGGAGAAAAGTAAGAATTAATCAAGCCAGTCTTAATCTAAGCAGTTGCTTTGGCTGTTAAATCCCAGAGATGTTTTCAGACCAGCCTCTCCACCCTGAGAGCAAAACCTGTGCCCACATCTTTACCTTGTGCCTGTGCCACCAGCACAGTGGCGTGGAGCTGCCACTCCATATCTCCCTCTTCAACTGCTGACTGCAGGGACTTCTGGCCATAATCTTGGGCTGCTTCAGCTTTATCCAGCTCGAGGTAGCACCGGCCAATTTCATGGAACAGCCAGGCCTTCTCCAGGCTGGATTGGGCCAGTGGAATTTTCTCCTCCCAGCTTCAAGCAGAGTAAGACAGACATACTTTCACCAACTCTCACTGGGTACGGTAACAACTCAACCACTGATTTGATAGCAAAGGGTTCAGGCGTGAAAATTTCCCCAGAACCTGCTGCAGTGAGAACACACAGCTGAAGAGCCATGACCTGGGTAATTCCAACCCCCTGATGCCTTTCCTGCGGGGCTGTACATACGTGTTAATGGCCTGCTGGAACCTGCCTAGTCGGGCATACACGTGGCCGATATTGTCCAGGGCCCGGGATATGGCATCTGGCAGAGCACTGTGGAGAGAAAACAACAGGATTGTGGCACTGACATTGTCCTGTTCCTCACTCAGTCTGGGTTTCTTCAGCCTCATGATCCCTTTGGTGCTTCCCATGCCCTCAGGGAAGCGTTGGGAAGTATAGGGGCCCAGGTCAGGCTGAAAGTCATGACATCAAGGTTGATTTTTTATTTTATCTACAGCTGTGGCAGCTGACCCCAGGAGACACAGGGGAAACTGTTTAGCTTTGCCTTTGATTATTATTAATTTCTGTGCAAATCTGGCAGTCCTTGGGAAAGTCTTTTCATTTTTCTTTGCCTCCATTTCCCTCTGGGTCCCTGACACTCATGGATGATTTCTGTCTTTCAAAGCAAAGACCCAAAAAGGTGTCTGCAGTGTGCAGGCTCCTGACACCAGCCCTGATCCTGTTCTTGGACCGAGCTTTGCTCCATGCTACAGGCAACTCCTTCTGTAATAACAGAGCCTGAGAGCTTTAATTTTTTTTTCTTGATTATCTTTGTTCTCATCTTCAGAAGCAGCTTTGCTTACCCTTACCTTAGAGATGGAAAAACCTATGAGAGGAGCAGACAAATGCGATGGGAGTCATGGAATCACAGAGCGGTTTGGGTGGGAAAGGGACCATAAGGATTATCCAGTTCAATCCCCCCGCCCCACCCCGTCATGAGGTCATTAACGCAAGTTATTAACGAGTCATTAGCGGCGTCTCCAGCTGCAGCCGCCAGAGGGCGCCTGTCACCGCAAGTCCTTCAAGGTAACTTGGCGTTTAGAGAGATCCCAAACCCAGGTATCTCCTCCTGCCTCTCTCCTGCTCATTCCTGCCTTTATCTGGCGTACTCGGGGAGTGGGAGCACCAAGAGAGAGGCTGCCAGCCTTTTCTTAAACCAACATTCATTTCCAAAAGGATTTTTGAAAATGAGAAACAACCACTCAGTAACATTTTGAAAGCTCAGTGTACTACTGACAAAAATAAATCCCAAATCACTTCCATCCACTGTTCCATGTTTTCTGCTATGCTTTGCAAACTCTTGCTAAAACTGAGACTACATTTCGCTCTACTGTGGTTCAGCTGGAAGACTTGTGGGATGTGCCTAGTGCACAGGTAAGTGGACCTGAAAGAGACCTTTATTTCAAGCCATGCTTAACAGTCTGTATGAAAAGGGGTTTAAGACAAAATGTAGCAGAAAACTGGTGCAATTTCGAGCCTGATCTTCCTGAGAAGGAAGTGCCTGCTCAAGGCTCAAGTGCTGAGACTGGGACTTGTGTTCTTTTGCTTTGCTTCAGCAAAGCTTTTGATGTGCCCTGTGCTGTGGGTCCTTAAAAATCTGCTTCAGGCTCCTTATTTTTGAAATAATGAAGATAAAAAGTCACCATAGACCCTGACACTTGGGCAGAGCTGATTGTGTAGCCCTGTTAAACCCCCAGGTGAGAATTACATTACCTAATGCTAATACACCTCCACAGAGGTACTTTCCCCTTCCTCCACCTACTTGAACTTCCCAGAACTTACTTCTGTCTGGCACAATCCAGATCCATTTTATGGCTGTGCAGAGCTGCCTCCATCTGTCCCATCGCCAACTGCGCATTCCCAATGCAGCTGTGGAGGTTCCCAGTCAGTTCGTTCTTGTTGGGAACTTCATCCTCTCCCCATCCTTGCATCTTTTTCAGCATACGCTCAGCTTTCCTGCAGCTTTCCTCAGCAGAGCCTCTGGCCAGCACTGGGGACAGGGAGCAGAGTTTGACACTGGGGTGTGATACAGAGACTTTGAGAAGTTGTGAATTCCCCATCCCTGGAAGTGTTCTAGGCCAGGCTGGATGGAAAGAAAGGTGTTCCTGCCCATGGGGGTGGAGGGGGTGGAGCGGGATGAGCTTCAAGGTCCCTTCCAACCCAAACCATCTTGGGATTTTGCGATACTCAGGGAGCGAGACCTGGTGAACTGAGTAACCCTCATATAAAGCTTGGGAGTACTTAGAGCTCCCCACAGCAGTGGGAAGCACTCAGCTTCCAGTCAGGAACCTACACAACTCAATGTCCTCCATATTCTTTGCGATGGATCTGCCAATGTCAGATGTTTTCCGCTTCTTGTCCTGCATCCACCCCTGCCGCAGGTGCTTGCGCTCATACTCCCGGGCATAAATTGGCTTCTGCTGCTGCCAGAAGTCCCGACGGTTGTTCAGGTAGGAGATGCCATCCAAAACCAGGTCCACGACTTTAACCCCGTGCCTTGTGCTGGTCTGCATCAAGTCTGGAGATAAGGTAGAACCCAGGTGAGAATCAACAGACCTGAGCTGCAGCTCAGTGGGGAATTGTTTGGGAATATTTTTCTGCTCTGACACAATCCTGGAAATTAAAGTGTCCCATGCTCCTCAGAGCTGAGGTGACAGGGGAGTTAACAAAAAAACTCTTACCAGTCCTGTGAGGTTCAGTGAGCTGAGCTGGTGTTCCAGCCCCACATGTGCTGCCTTCTGTGCTGATCAGAGCCAAGAAGAGGCCCTGTAAGTGAGGCCGGCTGTGTTGAGCAGCTGTCCTTTGGGACAGAACAACTGTATGGCACATCTGTATTGACAGGGCACTTTGAACAGTCCTGTGGATCAGGTTGGCAGATGGAAACTGAGAGGGCTTTTACTTGCCCAGAAACCAGGCCACTCACATGTATAATTAATACTGGCAAGAGCATAAAACCTGTGAGCAGACTAAATCACTTCTCTATTTTTGGGTGAAAAGTTTCTTAGAAATATGACTTAAGGAGAATCATCTTTGTGCCTTTTTCTACAATAAGATACTTCTCCAATTCCTGCATCTTGACCTTAACAGCATTTACAACAAACCTACAGAGGAGTCAAGGCCCCATGAGCAGACATGCTTGTGTCCCCACCACTGCAATCACCATGTGTCACATGAGCTCTGGTACAACTAAGGAAGGGTCACAGGGTTATAAAAGAAGAAGAGAAATACAGAATGAAAGAAAAATAGAATCTGCTGAGAAGGAGAAAGACCTTCATCCTTAAGCAACTTCTCCAGGTACGCCTTGTCAGCATAAAGCTCTCCCAGAAGCTGTCGCTCTATTTTCGCATTCTTCTTCTTCGTCCGTTTTTGATCTTTAGTCGGTTTGTTCTGCTGTTTCTGGTTGTCTTTTTTGCTCTGCAGCTAGAAAAAAGCAAAAGGAGTTGGGGGAGATCAGTGTGGAACACTGGAATGAGCAGAATTCTGTTTACACTCCATATAAGACAGCTTATTTTTTTAAATAAAAGCAAAAGTCAGTGTCTCACCAGCTGCTTTGGCCATGAGCAACTGAAATTCTGCAGCCAACTGTGCTCCCTGGGGAGCACAAGAGTGTTACAGAAAGGGCAAGAACCAGTTCTGGCCTTTCAAAGGAAGAAGACACTACTGCAATGGAGCACCCAAAAGCGAAGCAATAGAGAAAGTGTCCATTATCCAAACTGTGACTGTTAAACATCAGGTAAACCCAAAGTCAATATTGGAGCTCACTGTACCCTCCTCGACCTCTGGGCTGTTACTCATTAGCCTCGGATGGTTGACTGGCAACACCCCCAGATATGGGCTGAAGGAGAAATTCCAAACTGAGTTTTGTTCCTGCCTGGTGATTCTTCCTGCCCTTCCACCTTCCCCTTTAAATTCTGGGTGGCTTGAGCCAGATCTGCATTGGAAGCAGGTGACAAACACTCTCATGACAGGCCAGGACGTTTTAATGGTCAGGAGACCCTTCAGCAGGCCCACTGCTCCCACAGCCGTGTCCCTGTGAGGACTGTCACCCATCTCATGCCCATTTCAGGCAGTTTGAGCATTACAACTCTAGAAGGCTCTTCAGCAAGAGCCCTGTGCTGTACCTCTGCCTGCCTGCTCACGAAGCACAGCTCCCCCTTGCTCTCCAGCTTCACCAAGGATGGATCTGCAGACACAAGGAGTCAGTGTTAGTGCTCCCCAGCAGCCATGCAGGATGTTGTGAGTAAAATGCCCATAAAAGTGCCAAGCCCAAAACATTCAGTTTTAACCAAAGCTTTTCTAATCCTTTCCTATGGAACAGGGGGTATTGGTGTGTTCTGGGAGCAGGGAATGCAGCTCATTCACCAGCTCCTCTTGGGATATTAATTCACATGGCAGTGGGCTCCTGTTGCAATATTCCTACAGACAGGGTACATCCTGCATTGAAACTGAAGAAGGAGAGGGATGCAGGTTCTTCTGGGGGATCACAGCTAGAGCATAAAATGGAAGGAAAGCTCCTGCAATCCAGAAAATTATTTTAAAGATTTGTGCATTCATTAGGGCAAAACACCCATTGTGTTTTCACTGACCCCTAGTTCCACTGTCCCTCTGCACCTTGGGAGGGGAGAGTGAGGAACAGCTCTTTGTTTGGTCTGAAGGAAGGACAGAGCTTCCGAGGCTGCTGCAGAATTCCCTTTGGCACAGCCACAGGGCCCAGACCAGCGGCACGAACACAAGCGAATTACGGAAGCAGGTGTTACCGATCCTTCCAGGTGAAGTGGATCAGGGAAACAGTTGGGGGATGTACCCTGTTATTGTGGGTGCATTTCCCAACTATTCAAACATCCAGATCCATGCTGATGTGTTTCCATGCTTCCCTGCATCTCGGAAATACTGACTGATTTTCAACGAGTTTTCTAGTTCTTTAATCTGTTCCTGTGCCTGAAGCCTGGGGGCTGGAGGGTGGTTAGAGCTCTTGGCTCGGGACATGGAGATGGGAAGATTTCAGCTGGGAGCTGTGACAATATCTGAGCATTGTGCTAAGCTCAGGAAGCAGCAGTAATGGAGGAAAGCAAGCCAGATCTGGAAACCTTCCCTGTTTTTTAAATAACTATCCCATATGAAAGTGCAGCAGGCTCTGGTGCCACTGGCACGTGTTAATCCCTGGCACAAGAGGAGGGCTGAAGTTTTGAAATTTTGGGAGAGGGAGGCCCTGGTCTATCTGGGGATCTGTGTAGGGTGTGAGTGGGGCGTGCCGGGCGCTACGCAGAGACAGGCTCCGGGATCCACCAGAGCGGTTCCAACCCGCCGGACAGGTTTGGCAGCCCCAGATGAGCCCTGCAGAGGTGTTCCACTCACGTGTCAGAGGTGGCAGCCCCAGGTGAGGTGTGTCTGTGCCCCACAGCGAGGCATGTCCTGTCCATGCCTGCTGGCAGGGCTGAGAGAAAAATTAAGGGAAAAGGGAAAAGTTTTCTGTTTCTTTTGAACCCCATGAGGTCCTTGGCCTTTCCTGTCTTTACAGGACCCGCTCAGTGATCTGAGCCAGGAATGATGAAAGCAGAGCTCGTTACAAGAGTCAACAGTTTCACTGCTCTTGTGCAATGAAAATTGGAGGAGAGTCAGGATTTCAGGAGGCCAGTCTGAGGTAGCACACCACATTTCATTCCAAACTTTGAATACAGGGATAAAGGTCTCAAAATGGATTCCATAATTAGCGCTGGAGATAAGTCATAGAATCATAGAATCCCAGAATGGTTTAGATTGTAAGGGACCCAGAGCTCATCCAGTTCCATTCCCTGGAATTCCACTTTCCATGACCAGGGACACCTTCCACTAGACCAGGTTGCTCCAAGCACTGTCCAACCTGACCTTGGACACTTCTAGGGATGGGGCACCCCCAGCTTCTCTAGGCAACCTGTACCAGGGCCTCACCACCCTCACAGGGAAGAATTTCTTCCCAATATCCCATCTAACCCTGCCCTCTGGCAGTGGGAAGCCATTTCCTGTGTCCTGTCCCTCCAGGCCCTTGTAAATAGTGTCTCCGACTTTCTTGTCAGCTCCCCTCCTATACTGGGAGGCCACAATCAGGTCACTGATGAGATGAGCTGCTCTGGTCTGTGTTCCCTGGAACATTTTCATGATGACTTTGGAAATTTGAGAGTCAGGATTTACCTAGAGAACTAAAGGGATCAGACACTGTGTATGAACAGGCGTTCAGGGAAGAAAGAAAGAATAACAGAAAAAGAGAGTAGGGTTGGCTCTTTGTGGTGCTTGTGGATTTATCTGCCACAAATAACATGGACCCACAAGCAGAGAGACTGGTGTGAGGCCCTTGGGTCACTTGTAGAGCTGATCTGCCATCAGCTGTGCCCTGAACAGCGTCATCTGGGCTCATGGGGGCCAGAAAGTGACACTTCTTACTCCCAATGCAGTTGACTATTGCCTCCTCAGCCTTGTTGATGCCCAGCTGGAACTTGTGCAGATCTGGGCGGAGCCTTCGGCCTCGGTGGTAAAACACCAGTGCGAATTCAAAGTCACCCATGGTGTACAGTGTCTCTGCTTTTTGGTAAAGCCCCTAAAATGACATTTGGGAAAAGAAATTATTAAAATGAGGGAAAAATTTCATGGATCTCAAGTAACTCCTGCCAGGCAGAAGTGAGAGCCCAGGGCTGTAACGACTTGTGTACATTAAACCCCAAACCTGGAGGTGCCTGAGCACCTCAACAGCTCTGAGAAAAACAGAAATCTCAGGAGTGTTTGGAGACAGCTCTTTCCTCAGATCCCACAGGGTCTCACAGATCCAGGCCAGCCCTTGCCCACCCCTCTCCTACACCTTCAGCTGGTTACCTCGGGGAATGTTTTGTCATTTTGGAGTGAGGCTTCAGCATCTTTCAAGGAGTTTTCTGTGTCTCCAAGTTTCAGGAAACACTTGGAGCGGGTGACAAGGCAGCGCTTGTCTCCTGCCCTCAGCTTCAGCGCCTGGAACCACAGACATGGACATGTCACCAGTGCTGGACATGTCACCAGACAGGGCCATGTCACCAATGCTAGCTCAACACCACAAATACACAAGTGCAGGTATTTGGTGCCACCTGCACCGTTTCCACGTGGGCTTTGACGATGGATGAGGATAAAACCACAAGGTTTTTACTGAAAAGAATCTTCTCTTGCTGTTCACAGGTTCTCTGTGCTGCAGGGGCTGCCCTGTCTCTGAACTGCCCCGTCTGGGTCACCCCTCGTGCCGAGACCTCCTGGGGACACGTCCCTCCGTGCCTCCCCATCTTGCCGCGGATCTCCCCGCTGTCTCTTTGCCCGCCTGAACCGAGCCGCGTCCCGTCGCGGCGGCCACCCCCGAGGCCCCACCCGCCGCGGACAGCTCGATGCCCTCAGGTCGCGGCGCCCTCACGTCATTGAAGCAGCCTAGAGCCTTGTCGTGCTGGCCGCGCCGGCTCAGGGCTGTCCCCTCGGTCATAAGATTCCCGAAGGTGACAACGGGCAAGATCTCCTCATCCGCCATGGCTGCACAGCGGCACCGTTGCCGAGCAACGGTCACGGGCTAAACAACTTACTTCCGGTGATTGCCCCGCCCCGGAAGTGACAGCGGGCAGGCTCGGCCTGTGCCCGCGTGGTGTCCTGGTGTCCCGGGCGGTGGCCCCGGCAGGATCCCGGAGCCAGCCCGGTGCTCGCTGCCGGCGGATGCTCGCGGTGCTTCTGAGCCGACCCGACTCCGAGCTCGTGGGGTTCTGTTTTTCCACGCGCGTTCCCGGAGTCCTGCGCGGCCGCTCAGTACAGCCGCAGTGCCTTGGTGGGTGCCGAACGCTGGGGCAGAGCCGGTTCCTCTGCCCCGCCGGGCAGCGGCCCGTGTGTTCCGCAGGGGCAACACGAGGGCAGCCACCGCCTCCCTGCAGTCGGTTATTCGGTATTTTTTGGTGCTCGCGGCTGACCCCGGTACCGGTTTCACCGCTAAGGAGGTCTAGTCCTGGCCAAAGAAATGACTAACGGGAAATGCTGCTGGTTCACTCCCATCAGCATTTCAGTCCTGACTTTATTTTGGCGCGAGGTCAGACCCTGCACCAAGATTTGTGTTTGAAACACTTTGTTCCAGCGAAGTGACTCAGAGTAAGGGGGAGGCATCTGTCCCGCTCGGAACCGGTTACGTTTAATGTTACCACGAGGCAGGTCAGCACTGCCGGGCTCCGGACCCCGCTCGGAGCTGCTCTTACCCAGCCCCGCTCGCCGGCAGCCGCGGAGGCGGGAGGCGGGGTGAGGGTCACGCCAGGGTGGGGAGACACGCACAGCCGAGCTCGGGAGTGGGAGGCCGGGCTGACACACCCCGTCCCCAGGGAGCCGGGCAGGGAATTCCAGGCAGTTCAAGCGTTCGGTAACTGTTTTCCAGCGATATTTTTCCCCACTGGCACCGCCGGGTGTGAGACGCCGTCCCCAGCGAGGTGGGCAGGAGCATCGTGCGTGTACACGACATCCCCGGTCATCGGGGCAAGGCCACCCGCTCTCGCCAGACACCGCGCCGGGTGCTCCCTCAGCGCTGCTGATGAGCGCGTTAGTCATAGGCTGGAAATACCAGGGAAAAAGTGAACGTGGGATGGGTATTCCTGGGAAGCGGAGAGCCGTGGTGGCTCCAGTGAGAGGCTGGCGAGGGAACGGAGCAGCGGGGAGACAGGACGCCTGCGTCCCCGAGCGCTGCCGGTGCTTCGGGAGAGTCCGTGAGCCTCGGAGCGGTCTTGTCCCGCCGCCCCACTCCCGCTGGCCGCGTCCCCGGGCATCACGCTCCAGCGGTGCCGCCCGCAGTGGCACCGGCGAACCGGCTCCGGCGGTCCCGCCACTCCTCCGTGGGTACCACCGGGCACTGTCCACCCCTGCAGTCACAACACGCCGTGGGAGGTTGCTTGGCCTGTCGCGGCGCTGGGGAAGGAGCCCCGTTCCCGCAGCCGGTACCGCTGGGCGGCGGGCCTATTGACGTCATCATAGCCGGTGACGTCAGCGGCGGCGGGTCCGGCGCGGGGGGTCACGGCCGCGGGCGCTGGCGAGGGAGGGGCGAGGGGTCAGAAACTACGACTCCCACAAGGCTGCGCGGCCACGCCCCACTGGCGACGGCCAATAGGCGTGCAGCGAATGCTCGGGCAACGTGCACGTGATGGCGGCGACAGCCAATGGGCGGTGGCGGCGGCCGTAGCCCGATGGGCCGGGGAGGCCGCGCTCCGCGAACAAAAGGCGGTGGCGGCGGCGGGAGTGGGGCCGGAGCGGCAGCAGAGCGGGGCAGGAGCGGCCGAGTGGGGCCCAGGTGAGTGGCGGGGCGCGCCCGCCACGGAGAAGGGCTGCGGCTCTGACCGGCACATGGCGGGGCCTCGCGCGGCCGCTTCTGCCGGCGCTGCCGCGGCGCCCACACGTCTGGGGCGGGAGCGGGAGGGGTCTGCGGGCCTGGTCCTGGCCGGCGCTGGTCCTGGCCGGCGCCGGCCCCGATAGCTCGCGGTAGGGCGGTCGAGCCCGGGAGCGGCCCTCAGCCTGCGGGAGCGCCGCGGACTCGCTCAAGGAGCGCGTATGCCTGCGGGAGCGGGGGCCAGCTGTGCCGGTATGGTCCGGAGTGGAGCCCCTCGCTCCCCCTGGCACGGCCGCCTCTGGCCTTGCGGGCGGCCCCGCCGCCACTCCGCCAGGGTCTCCTCGCAGCGGTGCTGATGCCCGGTAGTGTCCCGGTGGCCGGGGCGGCACTGAGGCCGGGACAGTATGCGGGTGCGGTGGGCACAACGCAGATTACCAAGGGGTTGGGAAAGGGCTCTGTCCTTGCGCATTTTTTCTTTTCGCTCCTGGTCTAAGGGGGCCTTGGCCAGAGCACTTGCATCGCTTGCCATAAGGAAAATCCTTTCGTGGCCATCCTGGAGGAACAGCCCCACGTCGAGATCTCGCTGTTCCCGTACGAGCAGCAGCGTGCACAGCCCGTGTGTCGCTCCCTTACCGGGACAGCTGGCTGTGTTCCAGCTCTCCTGTTTGCTGCCTGCAAACACTCCTGTTTGTCTTGCTGCTTTCGAAATTCTCATCCTGCTGTGCAGACTCTCCTTTCTCTCTGTTAAACAGTTTGTTATCTGCAGTAGTATCTAAAGGCTGAAAACTGAGGTGCACCCTCACTATCCCGTTTGTAGGTGTCTGCTCTTTCTGATCCCTAACTGGGTTTGAAGCTCAGAGTATCAGCTCTGCTGTCCAGTGCTTTTACTCAAACCCTGTTGGGCTTCCTGCATGTGAGACTCTGCAGCTCTCTCGAGGTATCAGGGCTCTTTGCACTGTTCCACTGCTGCCTGAAGTGGTTCCCACATAAGGGCAGCCACAGCTGGAAGTCCTGCCCAGCCATGATGGCCAGGGAACCTGCTACTGCCATACACTCTGTAAGTGATGTGGGAAGGATTTAAGGAATAAGCTTGTTAAGGAGCCCCCAGGGTGCAGAGCAGGATGATCTTTAATGACAGGATTCCCAAATTCCCTCCTTGTGGCACTGGGTGCCCACCAGCTGTGGGGAGCCTGTCTGCTCCTCTCCGTTAGCCAAATGTAGCTAGTCTGTGCTCTGTGCTCCTCCCTAGCTGCCGTGTTTTTCTCTGAGGTTCCATGTGTGCAGGGAGCCTCCCCCAGAGCTGGGCATGCAGCACCTGCTTGCATCACCCCGCACAGCGTTTCTCAACCGCAGCTGCGGGACCATGACCTTGTGTTGGCTGCAGCAGTGAGCCCTCATCATCCTCTGATGAAACACACGGGCTTGCCAGGTGGGAGCTGATGTAACTTTTCATGCTGCCGTGGGCTGAAAATACTGGCTGAGCTTGAACTGCGTTAATAAATGACCTGGGATGGAGGGGGAAGGCTGCTTTACGGTGTGGGTTTGTTGACACAATTCTTGGGAGAGCAGGCATCAAGTCTTCACTGGAGGAGTCCTTTCCTCCTGGCAGAAGCATCATTCTGGTGTGACTGGAGGACAGTATCGATCTGAATCTAAGAGAATTCAGTGTGTGAGCACCACATTCTGTGTGAACACAGACTGGTGAAGCTGAGTTACACCTCTTCTTCTGGTTTGAAGGAAAACAAACTAAATCAATGTCATACTTTTTCTCCTCTTGCAGAGCAGACCGTGTCACACTGAGTAGTGCCACATCATTGATCTCTTGGGAGTCAGGGAGACTTTATCCGGGTTCTGTGTCAGGAATGCGTCCCTGTTTCTCCATCTGTGTTTCCTTTGGATTTGTTGTGTGCTCCCTCCTGCTGGTTGCTGATGTATTGGGGCACATATATCAGTTGTGTCACAGCAAACACAACATCCAGCTTGAGGAATCTTGCCTGCCTTGCCAATATGCCATTGATATTTATCAATACACTCAGGAAACTTTCCTGAAGCATCAACTTCTTTGCATATATTTAACAGGTGACATTTTGAGGGAATAAGTGCTGCTGAGCTCCCAAAAATATGATCTAATCCATGTCTCTTACTTGCGCTGGATTTGCTAACAAAGGCTGAAATCCAACTCCTTTTGAATTGGTGGGTATGGATGATGAGAAAAGGGTGTCTGAGGTATTGCAGGGAAGCTGTTAGTGTTGGAGCCTCAGTAAATGAATGCAAATCATTCATGGAAATCTGTGGCACTTGTGCTGCTGACATGAATCTGCCCTTATGTGTGGTGGGTGCAAGGTCTGGGACCCGAAGTGGTAAGAAAATTGCAGGTCAGTCTTGGCTAAAGAATGCTGAACAGACCAGTGTCTGGATGTGAAGCTGTGGGAGAGAACATTGTTATCCCATAGCTTGTGTTGGGGCAGAGAAAGGGACCTTTTTCCTGGGCTGTTCTTCAGAGGTGCGGCCGTGCCCCTGCTTGGTGTTTGCAGAACAGATGCAGTAAGTTAATGGACCTGCTCTGATCCTGTCTCCCTGGTTGTCAAGGGACCTGCATGAGCACACACAGCCAGGAATTGCTGATGCCCTATGGATTATTTTCCTGCTGATCTCTTAGCTTAACAGTTCAGCAGACTGAAGCAATTGCTTTGTGCTCTCTGCCTCACGGAAAAGGCAGAGTTAGAACAGTGGAAAAACTGAGGGGCATGATTAAAGACTTGCTAATGTTTAGGAAATGTGAAACTTGGGCAGATAAGGTCAGAATAGCCTCATTCCTGCTGTTGTGTTGCCATGACACAAGGATGTTATTTTTTCATCTACTGCTATTGTAAGAACTCTGTAGTTTCCTTTCTTTACCCCAGTAGTGTTATTGCAAAAATGAGGTGATGAAGTTGGAAAGAGGGAAACCAGGGGAGCAGCCAAACAGAGCAGCATGAAGAAGACCAGAAATGGTTCTGAGAGAGGAGCAGCTCCACTTTGTGTCCCTCAGGTTTACAGCGTCCCATATGCGTCACTTATTTCCCACTGCTGTTTTTTACAGGACCCAAAGAATACCCTGGGTCCAGTTTGCTGCAATTGCAGGGTATTCATTGGCATAACAAATCAGCCTTGAGTGGTTTAATTTGTAAACATGGACTGAAGTTCTGCAGTGTTCAGAGGCTCTGTGACATCCTGGAGAAATGACAAATACTTGGGTTTTTTAAAGAAATATGTTTGCCATTTTCTTCTACCCATCTGCTTCTGCTGCAGTGAAATGAGACACTGTTTCTCTGGGACAGGCCTTGAGCAGATTGTGGAGTTGATGGATTTCAAAGAGGTTTGAAGCAGGACCATTGCAGCTTCCTCCCAGGCAGAACAAATGGTGGCTGCAGGTACTGTGGGAGCAGGGTTTGCTCTCAGAAATAGCTCTGCTTAAAGTACCAATCCCAATGGAAAGTTTTGGGCTCTACGGTACAGATGACTTGTGTATGTGCGTGCAGCTGTGAGGCCGGGGAGCAGCACGGTGCCTGTGGGAGTGTCTGTGTGTGCCTGCAGAATCAGGCTGGGATGTTGGTTTGGTGGTTGGTCTCCTCTGGCTGCTCACAAGAGCTCCCCTTTTCTCAGGCCACCTTGGCTTTGACACTGGGCTAATAAACCAACAGGGGTTGTTTCAGTAGGCAGTGTTAGAGGCAAGTGTTTCACTCCTGGTGACAGGAGTGGAGGGGTTGATTCTGATGAAAGATGAGGTGCTGCAGAAATGTCGCCTGAGCCCGTTTTGAAACAGGATTAAATTGGAAGCTGCGCTGCAATTGTGCTCAGGTTTTACATCAGAACTCTTGGAAAGCAGACCTGCTGTTCTTTGCCTTTTACCCCTTCTGTAGCTTTGCCTTTGTGGTTTTTAGCCCTGGAATGGCATTGGAAAAGATATCAGTGGCAAAGTTGACTGCTGGTCCTTAAGCTTAGTTATCAGCTTTTGGTAATAGCACTTAGTCTGACCTGTTTGGTTCTGGAGGCTTAGGGAATGCAACCTGTCTGCTGCTAATGTTGGGATGGACCAAACCTCCTTCTTTCTGCTCTAGGGAGAAAGTTCTTTATTTCTAGTTATTGCTAGTTAATCGCTGGCTGTTCTGTGTTTGCTTATAGGGTGAATAGCCCAGCTGATTACTAATGGTTATTACCCAGGGGGCAGCACGAGAAATGGCTGGAATTTTTAACCGGTTTCCCTCTGTGAGTCTGAAGTGGGGTATCTGTTTTGTGAGGGCAGGTAGTCTCACTGAGCTGTTCTAGTACTTAGCTGTCTAGGTGCTCGGATGGAATCTGAGCTCCTCTTCTCTGCACCTCTGCTTTGCAGCTTGCCCAGAATCCATCGCAAGAGTGTTTTTGTTTCCTGCCACACTGGCTATGCCTGGGGAACAGTGACATGATCCCACAGTCACTCAAAATGCAGCAGGAGCTGCTGCTTGAGCCTCCCTGTCAGCAGTCTGACCTCCCAGACATACTGGACCCGCCAGCAGATCACAGCACTCAGTTCTGATGTGTGACACATACAGTCAGGGTCACTGGGATGAAGTATTCTTTTAAATAAATGTTTGTGGCAGTTCAAAATAAATGCATCTTTGACACTTATGACTTTGTTGCTGCATATCAAGAAGAATAGTTACACTCTTGAGGTCAGAAATAATTTGCTTACATCAGTTTGGAATATACTCGAAAAGAGAAGAAAACAATCCATAGGGAAGGGACTGAACTAGGAATTTTTCTTTAAAAAACCCCAAAACCAAAACAAACTGTCTAACCTTAATCTTTGGTGTTGTCTTGAGCATCTAATTCTGTCATGTGTGAAGCTCTTTCCAAGATACCTGATTCTGAAACAAGAAAAAAACAATTATGTAAACCTGTTCTAGTTTTGGTAATCCTGGCAGTGTTTTTTTTTTTTTTCCCCCTTATAAAAGGGATGGGGATTGCTGATGCTCCCACAGTCAGGCTCGACTGGGAATATGGGATGCCTTAGAGAAGTGGGTGGGAGGGAGGGTTCCCTCCCTGGAACTGTAACCAGGAAAAGTGGTCGGAGTGTTACACAGACCCCCTAGCATCAAACCTGAGGTGGTGCGACATTGGAGAGAAGCTTTGTGTTCTGGGCATCCCCTGGACGTGAGGGGATGCTCCAAGCTGAGGGCTTAGGAAAGGCTTGGTGGTGGCTGGGACAAGCTGCACAGAATTCTGCCTTTCCCTGCAGACAAGGCTGGAGCAAAATAATGTGCAGGGCAGGGGAATGAGATAGAAATTTTAAGCAACACGAATAGTTCTTGCTTATTGGGGAAGTTTTATGATCTTACATGTAATGGGGAGACTTTGGTTTGCTTTGGGTTTGTCTTGAGCTGGGTGGTGGGGAACTCTTGGTCAGAACAGGGCTCTGTTCCTGATGGATTTTTCGTTTTTTCCCCATCCAGATTAGGTAGCCATGTCAGCCAAAGCCATCTCTGAGCAGACGGGGAAGGAGTTCTTGTACAAGTACATCTGCACATCCTCTGCCATCCAGAACCGTTTCAAGTATGCACGGGTCACCCCAGCCACGGACTGGGCACGGCTCACCCAAGACCACCCATGGCTCCTGAGCGAGGTAAGGATGGGGACAGCAGGATCTGCCTTCCTGGAGCACCTGAGCACTGCACCAGACCCTTCCTGAAGGACTGGTCACTGTTACTGCTCTGCTGCAGTCACCCCCAGCCCTGATAAAGAAACAAGCCTTGCTTCAAGGCTCAGTATCATCTCAGAGGGGGCTGATTATTCCTTTAAGACTGTGGAGTACAGGGGCAGAGGTAGCTGTAAACAAGTTGCTCGTAACTGCACAGAAAGTAAAGGAGGTTGATTTAGACAGAGATGTCAGTCTCTGTTCTCAAAGCCTTGTTTTCTGAAATCAGGGATGTTTGGCTTTTACATCCAGTTAGGGCACTGCTTAGTTTTCTTGAACCCAAACAAAATGTCAGGGAAAACTTCCTTTTTTAAGTTTTTCAGCGCAAGATCTTTTCTCTCTGTATCTGATATCCTCACACTTTCTGTAGAGAAAACATACCCAGAGCTCTTTTTATTAGCTGTCCAAGCTGGCTTCTTTCCAGTGGTTAATTATATTAAGTCATTGGCTGGAGAACATGAATGTCTCATAGTCCTTGACTGACTGATTGATAAAAGCCCTGCACTAATTAAATGTTCCATGCTCAAGTGCCTGAGTGAGCTGCAGGGAGAGATCAGCCTGCTTCTAAAAGCCTTGCAGGAAGCCAGAAGCAAGCAAGGATGCTCTCAGGCGTTTAAGGCAGGTTCCGTAAGGCTGGAAAGGGCTTCAGGGTCCAGCAGCAAGCCCATGCTTAATGTCCTGTACTGCAACACGATGTGTTCTGACTCATAAGTTGCTGAAGTTCCAGGACGCATCAGTGGTACAGGAGAATGGCACCCAGTTCTAGTTTGGTTTTTTAAAAAGATATTTGCAAGCTAGAGATGTGTGTAACCCAAAAGCAGCTTTCTGTGGGTGTCTTATAAAGAACCATGGTCAGTTGACTGAAACGTGCATGACCCGGCCCCTAGCCCGTCTCATAAGCAGAGTGTAGTGACAGCACAAGCTTATCTTTTTTTGTGTATGTGAGAAGCTGACTGTCTGCCATGACTCTCACTGGGGTTTTTTCGTCCAAAAAAAGCCAGAACAAACTGTCACCTCAGCCTCTGATGTCTGCTCACAGCTTAGTAGAAACAAGGCGGCTTTTCTCAAAGTACAGCGTAAGAAAACAAACTTGTAGGCATGTTGTACCAGGAGCTGGATTTGCCAAGATTAAAGGAATTTTGCAAGGACATGTGCTGTGTAGAACTGATTTAAGTTTTTACTTCACTATCTGCAGACAGCTACTCGACCAAGGTCCCTTTCTAATGTTTCTTCCTTTAAATCTCTTGCCCAACCTTGTAGCGTTTAGTGGTGAAGCCAGATCAGCTTATCAAGAGACGTGGGAAGCTTGGACTGGTTGGGATTAACCTCACTCTGGATCAGGTGAAGGCTTGGCTCAAGCAGCGCCTGGGCCAGGAAACCACGGTGAGTGCTTCCCTTTTGTTCCTAGCACAGTATAAAAACTGTCATAAACCGATCCTCTACTGCAGCCAGCCTGTGTGTTTTGGCTGATGACTGAGTGTTACTTCAGGTCCTTATTTTAACTCAGTGCTGTCCTGTAATATTTATTTTCCTGGGAATGACAGTGCAGTGCTAATGATAATGAAGTGCCTGCCATGTGCTGCGGTGTGTTGGGAGCTGATGGAGTTGTGCTGCCTGAAGGAATTTATGCCTTTGGCTGTGCTGGGATTGATTTGCTGCTGGCTTCAGCTCTGAGCCAGTGTGGCTGCCTGAAGAATTGGGAAACAGCAGGAACTGCATCTTGAGTGCTCCCCATTGGGAAAACGATGGGTGTGGAAATCACTCCTTTAGCACAATACAACAGCCTTGTCTAAAGCAAGGACTGGGCCATAGACTTGGGACCACTGGTGTCCTCAGGAACAGGGGGTATCCCCAATGTCTCTTGAGCCTGGAAACATGGGTTTGGATAACAGGAAAGTGCCTACACAGAACGGTTCCTGGACCCATAACAAGAGGCTAAAGAATTCTCTTGTTCTTCCATATCTCCCTGATACCATTTCAGGACGAGCACTACTCTGCGGCCTCTGCTCCTGCCACTAGCTCAGGAATTCCTCACTTCTGATTTTTCCACTACCCCAAGAACAGCTCAAGTCCTTGTGTCTCACTGTGCTGAGCAGGGTGCAGTGACAGTGCTGTCTCTGGGACAGGAGAGGAGAGCAGCTGTCCTAGTGTAATTCTGATACCCCTCTGTCCTGTTAGGAATGGGAAAGGTGACCGACTCCTGTAACCAGATATCTTGGGATGACAGTGCTGAATGCTGTGCTGGAGAGGAAGGAGTGGTTTTAGAGCAGTGCTGATTAATTCTCAAAGCTTTCCTTTGCTCTCACAAATGTGGAGACTGGACAAGTGGTTATGGGTGGTTATCTTGTTTTCTGTCCCCAGATTGCTAATGCAAAGGGAATCCTGAAGAATTTTCTGATTGAACCCTTCGTCCCTCACAAACAGGTTAGTACACCATTAAAGCATTAAAAAGGGCTTTTAAGTCTCTTTGGACTTGCATGCTTACCTGGATTGGTACAGTGGAGAAAGCAGAAGTTTGGGAGTGTGATGTTGAACTGACAGTGTTGGTGCACACCCCGGGCAGTGTCAGGGCCGCTGCAGCACTGCTGCTTTTTGGGAAGCTTGATGGTGGGCTCAGTTGCCCCAATACCAGCATTGCCACAAGAGCCTCTCCAGGGTCTTCTCTGAGTGTCACTGGTTAATGCTTGTCCCTGCTCTGTGGTGCAGGAGGAAGAGTTCTATGTGTGCATATATGCTGCCCGTGAGGGAGACTACGTACTCTTCCACCACGAAGGGGGTGTGGATGTGGGAGATGTGGATGCTAAAGCTCAGAAGCTGCTCATGGCAGTGGATGAGAAGCTCAGTGAATCGGATGTGAAGAAGCATCTCCTGCAGCATGCACCAGCTAACAAGAAGGAGTAAGTAGAGATGCAGTTCTGGGCACGACCAGTCATGCAGCAGCTGCTCTCTTTTATGTCAGTGCCACATCCCTCTATTTTATTCACCCTGAAGCTAACTCTCCTGCCCTTCTTGCTGCTCTCCAGAATATGCCATGCATCCTGGATCTAAGCTCTCTGACCGTATCTGAGCTGCCTATAAAACCCAAAAATAAGGTTTCCTAGTGCTGAGCCTTTACTTGGCAGCAGCACTTGTCAGCCTGCTCAAATCCCAACCTCTGAGACTGGAAACATGTACTGAATTCTGATCCCTTGTGCCAGCATAGGAGTTTCTTTTGTTTAGTGAAATAGTGATGAGATATGGATCTGACTGCTAATTCAGAACTTCCCTCTCCCTTGCTCTGGCATGGTCTCCAAAGTTATTATCCTGTTCTTCCTCCTGCAGGCTTATCTGTAGATCTCAAGGCTTCTGCAATCTCCCTCAATTAGCTGCCCATACCTCGTTATCTTAATACGAGTCATAACTTTTCCAAACAGCGAAATCCTTGCTGGCATTGTGCAGCACTGAAGGGCTGAAGGAGCCTGTCACTCCATCAGCTCACTGCAGCCTCTTCCCCATCACAGCTACCAAAGCTCAGATCTGACAAAGATGGGTATCAGCAGGGAGGAAACGATGCGCTTCTGTCTTGTGGGGAGATAAATCAGGCTGCAGAGCTCTGACAGTTGTGAGCAACTGTGTCCTCAGCAGAGTTTGGTGGAGGGTAATTAAGATGAGTCATCAAGGTCTTCTTTCCTTTGAGTCATCCATCAGCCAGGCTCCATCCAGAGAAGATGAATGAGAATGAAAGAAATAGATGCTGAGCAGATTTGCAGATTGCCACTAATACCAACAAACAGAGCAGGCTGTACTTAGATTTGGCTGCTTTCATTAACTTGTGTTACTTTTTTTCCTTTTTTTACAGCATCTTGGCCAGCTTCATCTGTGGCCTGTTCAACCTTTATGAAGATCTGTATTTTACGTACCTCGAGATCAATCCATTAGGTAATGGATATTTTTGGGAGCAGAACTTTCTGTTCTGAAATACCAAAATGTGTTTTTGATCCTTCTTTGGGTTCTGGAATTTACAACAGCAGCAGGTGCCATGTGCAGAAGTACGGAAGTGGCAGTAATATGTTTCTGAGATTCTCATTCAGTGAATTGAAAAGAGGAAATGAAAAATTCCCTTGAAAGGATTGTTAAGGCAGAACTGAATGTAAAAATTGCACTGTTAGAACAAAGTAGCCCGAGAACAGAGCCTGGACCATGGCCACAGTTACTGGTTAACTCCTCAGGGAACTTTTCTGGGGCTGGTAGATACTGCCCAGTGCCAGGGGAAACAGTAGTAACCCAGCTTTTGCAATGGTCTGTGGTACCAGATGCTGGAGTAAATCTGTAACGTGTCTCTGTACGACCCAGAGCTAATCGCGATGTTTTTCACTGCAGTGGTGACTAAGGATGGTGTTTACATCCTTGATTTGGCTGCGAAGATTGACGCAACAGCTGACTACATCTGCAAAGTGAAGTGGGGGGATGTGGAGTTCCCCCCTCCTTTTGGCAGGGAAGCTTACCCTGAGGCAAGTGACAGCTGGAATTCCTTCACTGTGTTCTGAATTCCTCATTGCTTGTATGCCCATGGCATTGTGGTTTCCAGTGGTTTTGTTGCTGTGTCTCAAGCACCTTGGCAGTGCTGTCTATGACAACCTGTGCACAGGTAGCTGTAGTCCTAGGGCTGCTCATAATCACACTTGGAGCTGTGTTTGTTTCCCAGCTCTGCTTGGTCAGTTCTTTAATTCAGAACTGACTTTTTTTAATAGAGGCCGATATTTAACTTTCCTAAGCTGTGTGCCAAAGCTTCCTTTTGTGGTTCCTGTGCACACTGCTCCCCTCAGCATCCCTATTTTTCTCTTGGAGCAGTGGTTCCTGGCAGCCCCATGGGAGCTGATGCTCCGTCAGTGTTTCAGTGACAGTTCTGAAAGCAGAGCAGCAGCTGTGTGCAAATGCTGCATCCAAGTGTGAATCCAGAGAAAATAATCACCATCTCTCAAACTATCAAGTAAAAAGTTAAGATGTTAATACACCTGTTTTTCCAAAATGTGAGGATGAGGCCTGCAGCAGCACTGCATTGTAAAGCTACCAGTGCCTGGTCCCTCTCTGAATTCCCTAGGTCTCTACTGCTGGATGCACAAGCACTGCTCCAGACACAGGTCTCAGCAGCCTCAGAGGCTGTTGGAAATAGACCTCTGTCCTTAGTTATTCTGTTACTTATTTCAGGGGCCTATTCTTCTCCAAAAATATCTGTCCTGACTTTACCATTTTAATCATTATAATTGTGCTTCACTTGGAAGGTTTTTGTACTGTGGCCAGTAAATCCATTTAGCTGTTCCTTTCCATGTAGCTTTCTAGATGCCAACACTCAACTCAATTTGCTCTTAAAAGGATTAGTTCAGGTTTTGTCTCTGAATCATCCCTCTCCAAGTCCCTGGGAAGGTTGTTATGGCAGAGTCTTTGCTGGGAATGTTAATGAACTCTGATGAAGTGCTGCTTAGCAGCCTGTCACACTGGGCACAGGAGCACCACGTTGAGCCAAATTACAGCTCTCAGTGATTATATTCCTGGCTGCGGCACAGCCAGAGTGGTCACCATGGGTGAGATGATTTGTAGACTTTCTCAGTCTCAGATAAGGCCAGAACAGACTTTACAGTTCTGTTTGGATTTTGTGACTGTCGTGTGATGGAGGGATGGAGCTGGGCCTCTGTCCCTGAGAAACACTGTGTTTGTAGCTCTGCTGTCCCTCTCAGCTGTAGCTGATGAGATGTGATTGCTCTGCATATCCAAATGCACTCAGCACTATGAACCCTTGGGATGGAAAAGGCAGATGCAGGAGGAAGCTGAGGTTGTGCTGCTCTCTCTGCAGGAAGCCTACATTGCTGACCTGGATGCCAAGAGCGGGGCCAGCCTGAAGCTTACGATCCTGAACCCCAAAGGCAGAATCTGGACCATGGTGGCTGGTGGTGGTGCTTCAGTGGTGTACAGGTAACAGGAGCAAGGTTTCCAGAGCAGGGATGATTTACAGTGCTGGAAGGACATAATTGCTGCAGCCTCTGGAAAGTAGGCTCTTCTAAAGCCATTTTTCCCATACTGTTACTGTTTGAGATCTCTTCAGAATGAAGATGCTGTGCAGATTTCTCACCAGGCTGTGGAACATAGTGTTGCCTAGGGAATTTAATTCTGGGAGGGTTAGTGTTAAATACAGTTTCTTACAGAGGTACCATTCCTTTCTGACTTATAAAGAAACAATGTGGCTGGAGGCTGTTGAGGGTAAGATGATTGTTGTAGTGGTCACTGAGTTTGTATCTGGGGACCATGACAAGATTAGTCATGACTGGCACTAAGAGGAGAGCAGCTTTGTTTTCAGCAGACAGCACTGTCCTTCTGTTAAGAGTTCCACTTCCCTAGGGATTCAGAATACTTTAAGACCTTTATAGTGACTCAAATTATTACTAATCTCTTAAATAGCTTTCTTTTTTTGTTGTTATAGTGACACCATTTGTGACCTGGGGGGTGTGAATGAACTGGCGAACTACGGGGAATATTCGGGAGCCCCGAGCGAGCAGCAGACCTACGACTACGCTAAGACCATCCTCTCCCTCATGACCCGAGAGAAGCACCCAGAAGGTGAGTGAGATGCTGCAATTCCAAAGCTGTGAAGCTGTGTCTGGTGGAAAAACCTGGACAGGTCTGGGCTGTTACTGTGCTTAGCCCTCCCTGGCAGAACTTTCATTGTACTGCTGTCTTCTGAAGGAATCAGGGATGGATTTCTGTCAGCTCTTGCTTCGGAGAGAGGACTTGTAGTTTCCCATGGGGCCTGAGAGATTCCTATCAAACATTCTTGCTTGGTACAAAGCTCTTATCCTTCAGGCTCTACTAAACACAACTGCTTTAGGGGTTTTTTTCCTACTAAACACAACTGGCTATTCTGCAGCTTTTTTTCATTTTATGTCCTTAACTGCTTTGTGATCTTGGAGTACTCTGTTCTTGAAACTATTTTATTTATGTGTGTTTCTTCCCTCAGGGAAGATCCTGATTATTGGAGGCAGCATTGCAAACTTCACCAATGTAGCAGCCACCTTTAAAGTAAGTGACCAGTCAGAAACATCAGCAAACACACAGTTGTCAGCCCCAGGCCCTTCCTCCCAATTCTGTGTTTGGCTGAGGCTCATAGTACATCTCTTCCAAGAGTTCCTGAGATGATGGGACAGGGTAAATGTCTCGCTGCCTGGGTCACATCCTGTGTGTTTCTTTTAGGGCATTGTGAGAGCAATTAAGGATTACCAAGGCCCTCTGAAGGAACATGAGGTGAGGATCTTTGTACGAAGAGGAGGCCCAAACTACCAGGAAGGGTTACGTGTCATGGGAGAAGTTGGTAAGGACCAAGCTTTCCCTTTAAGTTTTGTTCTTGCATCTTGTTTCTTCCACTTGCTTTCTGCTAAGCTTTCTCAAGGTTAAATACTTCAGTTTGTCAGAGCTTTCCCCTGAGGAGGTTGACTGCTCTTGTGTACATCCACAGGGAAGACCACAGGGATCCCCATCCATGTCTTTGGCACGGAGACCCACATGACTGCAATCGTGGGCATGGCGCTGGGCCACCGGCCAATCCCCAACCAGCCACCTGCCGCAGCCCACACTGCCAACTTCCTCCTCAACGCCAGTGGCAGCCCCTCGGTGAGTTCCCTCCCCTCTGTGAATGCGAACATTGGTGAGGAGCCTCGTGAAGGCAGCTTCCCCTGTCCAGACAGGCTGGAAATAGATTTTGGCCGCTGGTATATTTGTAGGAAGCTTTAGGAAAACAAATGTGACTCCACCTGTGCAGTTTATCAGGAGAGGCCACCCCAGCACCCATCTCACTCATGCAGAAAACGTGGCCTCTCAAAGCTCGCAATGTGACTGTTGAACCTACTTCATTTAGTAGGTTCATTTAGTTTTCTGTCTCTTGACTGAAATCGTCGTATCTGAAAACTCGTTTTCTTTGGTTTTCTTTGTAGTAGAGCAGTGTAGCCAAAGTGAGACCATCTCCTCCTCTATGCTCCAGGGTATACCTGATACCTGGCACGCTGTCCCTCACTGACTTGGCTTCTGAATCTTTCAGACTCCAGCACCAAGCAGAACTGCCTCCTTCTCAGAGTCCAAACCAGATGGTATTGCTCCAGCTAAGAAGGCAAAACCAACAGCACCTCTTGGTAAGTCCAGTTCTGGAGATGCTGCTGGCAATGCTCTGCTCTTCCCAAAGGCGGGATGGGCATGAGACAAATGTTTGGGTGTTTTTATATAAAGCGAAGTAGTTTTTTTTGTGGTACCTGTCTATCTTTGTCTTGAGTGTAGTTAACTGGTTTAGCAGCTCACTTGTGCCATGAGCTCATACACACAGAGCATCAGAGTTGCCCTGATCTGCTGATATTCAGGGATATTCAGGAACAGCACATGAAAAGGAAGTACAGTGAGAGGGTTCCAGTCTGCTTGTTTTTTAATAAGAGCAAACCCAAAAGCCCTGAGTGCTGTGGAGAGGAGAGCTGCTGCAGCACCTGCCTGGGTGCCTGGCTGGTGGGCTGGCAGCAGCCAGCTCTGTCATACCATTGCATGAGTGATTCTCTCTTTAACAGATTCAATCCCAGCCTCGAGACCTGGTTCAGGTAGGACCTGTGTGACCAGCTGAATGTGCCTGGCCTTGTTGGCAGCTGACTTTTTTGGTTCTTGGTTTTGTTGCTGTTTTTTCTCTCCAAAAATTTGCTGTGTTGTCTGGTCCTTCCCTCCTGCCCAGCATATTTAGCTGTCACCATGTGAACTTCTCATCTGGTTTTTCAAGTGCATATCACAATGTCTTTGCACAAACACTTCTATTTCTGGGGGAGAGAGGGCCAGGTCTCAAACAAACTATTTTTTTCTTCCCCTCCACAACCATCACAGAGAAGAACAGCCTGAGGCACATAGTGAAAAGCTCTGTTCCCTTTGCTTTCCAAATGGAGGAGTCACTAATTGTGACCAATAACCAGCATAGTTTCAAACGGAAACAAAATAATGTGGGGGGGGCCCTGATTATCAGGTTTGTAAAGTATAGAAAAATCACAAATGAACTAAATGTTGCCCTATCAGTCCAGCAAACCATTAAAGCTTGTGCTCAGTGAAGTTATTTTATGGGGACTTTAAGACTCTATTGGTCTCTGTGCTGGGTGAGTATAAACTGCTGAACTGGGGGCAAAGTAGAGCTTCAAGTTACCTCCCTTATCATGAGGAGGGACAGTAGAAGGAGAATTCTCAGATTATTTACTTGTATGCTCTCAGACAAACAGCATCACTTCTGAGTCTGCATTTTGGTGTTCCTGGGAACACTTGTGGTACCTGCCTACAGGCACCTGCAAGATAAACAGAATTTTCAGGGTAAGCAGTTCCCTAATGACAAGTCATGTTGCAGTGAATCTGAACTGTGAGTGTGTAGGGCTGGAGAGCAAGGACTGATATTTTGGTGAAGCCAGAGGAACAGTGTCCTGTTTAATCCCTAATGCTGTTTACCTTTGATCCAAATCCAGAAGGAACTCAGCAGTAGCCCAAGTTGGCATCAGCAGGTGGATCAGCTCCGAGTTTTCACAAGTTACTAAATTAATTCTGTCTGGAGTCAGAAGGAGGGACTTAATGTTGTGCTGTGACAAGTGGCGTAAATAGACTTTAAGCCAACAGTTCATCCTCACTGACTGAACTGAACTGTTGCATCTTCTGTGACTCTGTCTCCTGAAGCCAAGTTTTGGGCCATATATGAATTCTTGGAACCATCAAGTTTCTGATCATAAAAAAAAGGAAAGAAAATCTCAGTACATTAAGGTCCTTTACTTTTCGTCCCCTTCATTTCCTGCCTTTTTTTTTTTTTTTAATTTTCTATCATTCTGCTGTGGTGCCCTCCAATGGTTCACCGAGACTGTGGGCTACATGCAAATAAATAAATGAAATTTAAAGTTCTCTTCAGCTTTGCATAAGAAAACTGGGAGGAAGATGAAAGGCCCACAGAAGGAGAGGCAGAGGCAGTTTTCACTTCTCTCCTTTCCTATACCAGCTCCCCTCTGTGATTTATTTTACCATTTAGTAAACCCCAAAACCTGGCTGTTGTGTTCAGAATCCAGGGAAGGGGTTGCTGCTTCATCTGCAGTTTCTTCCTTAATTTGGACAGTGTGGCTACTCCATCCTGCAGTTCATCTCTTGGGTTCAGTTAGGAGGGAGGGGAATACACTTATCCAGGAGCCTTTCAGCGGGCATTTGGCAGTTGCAGTTTGTCTTGCTCAGGTGTACAACTTGAACATGGTTTGTTTGGTTTTTTTCCCTCTCCGAGCAGGTAAAGCCACAACACTGTTCAGCCGCCACACCAAAGCGATCATATGGGGGATGCAGACCCGGGCTGTCCAAGGAATGCTAGACTTTGATTATATTTGCTCCCGGGATGAACCATCAGTGGCTGCCATGGTTTATCCGTTCACGTAAGTAGCCTGTGACTGCATTGCTTTTTCATTTCCCTCCAACTCTTCTGTGACCTTCCTCTTCTCTCAATCTCTGTGCTTCTTTAGTGGAGCTCTGCCCTGGTCTCCATCCCTGCTGGAACATCATCTCCTCTGCTCCCTTCCACCCCTGGGTTGGCTTTGTAGGCTGCTCTGTTTCCTTCAACCATTGATTTTGGGCTGCGCTGTTGAAACAGCTTAATGTTCAACACAGAGCTGAAGTTCCAGTTCATGTGCTTTTAAAAGATGTCCAAATTCTGTTCTTCACTCAGTGAGTAAGGCAGCTGTGACCACTTGGGCTTTCTTCCCAACGCCCTGGCTCAGCAAAGGCAGGCAGGCTGTGTAAGGCTCCTTCCGCTTATCTGCTGTTGGCTGTGTGCTTGTCTGAGACACCTTGATTTGTGCCTGCAGCAGTAGGAATTATCCCTCCAAATATTATCCAGAATCATAGCAGCTCTGCTGATAAACTAAAGCAGGTATGTAGCCAAACAAAATTTAAAAAAATTCTTGTTTGTGTCTTTTCAATAGCAGCAGTGGTTACTTAGCAGGCAGGAAGCCTGTGGATCATTCAGTGGGATACAGAGTTCCCTTGTGGTGTTCACCCTCTTTTACTCATCCCTACAGGGATGAGAGGGGCTATGCGGTGTGCATGAGCTGCTTTATTGTACCTCCTCAGTGGGCGTGGGTCTCTCTGTGGGACAGGGCAAGTAGGGAGAAGGGAAACAGCAGCTGTCACTTCCAGTACAGTGAGGTGGGAGCCCAGAGCCAGCCAGGAGCCTTGGTTCATTCCTGTGGTATTTACAGACATCCTGGAAAGCTGATGTCTAATCAACCTCTGTCCTGCAGAGAATTTCTCCTCTTGACAATTAAGACCTTGTACTGTTATTCTGCAGTTCTGATGGTAATTGCAGTTCTGTAATAACTTCTCAGCAAGTGCAAGCCTCGGGGTACTGAGTGCAGGCACAGTCACGTCTGTAGGTGAGTGGCAGCCCCTGGCAGTGCTGCAGTTGATTAAGGAAGAAAAAGCAGTAGAGTCTAAGGCTACCTGTAATTATCTGATTCTGCTTGACCTTTTGGAGGGAGCCCAGCTGGCAAAACCTGGAATGTTCTGTCACAAATGTACCAGTATGGGAGCACAGCCAGTATCCACACACTTAAATGACTGCCCAGTCAGACTTCACTGCAGTTTCAGTCAGAGCGTCTACTGTGAATGAAATACCAACAGTGAAACTTCCCAGCTGCTTTCCCTCCAGTGTCTGTGGGATGGGCAGAGTCCCACTGTAGCATGACTGGGAAGCTGACTGGCCCTCCCATTGCTGTCCTGGCTGTTCACCACAGATACTGGTTTCCTCTTCCCCCAGTCCAGTGTTAGCACCAGCCCACTGACACAGCTTTGCATGCCTCTCATTCATTATTCTTTCTGTGCCTCATTCTGTCTTCCAGCTTGGAGTAGAGTTAAGGCTCTGGTAACTTCACTGTGGGAGAACTTATTCATCTTGCTGGATGCCTCTGTCCCCATTAGCCCGTCTCCTTCCATATGCTGCTCTGTCCTATTCTTGAAGAACCTTCTGCTGTCATATGGTCCCTCCCCACACACGCTCACGTGCTCGTGAGTGTCTCAGTCAGTCTCGGGGGCTGAGAATGGGGTTTGTAAACTCCTCTGTCTGCATGCACTGTGTCCCTTTGCCTTTCCAGCAGCCTTAAGGTCAGAGCTTTTCTGTCTTCTCTTCCACAGCGGTGATCACAGGCAGAAGTTCTACTGGGGCCACAAAGAAATCCTGATCCCAGTCTACAAGAACATGTCAGATGCCATGAGGAAACACCCAGAGGTGGATGTTCTCATCAACTTTGCATCTCTGCGCTCTGCCTATGACAGCACTGTGGAAACCATGAATTATCCCCAGGTGAGTGCAGGATCTAGAAGAAGCCCAAAAGAAGGACGACCCTGTCAGCAGGATACTGGTGTTTCTTAAACTGTGATGGCATTAGCAAATTGTCTTGGTCTTCCAACTTAGCAGATAACCCCCAGTTCTAACCCCTTACAGACTGTAAGGAGGATACTGGGGGTCCCTGGCAAATCCTAACGCTGGACTTGCAATTTGTTTAAAAGGAACTTGATGCTTCTTGGTTAGCAGTAACTACTTCAGGTTGAATAAAATACAGTGCTGCTCTGATGTGCAAGGGGAGGAAAATTGCCTGAGCAGAGCATTGAGACTGTTGTGAAGATCACAGCAGTGCAGAGTGACCTCTGAGGGGCCTGACAAGGGGGAGCTCCTGGGAGTACCAATGGTTTTCTTTCTCTTGCTACAGATCCGCACCATTGCCATTATTGCCGAGGGTATTCCAGAGGCCCTGACACGCAAACTGATCAAGGCAGCTGATAAAAAGGGAGTCACCATCATTGGGCCTGCAACTGTAAGTACTGACGGCAGCATTCTCCTGTCCTTCTTAACCTTCAGATCAGCTTTCTCAGATGGATGAATTGTATCCTACAATCCACTTTGTCTTTAGTCACAGGACATGTTAGTCTCTCATCTTAAAGTCTTTACTGTCCTGCCTTGTCCGTACAAATGCTGACAGGGCCGCCCTACACAAATGTTCCTCAGTTTCGTGATTTTAAAGGGCTTTACACCTTTCTCTAACTCTTTTGTAGGTTGGTGGGATCAAGCCAGGTTGTTTTAAAATAGGCAACACAGGAGGCATGCTGGATAACATCTTGGCATCAAAGCTGTACCGTCCCGGCAGCGTGGCCTACGTGTCCCGCTCTGGAGGAATGTCCAATGAGCTCAACAACATCATCTCCCGAACCACCGATGGGGTCTATGAGGGGGTGGCCATCGGAGGAGACAGGTATGAGTTGGCACCTTCAGCAGACACTGGTTTTCAAGTCGGTCAACAGAAGAATTGTTGGTAATTTGGAGAAAGAAGGGCAAGTTGGGTGTTAGTTTTTCTTTCAGAAAAGTGTATGAAGTAAATTTCTACCATTTCCTCTGTACTGCACACAGATACCCTGGTTCAACTTTTATGGATCATGTCTTGCGTTATCAGGATACTCCAGGAGTGAAGATGATTGTAGTACTGGGGGAGGTGAGTGAGACACTTCACTGCCTGTGTGTGGTTTGGTTTTTGGGAGCATCTGACCTGTCTTCAAGGATGCTAAATAGCAGCTACTTCTACTGTTCTTGAATATTCCAAACTTTATTTCTTGCTGCTTTTGTCAAAAGAAATGGAATTTTGTTCCACAGGCAAGCATAGTCTTCCCTACTAAAAAAAAAAAAATCAGGTGGCTTTGTTCTGAGACTTCTGCCATTATTCAGTGAAAAAGGATGAAAAACCCAAGCAATGCCTCTGCATGTCTTGGAGCTGGTTTTATCAAAAGTGCAGCTTGGAATCATCTCTCTCTCCCTGCAGATTGGAGGCACAGAAGAGTACAAGATCTGCAGGGGCATTAAAGAAGGCCGGATCACTAAGCCAGTGGTGTGCTGGTGCATTGGTACCTGTGCCACCATGTTCTCCTCAGAGGTATGTGCATAAATGGGGGCAAATGCATAAAATAAGGATATATCCACAACAGGAAGAAAACCACAACTTCAGTCACTGTACCTAAACCTTCCAGAACTGGCAGTAGTAACTTTAATGTGCAAAAGTTCATAAATGTAAATGATAAAGATATCTTGTGCTTCTGTAGTTCTGTCACAGAAAATTTCCAGGGGATTCTCCTTACTTGTGAAGGGAGTCCAAAGATCCCAGGGAACAAAACAAATTCCAATAGCCACCTGCTTCTGGAGTGGGAGTGGGAAAGATCTATATTAAGCAGCTCTAAGTGGGCCTGTTTAGGGAGGCAGAACATGAATGGATGAACCTGGAGTGATTCCAGATCAGAACATCCCTCTGATTGCCCTGCTAGCTCTGGCTGCAAGCAGGAATTCTGGTAACCCAGAGGAGTCCGATGAGCAGCGACTGGTGTTCCCTCTTTATTCAGGGCTGATGCCTTAGGATTTTAGCTTCTGTATTTTTCCATGTATCTTTAATCCTGTAGTGTAGAACTCTGGGCTCCATATAGCCTGTTAAGCTGCTGCTCTCAGCATTTTTAGACAAAACAATTCCTCTCTAAGCTCGAAATTCAAGGACACTTTACGGTCTCAGGCCCCAAGATATGTAAACAACAGTGAATTGGGGCAAGCAAACTTGGAGTAACTGACTTCATTACCTGAAGCTGTAATTGGAGGATTAACCCCAGATATGCAAATGGACAAAACTTAAAATGTATGAAAAACTTGTGACCTGCAGTCCATTTTGGGTGTAGCCCCTCAGGTGGGCATTGTCTGCCCTAAATGTACCTGAAGGCCCTTCAATAAATATAGCTGCTCTTTATTCTCTTAACTTTGTCTAGCCTCTCTTTTAGGTAAGCCTGTCAGTGCATCAGTTCCATCCTCTGCAGGTAACAGCCTGTATTCTTGACTGCTTTCTCTTCTCCTGTTTGTAGGTGCAGTTTGGCCATGCAGGAGCTTGTGCCAACCAGGCCTCTGAAACTGCTGTAGCAAAGAACCAAGCCTTGAAGGAAGCTGGAGTGTTTGTTCCCCGGAGTTTCGATGAGCTGGGAGAGGTCATTCAGTAAGTCACACTCACAGGGCACCTTCAGCAGGGGGAGATTCTGGCCTGATAGGAAATATGTTTCTGTTTAAGGAAAGCAGCTTCTATTCATTGTGGGGGGTTTAAGGTCTGGGCTGGATTTCTTAGAAGAACCAAAGTTACTGAATAGATTCTCTCCCTAGGTCTGTGTACCAGGATCTTGTGGCCAAAAGAGTAATTGAACCAGCTGAGGAAGTGCCTCCTCCGACTGTGCCAATGGATTACTCCTGGGCAAGGGTGAGCTGTGCTGGTTTACCTGCTTTTGGGTTCCTTGGAACTAGACAGGGCATTTGCTGTGATTCTGGATGCCACATTGGGGTTATACTGTGTGCTTTATAGTGTTACTTGTGAGCTGCTGGGTGTGCTGGTTCTGGGCTGTGGAAGCTGCTCTGAGGGCAAGCCTGAGGCATTGCTCTTTGCCCACTCTGCCCTGTGCTGCCCCTTTCTGCCGGTGTGGGTTGTTTAACATCCTGTCTTTATGCTGCAATTCCAGGAGCTGGGACTGATTCGCAAACCAGCTTCCTTCATGACCAGCATCTGTGATGAGCGAGGACAGGAGCTGATCTATGCCGGAATGCCTATCACCGAGGTCTTCAAAGAAGAAATGGGAATTGGAGGGGTTCTGGGCCTGCTCTGGTTTCAGAGGAGGTGAGGCAGCTCTTGTGAAAGCTCAGAGATTCTTTGGTTTGGAGTTTTTCTTGTTTTTTAATAGACTCTTAAGCAAAAAAATGTACTCCAGGATTTCTTTGTGAAGGTAGATTCACTGGAATGCCATCTCTGTATTCCTTCCATGACACCACATCATCATTTTGGGCTGCATATACAGTGTGTTTTAGTCTTGAAATGAAGTTTTCCATGAGTCTTGTGCATTGAGAAAATTTCTGTATTCTAGGCCTGATTCAAAGTCTCTGACAACTCGTGTCACTTCAACTCTGCAGAGACTAGGGACTTTACAAACATTTGCATTTTTGATCTGTCCCTGACTGATGTGGTGTCTGTGCCCAGGTTACCCAGGTACGCCTGCCAGTTCATCGAGATGTGCCTGATGGTGACAGCAGACCATGGGCCGGCTGTGTCCGGAGCCCACAACACCATCGTCTGCGCCAGGGCTGGCAAAGATCTTGTCTCAAGCCTCACTTCAGGCCTTCTTACTATCGTGAGTAACTGATATCCTGGAGGTTTAGCTTTGTTACTTATTACTCTTCTAGGTTTTATTACTATTAAGTTTTGGATTGGCTGCAGAGTCACAGATTGGTAGTGTCTGCCTACTCACACTTTGAATTTCAACTTTAATGGTTCAGTTCTCCCTGTTTCAAATCTGGTCCGTTTTTCCAGTAAGCCTAGTTTGTCTCCTTTGCATCTAGAAATATTTTGTAGCAGCCAAATTGCTGTCAGTGTTGACTCTTTGGTTGCTTGAACTCTGACAAATGTTACTAAAGCAGACTTTGGATTGCATTTTCCCCCACGTTGTCTCTAGCAGAGATGCACTGGCTCCAAATTGGCACTTGTGTGAGAGATAAGCAGATGCTTTTCTCTCAGGTGCCTGCCCAACTCTAATGTCATGAATGCCACAGAGACCAGGAGGGTGGATGAGGGAGATAATCTGGGGTTTGTATCTTAATTGTGGAGTGCTTTGCTGTAATTGCCTTTGTGTCCTGCACCCAGGGTGACCGGTTTGGGGGAGCACTGGATGCCGCAGCCAAAATGTTCAGCAAAGCTTTTGACAGTGGGATTATCCCCATGGAGTTTGTGAATAAGATGAAGAAAGAAGGGAAGCTGATCATGGGCATTGGACACCGAGTTAAATCAGTAAGGAAACTGCATTAGGACAAACTGGATGGATTTTTAGGGAAGAGTAGGGGAGAGCAAAAACAAAGAAAATTAGCATATTTTAGAGACAGCTATTGACCAAATTCTCCCAAATCTACAAAGAGTATCTGTAAGAGGCAACACCATTGACTGTAATGTGCTCTGACCTTGCAGATAAACAATCCTGACATGAGAGTTCAGATTCTCAAGGACTACGTGAAGCAGCACTTCCCAGCCACTCCGCTGCTGGACTACGCACTTGAAGTAGAAAAAATCACAACTTCCAAGGTGAAAGGCGCCAATATTGAAGTGCTCTGGGCACTAGTTCTTATGGGAGGGAAAGTGACTGGGGCTCAGCTGTATTTTCAGTGCAGTGCTTCATGAATTGTTGCTGGGGGTTGTGTCTGGGGTAGAGTTGAGGCCAAGTACAGCTGCAGTCTGAAAAGGCTGGAGGCATTTGGCTACCAGAAAAATGCTGAACAAGCCAAACCATCATCTGTGTGGCCACTGTTCACACTGGCACTGCTGGGTATAAATCCAAGGCTGTTGGCACATGTGCTGGCCTGTGACAGGGTACCTCTGGGATTTGACCCGATGGACCCCTTGTTTGGGACTGGTTTTGCAGCATTCCTATTAAGTGTGGCTCTTGTTCATGCTGCTGAGCAGCCTTTCCTTCGCTGGGCTGGTGTGTCCCCAACTACAGGCAGCACTCAAATCACCCTTAGAGTGGAAGGTGTCAGGTGAACACCACTTGCACTGTTGACATCTTTATTGGGGTGTGTTTTATTTCCTGCAGAAACCAAACCTTATCCTGAATGTAGATGGCTTTATTGGAGTGGCCTTTGTTGACGTGCTCAGGAACTGTGGCTCTTTCACACGGTGAGTGTCAGGGGGGACGGGGATGTTCTTGGATCATGATCCTATGATGCTGTACTGCCAGCTCCTGAGGGGCAGAATTCCAGCACACTGGGAGGGAAACGTAGCCTTGCCTGGTTTTTGGGGGCAGAAAGCTGTCATGGGAATTCATGTGGCTTCTGGCTCTAGAGCAGGCTCTCAGATTGTCTGAGATTGATTCCTTAAATAGATGATTACCAGGAACCATTTATTTTCCTTCCTTTTGCAGGGAAGAAGCAGATGAATATATTGATATAGGAGCTCTCAATGGCATCTTTGTACTGGGCAGGAGTATGGGATTCATTGGTGAGTTTACCACGTCTTCCCTGCCCCTTCCTTCCTCCTAGGGCTGCCTTGCCCCAGAACACCAGACAAACCTGAAACCCAGGGGCATTTAATGCACTCCAGAACTCCAACTCAAGGCAAAGACTAAGAGGGGGGAGGGGGGTTTTATAACATAACCCACTCCCATTTCAGGACACTACCTGGACCAGAAGAGATTGAAGCAGGGTCTGTACCGTCACCCCTGGGATGACATATCCTATGTCCTACCGGAGCATATGACCATGTGAGAAGCTGGTGTTGCCTTGGAATGCACAAGGATAGAAGCCTATCCAGGGACAACTGCGATGGGACTGTGATGTATAAAGGCCATTATTGGGACAGAGATATCGAGCTGCCTGGTCAGATTGTGCAAAGCGACTGTTTTATAAGGATAGAAACTCACTCTAATAAAACCAAAACTTGTGCTATTCCCTCTGTTACCTGCTGTATTTAATACTGTCTCTCACTTTTTTTTTTTCTATTCTCATTTCATTTTGTTTCCAGAAGAGATTTAGGGTTTGGGGGGTAGAGTTTGGCTCATAGGTATGCCTTACTGAACATAACTCTGGTAACAAGCTGTACCTTTCCCATGAGGGGAACATGCCAGTCATTCCCATAAGCCATGACTTTGGATTTTTTTGTTGTTGTTGGTTGTTTTTCAGTTGTTTACTGTGTTCTTATCCTTGGTCTGACTGTACCTGAATCCTGGGACCACTGCTGATGTGTAACCAATGTTACTCAAGAGCTGGTGTAGTAATTTAAAGTGTAAAGTTGTAACATACTGTTGTGAAAACTGTGAAATCCCTGTATTTCAGTGTCTGTATTTATGCAAATAACCTCTCCTTTCCTCTGACTGCTGCTCTGTGCACTGTCACTCGTTATCTACAGCTGCAAAAATCTCTTGGTATTAATTTCAGTGTCTTCCTTGTCTGTGTATTGTAACCAAACTCAAATAAATACACATTACTAATTTATTCTTTTTCCATGTGTGACTTCTACAACTTGGTCTTAAACAGTGTCTAAAGGGAATGTGTGACAAGCTGTCATTTAACAAAATAACAACCCTCAAAGTAATTACTCCTTGGGCTCTGTTTCAGGTGATTTTAAAAAGGGAGAAATAAAAATCAAACTCCATACAGACTTCATCTTGCCTGTTTCAGTGTAGGTCAAAAAGATGAAATTTGGCAAAGTAGAGAATACACAGAAGGACAAAAACTAGCTATGACTGATAAAGCATTATAATAAGAGTTAGGGAACTGTGCTGTGTGTATTGAAAACATGAAATAATCAATTACAGCTCACTTTGCTTTAATTAACAACCCTATGTACCTTAGAGTGAGAGAATTCCTAGTCCTTAGGGGCAGCCTGGGAGGGCACGGGAAGGAAGAAGAAAATAATCAGCATTGCCTGAGGCTCCGAGCAGAACCGGGTCTGGGTTTGGTCAGTGGTACCTGAGCTCCCCCATGGCGCACGAAGAACTGGGAGCCACCGGGGCCGTTCCCACGACAGCGAAGCTGAGGGCACGCGTGGTGCCCGGAGCTGAGGGGATGGAGACCCGGGGGGATTCGGGCCTGAGGGGATGGGGTATACCGGGAAGTTCCGGGGGGTCCTGGCTGAGGGGATGCGGTGTTCCAGGAGGTCCGGGACGGTCCCGGGCTGAGGGGATGAGAATCCATAGGGGTCCCGGGCTGAGGGGACGCGGGGTCTCGGAGGGTCCCGGACGCTGGTGCCCACTCCCCTCACGGCGCCGCTGCCGCCGCCACTGCCCTGCAAAGGCGCTCTCTCTCCGCCAGGGGGCAGCGCCGCGCCCCGCCC
>VZRN01000234.1:758623-769395 GCA_013397935.1 Dasyornis broadbenti
GGCCCCGGCCACGGCCCCGGCCCCGGCCCGCCGGTGGCCGAGGCGGAGCGCGGGGGTCCGCGCGGCGGCGGGGTGGACGGGGAGGCCGAGGCGGAGGAGTTCGGGTGCCCGGCGCACTGCTCCGACCTGGCTTGGCGGCAGAACGAGCAGCGCCGCCACGGCCTGTACTGCGACATCACGCTGGCGTTCGGCGGCGCGGGCATGGCCCGCGAGTACCGGGCGCACCGGTCCGTCCTGGCCGCTGCCACCGAGTACTTCACGCCACTGCTCTCGGGGGGGTTCGCGGAGTCGCGCTCGGGTCGCGTGGAGCTGCAGAAGTGGAGCTCGGAGGCCGGCCCCGACCCTGATACGGTGGAGGCCGTTATCGGTTTCATGTACACTGGCACCATCCGCGTGAGCCCCGGTAATGTCCATGAGGTGCTGGAGATGGCGGACAGGTAAGCGGCTGGGACGGGGGCTGGCGGGGACCAGGCCGTGGCATCAGAGGGTCACAGTCTGATTTGGGTTGGAAGGAACCTTAGAAGTTCATCTCGTTCCACCTCTTGCCATGGGCAGGGATACCTTCCTCTAGACCAGGTTGCTCCAAGCTTCATCCAGCCCGGCCTTGAAGACTTCCAGGGATGTATAACTCCCTTGTTTGTCCTGCAGGTTTCTGCTGACCCGGTTAAAAGACTTCTGTGGAGAGTTTCTGAAAAAGAAACTGAACCTCTCCAACTGTGTGGCAGTTCACAGCTTGGCCCACATGTATTCCCTGAATCAGCTGGCCCTCAAAGCACAGGATATGATCAGGAGAAACTTCCACAAAGTCATCCAAGATGAGGAGTTCTACACCTTGCCATTTCACCTTGTCCGGGACTGGCTCTCAGACTCAGAGATCACAGTAGACTCTGAAGAAATCCTCTTTGAGACTGTTTTGAAGTGGGTTCAGAAAAGTCCTGAGGAAAGAGAGAGGTACTTTGAAGATCTCTTTAAGCTTCTAAGATTGTCTCAGATGAAACCCACGTACCTGACTCGCCACGTCAAATCTGAGCGGCTGGTGTTGAGCAACGAGGCCTGTGTGAAGTTGGTGTCCGAGGCCGTGGAGAGCCATGCCCTGCGCTCCGAGAACCTGCAGTCTGGGAATCTGCAGCATTCCGCCTGTCCCGCCGCACTGCTGCCGCGCTTCGGCCAGAACATGGATGTCATCATGGTGATCGGCGGCGTGTCCGAGGGCGGTGACTACCTGAGCGAGTGTGTGGGCTACTTCATCGATGAGGACAGGTGGGTCAACCTACCTCACATCCACAACCACCTGGATGGGCACGCTGTGGCCGTGACAGAGTCCTACGTGTATGTGGCTGGCTCCATGGAACCAGGGTTTGCCAAGACTGTGGAAAGATACAATCCAAACAGAAATATTTGGGAGCAGGTTTCAAATCTAATCACCAGGAAGCATTCCTTTGGCCTTACTGAAGTGAAAGGCAACTTGTACAGTATTGGTGGACACGGCAATTTCAGTCCAGGCTTTAAAGATGTGGCCATTTATAATCCTGAGCAGGACAAATGGGTGAACCTGGAGTCAGCACCGAAGATCCTGCGGGATGTCAAAGCTGTCTCCGTAGAGGACCGGTTTGTGTATGTGGCCGCCCGCACCCCAGTTGACAGCGACAGTGAGGACGGGCTGAGGGCCGTTATTATCAGATATGATGCTGAAACCAGGCAGTGGCAGGACGTGGAGTCCCTGCCCCTCATCGACAACTACTGCTCCTTCCAGATGTCTGTTGCCAACACCAACTTCTACCACACGGCATCGTGCTGTCCCAAGAGTTACCCCATAGACAATGAGGAAGCCAAGGGAAAGATCTCCAGCAGGGCCTCGGATGAAATCCTGGAATCCTTGCCCCCTGAGGTCCTGAGCATTGAAGGAGCAGCTATTTGTTACTACAAAGATGATGTGTTTATCATCGGGGGGTGGAAGAACAGCGATGACATTGACAAGCAGTACAGGAAGGAGGCCTATCGCTACTGTGCTGAGCGGAAACGCTGGATGCTCCTGCCCCCAATGCCGCAGCCCCGCTGCAGAGCCACTGCCTGCCATGTGAGAATCCCCTTCAGGTGCCTGCAGGGAACACAGAGATACCCCATGCCACAAAATCTGATGTGGCAAAAAGATAGAATAAGGCAAATGCAGGAAAGGCAGATGCAGGAAATACACCGATATTCCCTGAGCTTACGGAGGATGCCACGCTCCCAGATCGAGTGCTAGTGTCTGGAATATCACTCCTGATGAGCCTAGGAAATAAACCCTTTTGTTAGGCTTGATGTGTCTTTATAAGACATGAGGGTATGGATGGGATTTGATGCATAAAACCAGCATCTGTTGTGTACTGAAAATTCAGAAGCTCAGAAGTTGAGAGTGGGTGGGAATTGAGACACTCCATGACTCCAACAGTATTCCTTAATGATACCCAGGGAAAAGCTGTAGCCTGTATCGGGCTGTGAAATGTCTCCGGGAACATTAAGCCTGTTACTTCTCTCCTCAGATCTTTGGTTCCAAGGGTTTCTGTAGAGTTAGTCTCTAACAGTTCTACTTGGAAGATCAAAGCTCTCTCTCTTAATAATTTAGTGGTTACATTTGTGTGTGCTTGAAAGCACCTGTTTCATTTGCACTTATCTCTTGACATTCCTTTGATTCTCTCCTCAGTGACTAAACTTCACAGGATTGGTGTTGATGTACTTGGCTTTCCCAAGCTGGAGGCAAGTGCAATAGTTCTGTATGAAACAAAAGCACAATATTTCTTTATGAAATTACTTCAGGATGTTTCTATGTGTATTAAATATTTTGTATCCGTTTGTTGTAGAGAGGCTGCAGAGTTTGTTTATAAATGGATGATTGGTTGGACACAAGACACTTGCTAAAAGAGAGCTTGAGGCGGTGGATTTTTTTTCAGGTCTATTTGCAGGTTTGAGTCTGTCTCTGACTCAAACTTAGGAACTTGGGTCAACAGCCTGAGTAAAGGAGTGACAGCCAAGGATGAGCCACCTACCCACACTGGCTGTTCAGTTCTGTCAGAGTGAATCAGTAAGAGTGGGATTATTTCACAGGAATATAGTGGAACCTGAGCTACTTGTAGGTCTTTTCTCAAGTGTTGCACATGTTTTAATTCTAGTGAAAAGTGATGGAAGAGCCCCTGCCGTTCCCAGCCTGTCTCTGACAATCAGAAGGCTTTGCCCTCCATGTGATGTCCCAAGGGACTCCCAGCAGCTGTGCTGCAGCTCTGTACCAGGTTGGCATGTGTGCTCCTATGGGGGGAGAGCTGGGCTTTCAGAGTCTCCAAGCATTTGAATTTCCCCACTTGCTGTGGGGTTGAGATTTAAGCTCATTTAAACACCTTTTAGCATTCTGAGGTGGCTGTACATGCAAGTGCCCTGGTTGGTTCTGGATTGCTTTCTTCTGTACTCCCAGGGAGGAGAACATGGGATATTCCCTTTGGAATATCTCTACACCTGTTGCACTGAGCACTCCATCCCCTCAGTCCAAGAAGCTCTTTAATTCACCAATGGTTTCAGTGCATACTTCCTACCTCCTTTTCTCCCCATCCTTCCCTTCATTTGAATGTTCCAGGTTTTCCCATGAAGTCTGACTCAGGATCTTAGGGAAGGGAATGGGCAGGAGTAATCTGGGTATTAAAAAATTTGTGTAGACAAACATTTTTGGAAAATCTATTACTGTTCTTGGTTCATTGATGATTTGCTGGTGGTTTTGATGTGGGTGACTTCTTTGCAAAGAACTTTTTGGGGTTTGTTTTGGTTTTAATTGTTTTGCTTCCTGAGCTGCTCCTTCTCCTTTTCCAGTTCAACAGGCAGCCCAGATCATATCTGAAACTTGGGGTAAGTCTTTCCACCACTCAGTGTGTAAAGGTTTCTCTGATGTGTACATCCCTTAATGCTCCACTTTGTGGTTCATGGGCCATTTTGATATCAATAACTTGTCTGTTTGTGAGAGAGTCTCCAGCCTTAGTTAAAAAAAACTACCAAACTTGAAATTCTGAACAGTTCGTCTCAGTTTACTCCTCTGTGCTGACTGTGTTGCATTTTCTTTGCCTGTTGGGTTGTTGGGGCAGGTGAAGTTTATGTTGCTGGCTTCATGCAAGAGGAAATAGGTGAGTTTAAGGTGATGTTTGTAGGTGACTGTTCCCAAACAGGTCCTACAGGCCTGTAAGCTGGGGGTGATCCATGGAGTGTGTCTCGTGGACTCTTGCAGGTCTGACTGTAGTAGGTGCAGAATTGCTGCTGCTGCAGCAGTTTGTGATAAAGTGTGCAAATGCCTCTAGTGCTGAATCCATCGATGTAACAGCAATAGCTGATTTTAGAATACTTTCCCAGACTTTGCACCAAAGCAACATAGAGGAGTTCATGTTCTCCACCCCACTGAACTGGCTGGAGGGATTTAAGAAGTAGTTGGAGAGTGGTAGTAGGTCACACCACCACAGCTCTCTCCAAGCCTTCTGTAGGCTATCATCGAATACGGACAATTTGTAGGGAGAAACACCAAGATTATTTCAGTTGGAATAGGAGCTGAATGTTTAATGCATGACACTGTGCTACAAAGAGGCCAGAACAAACCTTGCAGTCTTTCCTTTTTGTAAGCAAAATTGATATTGCACTTCCCAGGAGGACTTTGGGCTGACGGACAAGCTGTGGCATTTCCTAAAAGCACTCCACTCAGAGACAGTGTCAGCCCAGCCCCATCCCTGAACAGGTAACTTGTGTGTGCCAGCCGCATGCCATGTGTGCTGTGCTGTCCCTCTGTGTGCTCCGGGTTGGGGGGACCTGGCAGCAGCACAGGCTGCCCTTAATGTTTGCTCTGCCAGTTCTGGGATAGTTTTGAGCAGTTGGGGTTTTTTAACCTTGAATTCCAGTGGACCAGTGGCACTGATGTGGTTTGTGACTGATAGGTCAAATGATCCATTGCATTGGATGAGGTGTTGGGGGAATTGTGTTCTTGGCTCTGGCTGCAGTTTAGCCCACAAGCCTGTGAATCCATAACAATTCCTTGTGACCCTTGACCACCATAGCTTTCTGGGTGTTTATCAAATGATCCCATAAAGAAAAGCATGGGAATTCTTCCCGTGTGTTTCTAGTGGCTGGTCAGCTGTCAGCAGGATCCCAGTGTGTTTTCAGTAGGGGAGAGAAGGCAGACTGCTGGCCTCACTGAGGGAAAAGGACATGGAGGGGAGTTTTCCTCCTTGGGACAATCACACCTCTACACCTGTCCTGATACTTGCCACAAAACACACGTATCATGTCCTGGCTTTCTGCTCAAAGTACCAGTGGCACCTGTCAGGTGCCACCGGGCACTGTAGTAACTCCCAGGGGCCATATGTGCACATAATATTTTATAACTACCTGGATACTCCATTAGTAACCAGGGGTTGTGTATGTTTTTAATAAGACTCCCTTGCACATAGTGGGAGACCACTTCAGACATGAAGCAAACAGCCCGAAGTTACATGTGCTGTGAACAACTGTGCCCAGCATTCTGTTTGACTATTGCAATTGCGTTTTTCTCCATGACAGTAAATATTCAAATCCAAGCTCCTGGCTTAGCTTGTGATGGAATACCCTGGTGGCTGCCAACAAACCCAGTCCCAAGGAATTACAACTTTTTATGTTGTTCTTAACACAGCCTTGTAGCATCCAGTTGGCTTTGAAAAGCAAGCATAAAGAAAGTGGTTTGTGGCTTGGATTTATTTTCAGCTATGTCCACCTTAGGCTGGGGTATGAGCCATCTCCTGTTTGATAGTCCTGGGTGGAATCTGATAAAAACAGGTGCTCTTGAGGATCTAATCCTGTTACTAATATGAATGTAGAGTGTGGAACTAATGAGTTGTTTGATGACCATTAATAGTCAGATTCTCCTCGTGGGTCCATGTCACTGTGGGTCGCAGCAGCTCTGCTCTCCTGGCATATTAACAGCAGGACAGCAGTTTGCTGGGGAGCAGCAGTCCTGTCCTTACCTGTGAGGTAAAGTAGTGTGTGTCATAGACTCTTTGAAACAGATCCTGCTGTCCTATTCTTGACCTTAAATACACTGTACTAAAGTTTATTGTAAGAGGTGAATTAATGAAAATAAACCTTTTATTTCTCTAGCATTCTGTTGTACTTTTGATTTTTTAAGTTGCTGGATAGGGTGTGGCTGTTACATTCAGTAGTACTGTGGAGTGAAAGTTTTAAATCCTAATGATCCTTTTGGCCTGTTACAATTGTTTCTATTTTAGAACAGAGAACATACTCCCTTGCTCCCATGGGGACTTTACTACCTATAGAGCACTGTTTACACAGGCATCCAGTGATGGGATGCTCAGAAGACTTTATTAGATACGCAGAGCTATTTACACAAGCATCCAGTGATGGCTGATCACAGCACTCCTAGCTAAGGGGAACTATTTACAACGGCGAGCTGCGAGTTGAACTGGTGAACAAGATGTCCATGGAGGAGCTATGCTGGTGGTAGTGTTGCCTAGCGATGTATTCCATGACATTGGAGAGTCCTGGCACCACGCAGCAGCTGACGGCGCTGCGGGTGATGCCCATGCTGTGGGCATCGTACCACTCATTGGTGTCCTCCTCGTAGCACTCGGTGGCAACGGTGGTGCTGAACCCATTAAAGCCCCCAACCACAAACAACAGGCCATCCATCACCTCAATGCCAAAGTTGCTGCGTGGATTTAGCATGGAGGGTACGGCGTGCCAGGCGTTGGCAATAGGGTTGTACGCTTCCACGCTCTGGAGCCGGCTGTTCCCATCAAACCCTCCAACCTGTGAATGTCAAAGGGACAGAGCTGAAAGGAGCCTTTCCTCAGCCCGATCCTGCCACACACCTGTGAGATGGGAACTGCTCCTGCCTCCCTGGCTGCAGTCTGAGCATGGTGGAGAACACAAGATCTCCAAACATGGGTCTTACTTATTGCAGTCTTCTCCCTGCTCTCTGAGGAGCTTTCCAAAGCACTTTATGCAACTGTCCATTTTGACAGTTCTCCAGAAGCTGGATGCCGTCCATGGAGAGGATAAACAATGGATGAACAGGCCCAAGTCCCTGCTCTGTGCTGCTGATGCTGTTGGCAGCGGCAGAAATTACGTTCTTTGCTGCAGCTGCTTGAACATTGCCAAACACTGTTTTCATACCAAAAAGTGTGTGATGGGTGATAACATTCTTGGGAAGTGCATCAACTTTTCTGGCTCTGATTTCCCTAAACCTCATGTAAACACATGACCAGCCTGGAGATCTGGGAACTACAGCCATCCAAAGGGCTGCAGTGCTGGGTGGTGTTAGCCCTTACCGCATACACTTGGTTCCCGTATGCCATCACCCCAACTCCGCTTCTCCTGCTGCTCATTGGGGCGATCAGGGACCACTGGTTTGTGGTGGGGTTGAACACTTCAGCTGAGTTGAGGCACTGATCGCCATCAAACCCACCACAGATGTACACCTGGGGACAGGAGATGGGGGAAAGTGTGAGTGGAGTGGTTAGACCCTTGGTGAGGAAAGATGTTGAAGAGAAAATGAATGGTGTAGCTGGATTTTTGGGGTGTTTTGTTTTAGAATGGGAATGGTCTTGTCATCCTGGGTTTGAAGTAGCAGCAGCGCAAAGAGTTGATGCCAGCAAGATTTAGACTCTTGATTTTCCAAGCTACATGAAGCGGACAGGCCTGGTATCACACCTGTGGCCAGGAAAAGGACTGTCGGGCACCAGCTGGGGAGCAGCTCTGGAAGAGTTTTTGTACTCCTACTTGCATCTCTGCCCCACCAGGCAGGCTGCTTTATATCTGTAGCTTCAGGATTTAATGAATTGTTATGACTTTAAGTGTTACAAGTACAGTGAAAGTTTATGTAAGCTTTCTTCATGCTAGAGCCCCAGCTGCTCTTGGTTGGGGTTAGTTTACCTTTCCATTCAGCGTGGTTGCACTGGCGTCGCTCCTCTGCTCGTGCATTGGGGTGATCAGGGTCCACTGGTTGGTGTCTGGGTCATACCGCTCTGCTGTGTTGAGCCGCATGTACCCATCAAACCCTCCCATGGCATAGATGAAGTTGTCCACAACGGTGACACTAACGTAGCAGCGCCGTGAGTGCATGGGTGCTACCTGCTGCCATGTCTTCTGGAGAGGATCAAACCGTTTGACGATGTTGAAATAATCTGTGCCATCAAATCCACCGATAACATAGACATGGCCTTTCAAATAAGCCGAGCCATGATAGGCAACGGGGCTCTCTTGCTCCCAGGGGATGTTCAGCCATTTGTCAGTGCGGCCGTCGTAGGTCTCGATGGCGCTGGTCGCACCACCCCCACTCCAGCCCCCGATGGCAAAGAGGATGGCGTAGGGCAAGCGCGGCCGGGTGAGTGGGTTGGCGTTGACCGAGGAACTTTGGCCATAGGAGTTCAGGTCATAGATTTCAGACAGGGCACTGATGATGAGATCTTTGCAGTTGGCATTGTCCTTCACGTACTCGTGAGCTTTGACGTTGTTCATGAAGTAGTCGGATTGTAGGAGTGCCAGTCGAACCTGAAACATGCAGGGAGGAGGTTGGAGTACTAATACTGATGGTTTCCCCCTCAGTAGCCTTTGGGGACAGCTCCGAAGCTGTGCTGCACCCACCTTGCTCAGCAAGCAGGCGATGTGCTGCCTCCTGTTCTGCGGGTCATGAGCAATCCACCTCAGCACAGCCTCAAACACAGCTTCTTCTCGCCGCACGTTAAGCTCATCCTTCTCAATGATGTGTGCCAGCTCCTCGGCAGAGAGATCTAGGAACTCCTCAGACACCTGGGACACCTCCTCGAAGTGATGCAGGATGTACACGCAGGCATCTGCGCGCAGGTCGGGGCAGTGGTAGTAGTCAGTGAGTCTGCAAATGCCAATGCAATTCTCAAAGCACAGCCTGGAACTGAGGAACTCACAGCACAGGTTGACGATGCCCATGACATTGAACTGATCTGCTGCAGCCAGCAAACTCTCAACGTTGTCTTCTGTGATGGGTACTGTCCCAGTGTAGGCGTAATTAATGATGAGACCCATCATTTCAGCTGAAATGCCAGGGATTTGATAGACCATCTTGTCTGCGGTGTCCCAGTTGGTAAACAGAGTCCTGAAAACATGGTGTTGCTGTGTTAAACCCTGTCCCTGAATCCTCTGTGCTCCTCCTGCTCCCAGGGCACCTGTTTTGGCACTGGTAGGAGCCATTCTACCAGGAGGCCCCATGGTTTATTGATTAATGTTTTACTTGATGGTTGTTTGAAAAAGGAGATGCAGCCTCTGGAGCGTACCAGAGCTGGAGGCAGCAGAGCAGGGAGTTTCACTGGAGAGGAGCAGAGGGGTAGAATCCCCTCATCATCTGCTGCCCACCCTGTGCCCAGGACAATGGGGAGTTTGTGGGTGCGGGTGCACACGGCCGGGGCATGTTCAGTGTCTCACCCACGAGCACCCCAAGTCCTTCTCCCCAGGGCTGCTCTCAATCTGTTCATCCCCCAGCCTGGATTGATACCAGGGTGGGGTTGCCCCAACCCAGGTGCAGCATCAACATTTGGTCTTGAATCCCAGAGAATCACAGGGTGTGGTGAAGGCAAAGCTGCCCCATGGCAGCCAGGCCAGGCTGGCCAGGCTCCAGCCCTGCGCCGTGTCTGGGGCTCCTCTGACACCACTGCCAAGAGCCACTGATATATGCTGGGCTGTGGATTAATCCTAGTGTTCAGGGAAGTGTGAGGACTGTGGGAAATCACTTGATGAGAGGTTCAGTGCAGGTGGAAGTCCTGGAGACATGGTGAGGCAGGGTGACCTCAATCAGGGAATAGTGTCTGCCCCCATTCCCTTGTGTTTCAAGTACTGACCTGAAGTAGAGACTGCAGCAAGAGAGGATGAGTTTGTGAGCCTTGAATTCCACCCCATTTACACTGATGATCACATCACAGAATCTCCCTTCCAGGCGGAGCTCGTTGGAGATGCTACAACTCCTATCGCTCATCTTCCTCTCCATGTTGGAGGATGAATATTTGGTGGGTGCCAAGCTATCCCCCACGCTGGAGCCAGAGGCAGTGGACCTTGCTGAGGTGTGTGGAGCACTCTGGTGTTGTCCCCAAACTTCCAGCACTGAGCCCCCTAGCTGGTTCTGGATTGTGCCCCATAATGACATCACAGATGCAGGGGTAACCCAGGCCCAGCATTCTGTGGTTGCCCCCAGCCTTTGCTTCCCCACAGCCCAGGTTATGCTGGATCCGGATCTGCACCGTGTTGATGGTTGCTTGGAGCAAAATCAGCCATGTGAGCGATCCCCCTGCAACTCTTCAGAGTTATTTTGCTGGAGTATAACAGCCCCCAAAGGTGGGCACAAGCCATTGCTGAAAGTGTCTTGTCCCACCTCGCCCAGGAGGAAGCTGTGGTACCGTCCAGCTCATGTCAGTGCTGATTTGTCACTGAAGATGTGCCAGGAGAGGCTTAGGTTGTATGTTGGAAATTTTGGAAATTTTTTTTTCCCCAAGGAGCTGTCCAGTCCTGGCACAGGCTGCCGAGGGCAGTAGTGATGGATCCTCATCCCTGGAAGGGTTTAAGAGACTTGCGGATGTGGCACTTTGGGACATCGGTTATCGGCAGCCTTGCCAATGCTGGGGGATAGTTCTTTGCGGGCTTTTCCCTCCCCCCAGGGTTCCGTGACTCAGTGTTCCCGGCGCTGCGGCGTGGTTCAGTGTCGGGAGCCCTGCGGGCACGAAAGGCCCCGCCGGCGACCTTTGTTTAATTTTTTT
>VZRN01000234.1:769661-782200 GCA_013397935.1 Dasyornis broadbenti
AGCGGGGCTGCGGGCCGGGAGCCCGGGCTGGCGGAGCGGCTGTCCCGGGAGGGCGGCTCTGAGCGCGGCCAGGACGGAGGGGACGGCGGGGTCTGGAGGGTCTGGGTGCCCTCGGAGCTGGGGGTCCCGGGGCGGCACCGAGCGGGGGCTCTGCCTACAGGTACCCGAGCTGGAGAAAGCCACAGTCCGGATCCGGCAGCCCGAGCGCGTGCGGGAAATCATCCAGTCCCTCCGGGAGCAGGGGGTGGCCAAGCTGCAGGTACCGGCCCCGCGGGGCTCGGCGCGGCAGGCGCTGCATCGCCCGCGTTCGGTCCTTGTCTCTGCTGCCCCTTCCTCGTCCCCCGGCCCGGCCCGGCTTTTCCCAGCCCCATGAGAAAGCACCTGCGGTGCGGGGTGCAGTTGGAGAGGGAGGACGGGGCTGGTGGCTCCCCCGTGATGGCCCTTTTGGCTCCCCGTTATGAAGCTGTAACTGTGGGCCAGTCCCCAAACCCCTGCTGCGCCCAGGCAGGATGAAGCCATTCGGTGCCGATAAGAGCGCCGGGGTGGGAGGGTGAGGACATCGTCTGCCTCGCGGCTGGTAGGAGCGGCCACGTCCTCGCTGTCAGTCTGTGCCCACGGGAGACCGGTGGTGCTGGGTGCAAGTTCTCGCAGGTGGCAGCACCTTGGGCTCACTCTGGCCAGGGCAGAATGCACTAGAGCACACACGGATTTGGTTTTCTTGCCTCTTCCAGGTAATTTCGGACTTTGACATGACGCTGAGCAGGTTTGGGTACAATGGCAGGCGCTGCCCCACATCTCACAGTGAGTGGAAGCCGTTGTTTTCACTTTCACTCTTTCTGTTTGGTTTCTGTGTTTGTATTTGACATGGTTCCTGTCATCCTCTGTGCCGTCCTCTGCCAAGCCTGGCCACTTCATCGTGTCCTCCCCCATGCAGCTCTGGGCCTCACTGCCTGGCCCCAGCTGCCCACTGCCTGCTGCAAGAGACAGCTCTTGGGCCGGCTGCCTTCATCCCACTGCCCATGGGTGCCGAGGCCGCTGTCCTGACCAAGCCAGGCCCTGCGATCACTGCCTGCTTCACGCTCACCATGGGACCCCACAGTGAGCCTGTGCTCAGGTCGCAGTGTCACCACAGCTTGTATTGGGAAGAGCCAGCACTGAGGCGCAGGGGAGTTTCTGTTAGAAAGTCTTTTTATATTTCTGTGCTACATCATTAGTGTTTTATTTTCTTTGCAGATATCCTTGACACCAGCCGTGTTATCAGCGAGGATGGCAAGAAGAAGGTGGGTTCTATGTGTAAGGCACCACATCTTGGCTCAGTGACTGTTCTATCTGTCACCTGTCATTGGAAGGTCGCAGTTCCGAAGGCTGGTGTGGCAGCTCTCCCAGCTGTGCTGGCTGCCAGGATGGAGTGGGAAAGTGTCCAAGCTGTATTTCAGCCAGCAGTGACAGAGAAGTTAAAAAGGGAACTTGAATTTGCATGTGCAGCTGTGGGTGTTTCAGTTTGATAAGAGGAGGAAGGGGAGGGGTCTCTGTACCTGCAGTGTTTGGAGCGAGGTGAGGGCCAGCCAGGCTGGCGAGAGTTCCAGGTGTGCTCAGAGCGAAGCTGCTCAGTGACAAGGTTTTGGTTGTGTTTAGGAAGAGTGACGCTTTGGAGGACTTCAGAAATGCTAGTTTTGTTTATAATCTCTTTAGACCTGATATTCACTTTGTTCTTTTTCCCTCTGTGCTGACGCTTCAGCTGAAGGATCTGCTCCACTATTACTATCCCATTGAAATAGATCCTAACCGGACCCTGGAAGAGAAACGTCCCCTCATGGTGGAGTGGTGAGTGATGATCTTGACTTTGTCCTGACAACCTCTTGTCCCTGAGGACATGAGGCTTGAACCATCCCTGGGCTTGGCAGCGATCCCACAAGGTTTAGTTGTTGTTTCTGACTGCTGAGAGCTTCTGCCTGGGAGCTCTGTCACTGCTGCCTTTCCCCAGGTGGACCAGGGCCCACGAGCTGCTGGTGCAGCAGAAGATCCACAAAAATGACATAGCCCAGATCGTCAGAGAGTCAGAAGCGATGCTGAGGTACAGGCACGGGGATGTGGTGTTGAGGTTTGGGCACAGGGATGTGATGCTGGCGTATAGGCCTGGGGATGTGACACTGAGGTACAGCTTGGCTGCCCGCAGCCCTTCTCTCCTGCCCATGCAGCCAGGTCTCTGTGCTGTCACCACACCACAGCATGACCAGTGCCAGCCTCCCTTGCTCACTCTCTGAGGCTGAACTCTAACGTAGTCAGAACATGAGCCACAGCCTGAGCTGCTCCTTGGCTGCAGGCTGCTCCCTTCCTGCTCTGAAATGCTTCCCCCTCTCTCAGGCCTTGGCAAGGAGCAGCTGAAGGGCTGGTGCTGGGTATAGCTCCCCATTTGCAGGGCAGAATGCTGGGGCAGCGCACAGAGATTTGTTCTTTGCACTGGAACTGCCAAGCCTTGTGCAGGCCCTTGGCTCAGCAGCAGATTTCACTCACAGCACAACAATGTTAAGCTAGAACTTGCTGCTAAAGCTGCCCTTGCACCTGTGGCCCTAAGGCTGGCTCGGAGAGCTGAGCTCTGCCAGGGTGCTGCCAGGCTCAGGGAGGAGATGGCTTTTCATATGCCCAAGTTCCATGTCAGCCAGGAATTGTGTCCTGGCAGACTGAGGCTGTCACAGGTTGGTCTGATCATCCTCCCAACCAGTCCGACCTGTTGCACATCTCCCATGTGGTTCCTGGCAGCACCCACTTACATGGGTGTGTGCGGGCAGGCTGTGCCCTGTGCTCCTGCTGAGCAGCTGATGTGTTCAGGAGACGCTGGGCAAAGGGCTGGAGTGCTTCATGTTCCCACAAGCACCCGCCCAGCTGCTGCACCCAGCACTCTCTGGGGTTCTGCACAAGGGAGGCCATGGGAGAGCTGGTGCCACACAGAGCTCGTGCTGTTTGCAGAGCTTACATGTGTGTTTCTGTGTGGGAAGTGCTGGGCAGGAATAGGAGGCGGGCTGAGCATACTGCCAGCCCAGGGCACTGGGCACCATTCTGGGTAACACAGCCCCGTGCAATGGGCACTCTTTCTCTAGGGATGGCTTCAAGGAGTTCTTTGATCAGCTGCATAAGAACAACATCCCCCTCTTCATCTTCTCTGCTGGTGTCGGTGACATCCTGGAAGAGATTATCCGTCAGGCCAACGTCTTCTACTCCAATGTCAACGTGGTGTCCAACTACATGGACTTCAATGAGGATGTGAGTTCTTGCACCGCATCTGTGTGGTGAGAGGTGCAGGGCTGGGACCAAGGGCTGGGACACGTTTAACAGTAACAACATCAGGTTAAGAGCAGTCTGTCTCATGTGCTCAGGGAGTCCTCACACACTTCAAGGGACCCCTCATCCACACCTACAACAAGAACAACACTGTGCTGCAGGGCACGGGGTACTTCCAGCAGCTGAGCACAAAGACAAGCATCATCCTGCTCGGGGACTCCATGGGTGACCTGACGATGGCAGACGGCGTTCCCAGCGTGGAGAACATCCTCAAGATTGGCTTCCTCAATGACAAGGTGGGTGTGAGGAGCAGTTTAATGCTTCCCTACCAGCTTTGCCCAGGTGCCAGGCCTGGGGCCAGCAGGGAGGGGCAGGGAGCTGCCCCGGTGATTTGGGTGTGTGAGATATTTGTACGAGCTCCCATGGGGTGTGCAGAGGGACCTGGGGGTGTCTGCTGAGCTCCTGCTGTGTCTGGGAAATTGTCAGGGTAGTTACGGTGCCCCTGGGAGCAAGGGCTGTGGGTGCGACATCTTCAGCCTCAGCTGTTGGTTGTTCATGGTCCTGACAGGTGGAAGAGCGAAGAGGGAAGTACCTGGATTCCTATGACATTGTGCTGGAGAGTGATGAGACGCTGGATGTGGTCAATGGGATTCTGCGGTACATCCTTACTGAGACATGAGATTTGGAGATGATGTCCCAGCTCCAGCCACACAGCAGGCACTGGGCAGGGAACGTCCTTCCCATGACAGAGCTGGAGGGGAGCTGCTGGTGCTGGCTGGGCTCCATCCCAACCTCACTAATGGCCTTGGCCAGCCCTGGAGCAGAACAGGTGAGATGGAGGAAGCTTCTCCGTTCCCTTTACCCCAACTCTACCTGGCTCTGCAGTTTCCCACCCGGACTGACTCTATCCTGCTCAGACTTCATCCCACTGGGACTTCATCCCTGCCGCCTCCTAAGGCCACAACAAACCGTTCCATGTTTCAGACAGAGATGTTCTGCACTTGGGTCAGCAACCGAGTGTGGAATGGAGATAGTTTACTGTGGGCTGAGGACAGACCTGGTTTAGATGAAATTTTGGTGTCACTGTGTTCCTGGCTAAGAAAACAAGTCTCTTGTCCTGTTTTCTGTGGGCTCCAAAGCTCCCAGGCTGACCCTGGTGCCAGTGCAGCCTCTGGGCTGGTGTGGCCCTGCTGGACATCACATCACCCAGCCAGCCCCACATTCCCCATGGAAACCTGCAGCTCCCTGGCACCATGTCTCAGCTCACCCGTCCCTTTCACACCAATACAGCTCTTATTGTGGAAAAAAGGCTTTTCCAGCTGTCCCTGAAGGCCCTGGAGCTCAGCTGTTATTGCTGCCTGAAGCCAGAAGTAAGTTTGTCTGCCAGGGATCAAGGAAGGAGGGTAGGGATAGGGGAGGAGAGACCAATGGCAGAATTTTGGGTTTTAAGGAATGTTTTACCTGGCCATGTTTGTGTACTAAGCTTCTGGGCTCATCGTAGGCTGATCCTCGGCTCTCAGAGCAGCAATAGGAAAAACCCATTTTATTTCTGTGTAACCTCTGGTTATGAGGGACTTTGGGAACAGCAGATTTGTACTCTGCATTGGAATTAAAAACATTATTGGCTAAAGCTGAGTCATGGGTGGTTTGTAGCCAGGGCCGAGGGGCTGGAGCTGCTCTGCTCCCTGGGCTGGCACTGGCAACTGCCTCAGCTCCCCATCCCACCAGAGCCCCCCAGTCCTCACGGGGTGCTGGAGCTGAAGCCCTGTTGGCTTTGGTGGAGGATCCCAGGGGGAATTTTGATTTTTCCTGCCAGACCCAGCAGGTGCTGGAGCCTGGAATGCCCCTGGGCACCAGCAAGGCTCTTCCCTGTGCCACTACCCCAACACATAGGAATGCTTCATGGCAAAGTAACCAGACACAGTCAAATTCCTTGGAAACCCGGAGGAATTATTTATTATTTGGTGCAAGGCAGAGTCACCATTTGAGGGATTTGCTCTGCACTGCTGTGCTCCTGCATTTCTTCTATCCCTGTCGCAGGACAGACTGTGCAGAGGCTTTGGGAACTGGCAGGTACTAGAACTGTGCTGGTCCCAATCTGAGAACCTGAGCACTCCAAGGTTGTGACCTGTATTTAGGCATCAAAATAAAATTGGTCTGATTTGTCTCGCTCATTGGGGGCTGAGAGGTGGGGTGAACGTGGAGGGGGATGATGCTGCTCCCTGAGTGCTGGGGAATGAGGAGTCTGTTTCCCTTCTCCCAGATGATGAGGGGTTTGCCAGATCCCATCCCCACGGTTTCGGGGGGCTCAGACTTTTGGAATGACGGATGCCTACAGAGTATCAGGGTTTTACCCTGAGAACCTGATCCCCCTCTGGATTCTCATCCCGGGGAGGATGGCAGCAGGGACACAGCAGAGACCGGGACAAGGCTTCTTTCTTCTCTCTAAAGAATTTTAAGTGTGTACACAAAAAACCCAATCCCCAACCCTAAACTACAAAATGCTGTGATGGAGGTGAGGGGAGGCCCCGCTACATCCTGTCTGCTCCCTGAGGCAGCATGGACAGGCGCGGGGACTGGAGCTGGACCTGCAGTCACTGGTGGTGGATCAAGGAGTCAGGGAGGGGACATCTTCGTGTCTGGGTTCATTAGTTGGGGGCTGAGTTTTCCTGCACAGGAGAACACATCAAAATACCCTCAGCTAATAAGAGGTGAAAATCAAAATCTGTCCCCCTGCAGGACTGGGAAGGGGCAGGGGCAGATTCCCGGGGTGGGAGATTGGCCATGACATAGCCAGGATGAGTCCTGTCTCCAGGAACAGCAGGACTGCTCCTCAGAGCTCCTCATGAATCTTCTCCTGGTCCTCGTCTGACTTCAGCTTCAGCTCATCGGGTGTGATCTTCCCATCCTGGTTGCGGTCCTGATTCCGGAACATGTCGGCAATGACTTTCTCCGGGTCGGAGCTGGGCATGAGGCGGCCTTTCCCCTCTGCCACCTGAGTCTTGATGAAGGTGGAGAACTGGAGAGGGGAGATGGAAGAGATACTGCTTGGCTCCACACAGCCAGCACTGGGCAGGGCAGGAAGACCAAGGCCCACACCAAGGACAGGCAGGGACTGGAGCAGAGGCTGCCCTCGGGGTCCCTGTGCGCACCCAGCAGCAATGCTTTGGGCTGGAGTGTTCTTCCTGCACGATTCTGCAGACTCCCAAGCGCCCAGGGGCAGCAATGCCCTTCAAGTGCTGCTCCCCAGGGTGGGATCCCCTGTGCCCCCATCTCCCATGCCCCCTGTACCCCACCATTTGGGACCCACTCACCTCATCAGCAGGGATCCCCCCGTCCTTGTTGAGGTCCATCTGCTCGTACAGGTTGGCCGGCGGCTCCCCGTGCCAGATGAAGAGGTAGCCCTCAGGAACCCCCTCCTCCATGGAGATCAGCTCCACCTCGAAGCGGAGCACGGCACTGCCAGGCACCCCCCGGGCTGGAAACACAGCAAAGGCTCCAGCACCATGGGGAGCATGGCAAAGACCAGGTCCCGAGCCCCACAGCCCTGGCAGGGCGAGGAGGGACAGAGCCCACTGGGAGCCCAGCAAGGCTGAACCACCCAGTTTGCATTGCACACGTCAGCCGCTGCTCCCCTACCTCCGCTCTCCCCATGACCCAGGTGTGGGGGAATGATGAGCACCCGCCTCTCCCCCGCACACATGTCCAGGAGGCCACTGTTCAGTCCCTCGATCACCTTGTTGGCCCCCAGAGTTACCTCCTGGGGCTTCTCGTAGTCATGGCTGCAGGAGGCACAGAGAAGACAGGGCAAGTGAGAAATGTCCCTCAGATCTAGCCTGAAATCCCAACCCTTCCATCCCACCATGGCCCAGAATTCCACACCTTCCATCCTAGTATGCCATGAAGTTCCACACCCTCCATGTCACTGCCATGTCCATCCCACTGTGACCCTTGGACCCTCCTCCCTGCTGCCCCATCCTGCTGCCCCATGGCCAATGCTCCAGTGCTGCCTGTTGCAGAGTGGATGGTCCCGGTGCTGCCCAGTGCCTGCCCACCCCCAGTTCAGAGCCAGTTGGAATTTGGCCCCAGGAGGGATGGGAGTGCTCGGGGCACGCACGAGGAGAAGAGCCGGGTGCCGTCCAGCAACGAGCAGTTGTAGTGGTAGCGGACAAAGTCCCGGTTGCGGGTGGTGATATTGCAGCCCTCAGGCCGGAATACGGTCTCAATCTCCACTGGGTCCGCAGGGTTGTGGAAGTCAATGATGTGGACATCAAAGATAAGCACGGCTGAGCCGGGAATTTTATCTCCTGGAAGAGGATGAGAAGAGCTGCTGGAGCGCTGCAGGGCTGGTAAAGTCTTGCCCTGCTTCTTCCCACACCCCTTGATGTGCCTGTCACTCAGAGCCCTGTGCACGTTTACCTGCGCCGTTCTCCCCATAAGCCAGGTGTGGGGGGATGACCACTCGCCGCTGCTCTCCCATGCAGACCCCCTGCAGGCCCTGATCCATGCCGGGGATGATGTAGCCCTTCCCAATGTAGGTGTTGTAGGTCTGATTGCGGGAGTAACTGCAGCAAGAGACCCCACAGCACCATCAATCCCCTCCAGCCCCTACACCCCAACCCACACCCCTTCTCCCAGCCTCTCCTCCTCCCCCAGGAACCAAACCTTGCTCCTAGGGATGCAACAAACAGATACTGTCCTTTTTAGCCTGTTTCATGCCCGTTGTCCCCTCTCCAGCCTTTCCTTGCAGCTGTGGGGCAGGAGAGGACATCAGGGGCTCTCCCCACACAGCCGCTTCCTCCCACACCTGGAGTCAAAGAGTGTCCCATCCATGAGTGTCCCATTGTAGTGGTAGCGGACAAAGTCCCCGGTCACAGCCCGGCGCTTGCAGGACTCCGGCACCTCCAGGTGCTCCAGGAAGACACCATCCTTGGGATTGTGGAAATCCACCAGCAGCACGCTGAACACCAGCGATGCCTGTGGTGGGATCACGGTCCCTAGGAGAGGACACAGGTCAGCTTGAATGAGGGTCCTACTGTCCCAGTGGGGCTCTGGTCAGAGCTGGAAGGGAATGGGCTGGCAGCATGGGGTGGTGCCTGGCTCACCGTAGCCCTTCTCCCCATAGGCCAGGAACGGGGGGATGATGATGCTCCTCTTCTCCCCGGCACACATGCCCAGCAGCCCCTGGTCCATGCCCTTGATCAGCCACCCTGTGCCCACGTAGGTGTCATAGGTGCTGCCCTTGCTGTAGCTGGTGGTGGAGAATGAGGATGGGGAGAGAGTACAGGGTGAGGCTGCTCTGACTGTGTGCCCAGGCCAGTGTCCCTGTGTGCCCAGGCCAGTGTCCCTGTGTGCCCAGGCCGGTGTCCCTGGGTCCCAGCCACTCCCAGTGGCCCAGTGTCAAGGCAAGGGGTGCATCCCAGGCCCACAGCCCTGTGTCCTGAGGCCAGGGTGCATCCCAGTGGCCCATACCTGGAGTCGAAGTGGGTCCCATCCAGCAGCGTGCCATTGTAGTGGTACCGCACAAAGTCTGAGTTCTCCACTGTGCGGTTGCAGCGCTCGGGTTTGGACAGGGTGGTGATCTGCAGCTTGTCATTCTTGTTCCAGATGTCCAGCATGACCACATCGAAGTACAGGGTGGCATCTGGGGGGATCAGCCCCGCTAAAGGGGCAGCAGCAAGGACAGACCATCTTAAGTGGGACCAACACTGAGCCCAGGCCAGCCCCAGGCTCTGTTCCCTGAAGCCTTCCCTGAGCCTGGCTCTGCTCAGGGCTACTGGAGACCCATTCCAGCCCCTGGGAAAGCAGCAGAGTCCGGCTGGGGACAGGACCCCTCATTCCCAGGGAAGCCCCACTTCAGCACCACTTGCCCTGGCCATGGAGCCACCCTTAGGCTGCATTTGCCAGGGGGGCACCGGAGCTCTACTCCTGCCAACGCCAGCCCTGAGGGGTTTGCTCCCTCAGCCCCCCATGGCAGGGCCCCTTACCCACGCCGATGCTGCCGTAGCCCAGGTGGGGTGGCACGATGAGGTGACGCCGCTCGTTCACGCACATGCCCTGCAGCCCCCGGTCCATGCCCGTGATCAGCCGCCCAACGCCCACCACACCGGCCACCGTAGCCCCTCGGTCGTAGCTGGGGCGAAGGAACATACCCGTCAGAGGCGAGAAAAAGGAAGAAGCTCCCAAAGCTGCCAGCACTGGCGGGACTGAGTGGAGGGACAGAACTGCCCCCTCCCCAGCGTGCAGGTCTCCCATCACAACCTGTGAGTCCCTGTGCTGCAGGGGCTCAAAACCATGGATCTTGGTGGGCTCAGTCCCATGCTGTTGGAGGGCAGCTGACTTCTGGGGCACTAGTCAGGACTTCAGCCTGACCCTGCAGTTCCAGAAACCATCAACACCCTTCCCAGATCTCACCCACTGAGCTGGGCCGGAGGCTGGCAGCTCTGGGGCTTCCTGCTGCTTCCAAATAATTTTGCATAATAACCCATTGGAGCTTTATGCAGTGAGGAGGAAAGACGATGTCCTGGCCTCATTTTTAAACTGCAAATTTGTTTTTATTTTTAAATCTTAAAATACATCAAGAAACTACTGGGGCAGCAGTTATCCTCCTGGCAGAAAACTCTTTTAGCAGTTAAGTGTCCCCAGGCTTCCACTGCAGTTGCTTTCCCTCCCATTGATGCTCATAAGAAAGATAAGACACATCAAACTGTGAACCCCTTTGCTTTCCAGAGCTCCAAAAAACATCTGCCTGGGAAATTTTTATTGCTACACGGTGCTGGGGCTGAGCCCCAGCACAGCCCCAGTTGTTTCTGTGTCCCTGGTTCTGCTCCCTGCTCATAGAGCTGCAAACCAGGGGCTGCCCCAACTCCAGCCCTGATTCCCAGCCAGCATGAGCAGAGCAGGGACGATGCAGGGGCCGAGGGACACTGAGCCCAGCAGAGGGAAGCCTCTGGGATAATGAAGGGTTTCACCGCTGCCACGTCTCAAAATGCCTTAAGCATTTTCCTGCCTGTGCAGCACATGCCGATAGGTGTTCCTGAGTGCAGTGTCCCACTTAGGGCCAAATCCTGCCTGTGCCTGGGACAGACTTCCCCACAGCACTGCGGAGCTGAGGGGGTGCAGGCTCCCTGGAGGGCTGGGAGCTTCTGCGAGACCTGGTGGGGCAGCCTGGACAGGGGCTATGGAAAGGGGGTCAGAAGCCTGGGTTGGGGGGTTCGCTTCAGGCCAGGCTGGGCCCCCCAGGCTGACACGCGTACAGGGTCCCCCGGCTCCCTTTGTTTGCCCCAGCACCCACTAAAGCCCTCCTTGAGTTCAAAGCTGGGGGGTCTGGGCATTGTCTGGTGCAGGCAGCTGCCTGCTCTGGCCTGGCTGCCCCTGCCCCGGGGCTGGGGGACACATGCGGGGTCCCCGCAGCTGCCTGCCTGCCCCGGGGTGCTGGCTGGGGGCTGGGGGAGGCATGCAGGGTCCCGCCGCAGCTGCCCCCCGCATGCAGCCGGCACAGAGCCGCGGGCGATACCTGGAGTCAAACTTTTTGCCATCTTTAAAGGTCCCATTGTAGTGGTAGCGAATGAAATCCCCCATCTGCGCCTCCCGCAGGCAGATTTTGGGAATATAGTATCTGTCTATCACCACGTCTTCTAGGGGGTCGGAGTCGCCCAGTGCCAGGGCCCCCAAGATGCCCAGGAGGAGGAGGAGGCAGCGGCTGCCCGAGGCCACGGCCATGGCGCTGGGGCTGAGGCGGCGGAAGGGCCCGCCGGGGGGAAGGAGGAGGGCGGGGGGTTCAGGACGCCCCTTTCCTGCCCGGGACGCCCCTTGCCTTCGCCTTCCCTTCCCCTCCGCCCGCCCAGCCCGGCCCTCTTGGAATTTCTGTAGACGTGTCCGGGCCCTGCTGCGCTGTCCCCGCGCTCCCCCCGCCGCGCCGAGAACTGACACCGCGGCAGAGAGTGATCCACGGCGGGAGGGGCTATTCTTTTTCCCCTCTTTTGTTTTTCCTCTTCTTTGTTTTCATCCTTTTTTAATTTCTCTTTTTTCCCCGTCTCCTCTCTCCTCCTCTTTTTTTTCCTCTCTCTTTTTTTCCCCTCTCATTATTTACTCTGTCTCTCTCTNTTTTACTCTGTCTCTCTCTTTTTTTTTTTTTTTTTTTTTTTCCTTGGGCAATTCCTCCTCCGAAGGAAAAGCTGACGGAGGCATTGGGGAGCGGCTGTGCGGCTGCAGGCCCGGCCCGGCCCGGTCCTAGTGCTGCTGTGCCTCCTCCTCCTTCTCTTCTTCCTTCTGCTGCCGCCAGGTCATTGCACCCGGCCCAAGATGCTGCTGCTCAGTCCCAGCAGTTCGGGAGAGTAAATAAAAGGAATTAAGTGTTTTAATAACGAGTCTGCTGCTGGCAGAGCCTTTACTGAATAGCGGTGATTAAAAATGTCAAACTCTCCTAGCAGTCCTTTTCAGCCAAATGCAGCTTCAAACGCACACAGAGGTGTTGCCCACACAGCCCTGCTCCCCCAAATCCATCGGCAAGGAATAGGTCCTGTGGCAAGAGCCTTTGGCAAGTGCCAGGTGGCAAATGCAACAGGCTATGAACCCAAACCCAAACCCCAATCCCAACCCCAACCCAGCTCCTCTGAGGCTCAGCACTACCAGTGAGAGCAACAGCTCCAGCAAAGCACCATCAGCTCCCCCGGCTCACACCTGGGGTGCTCTGCAGCCCCCAACACACCACACCGGGGCTGAGCAACTTCAGCAGCTTGAGGGGAGTCGGGGCTCTCCCCATGGCACCGGGACAGGGCCTCACTCTGCGCCAAGTGAGTGCTGACAGGGGTGGTGGCACCGCAGCCGTATGTGGCGCTGGGCACTGCCAACAAGCTTTGCTCCGCAGGGAGAAACCTCAGTAGTGTCCTGGCTCCTGCCCCGCGCTGTGACATCCCTCAGTGCCACCGTCCAGCAGCGACAAAGCATTGGGTTTGGGCCGGGGCCAGTGTGGCCATGCCGAGGCCTGGCATAGGACAGCTCTGGGGCCGGGATCTGGCACAGGGCGTGTGACTTCGGGCTTGGCACCTCCTGGAGGTGGCCGGCGCATGGTGGTACAGCGGCATCTCACTCCGTGGTGTACAGCGCCGAGACCCCCCGAGAGCCCCGCGCAGACCCTGCGCGCACCCCGCGGGGCCGGCGGAGCCGCACTAAGACCCTGCGCGCCCGCCGCGCACCGCCCACCCTCGCCGCCCGCCCCTTGCGCGGGGCCCGGCGTGGAGCGCTGCGCGGACACTGCG
>VZRN01000234.1:782234-825286 GCA_013397935.1 Dasyornis broadbenti
GGGCGGTGCGCGGCGGCGGGGATGGGCGGCGCGGTGCCGGTGCCGGTACCAGTACCGGCTCCACTGCCGGCGCTGCTGCTGGCGGTGCTGGCGGCGGGGCTGTGTGCGGCGCAGTACGAGCAGTACAGCGTGCGCGGGTTCCCTGCGGCCGCGCTGGAGCCGCTGCAGCGCGCCTACGCGAGGGCGCTGGAGCAGTACGCGGACGCGCAATGGGCGGAGAGCGCTCAGGGGCTGGAGGCCAGTCTGCGGCTCCACAGGCTGCTGCGGGACAGCGAGGCTCATTGCCACCGCCGCTGCGCCGGGGAGCCCCCCGCGGGCGAGGATCCCGCCGAGGAGCCCCGCGGGGAGCGGGACCCCGCGTGGGAGTGGGAGCGGGAGCTGCGGCTCTTCGGGCGGCTGCTGCTCCGCGCCGGCTGCTTGCGCGCCTGCAAGCGTGAGCTGCCTGTGTTCCAGCTACGCTACCCCCCCGCGCAGACCCTGCGCGACTTCCAGCGCCGCCAGCCCTACCAGTACCTGCACTACGCGCTCTTCAAGGTGAGGCGGTGCAAATGGCAGGGGTGGGGGGGATCCTGCTCCTCCGTCCTGCACCACTCTGGTCTTTCCGCTCCATCCTGCACCCCTCCACTCTGTCCCCGCGACTGCGTGCACCCCTTCCCATGTCTCATCCTGTGCCCCTCATTCTGTACCTTCTCTTTGACACCCCCATCCTGCATCCCCATCCTGTGCCCCTATCCTATACTGTCAGCCTGCACCATCTGATCTGCCCACCCTGAACCCCACTCCCCTCTATCCCTGTGATCCCAAACCCTGCTCCCCTCCATCCTGCACCCTGCTGTCAAATGCTTCCCCTTTCCTTCACTCCCTATCTGGCATCCCCCGCCCTCCTCCATCCTGCCCCTGAGCCGTGGCACGTCAGCATCATCTGGGACACATCAGGCAGAACGTGAAGGGTGCACCCACGACTGGGGGCCCCCTGTGATTGTGTCCCTCTACCCCATCTTGTGTTGCCCTGGTTCTCCAAGGTCCCTGTAGAAAGGCAGAGCATTGCCTGGGGGAGAGGGCACAGGGGCTACCCCAGCTGAGGGGCCCGAGCTGGCAGGTCCAGTGCCTCTGTGACTGTGATGGGACACGTGTCTGGATGCTCCGTCAGGAAGAACAACTTGATCAGCTTCACAGTGCAGACATGGAGTAAGATATTATGGAGGGAGGTTTCACAAGGCATTGCCCTGGGGTGCCCGTGTGTTGGCCAAAGGGTCTCTGGCAGGGGACAGTGCCCCGGTCAGGGTCCCTGTTCCTGGCTGCCTGCCACCGCCGGTGCTGTTTTATCGCTCAGCACTGCAGCCCCACTCACCTGGCAGTGATGAGAGACAGCCTGGCTTGAGCCTTAATGCCATTTCCTTTGCTGCTCTGGCCCAAACCCTTTTCATGGATGGGTCGTTCAAACCATCGCACCTCCCTGCCATCTCGTTCCCCTGAAGCTGCAACCCGAGAGCCTGTAAAGCAGCAGGGGTGCCTGGCCAGGTGTCAGTACTGGAGAAGAGCAGTTTTGCAGGCCAAACCCACACCACGTGGATCCATCTTGCACCACGTGGATCACTCCTGGCTGGGTGTGGGGGTTCATGAGGGGCTGAGCTGTCCCTGCTCCCATGATGGGCACAGCCAGGAGGTTGGTGTGGCTGGAGTTACCTGCAACGTTCATGTTCCTGGATCCTGTCTGTTCATCACTGCCAGTGGACGATTGGGCACAGTGGGTGTGGGGCTATTCCCCACAAGGATCACCCCTCTGCCCTGCAGCCCAGGGATCTGGCTGGGTGCTGAGGTCCCCTCAGCTGCAGTGGGTGCTCAGGCTGCCCTGAAGCAGGTCTCTGCATGGGCTCTTCCTCCCTCCACAGTCAAATAAGATTGAGAAAGCAGTGTCTGCTGCCCACACCTTCCTGCAGAAGAACCCCAAGCATGAGATGACCTTGAGGTACCTGAACTACTACAGGACAATACTGGATGTGGATGAATACCTGGTCGACCTGGAAGCTCAGCCCTATGAGGTAAGGAGGGGCTGGGGTGGAAGAAGGGCTCCCCAGGGCTTGGACCACACCTGGTCCTGCTGCATCCCTTCCCAAGGGAAGCAACTGTCCCTCACTAAGCAGTGGTGCTCGGCAGCCGATATTCGTGCGGTCGGTGAAGCTGTACAACAACGGGGATTTCCGAAGCAGTGCAGCCGACATGGAGCAGGCGCTGGCTGAGTACTACAAGGCGTATGAGGACTGTGTGGCTGGCTGTGAGGGCGCCTACGAGCTTCAGGAGTTCAAAGACTTCTACCCTGCCATCGCAGGTAGTGGAGGGCTGGGGGATGGCAAACTTGGGGAGCTGATCAGGGATGCAGGACCTGCAATCTCCCCCCAGACCATTTTGTGAGCGTACTGCAATGCAAGGTGGACTGCGAGACTGAGCTCACCCCCAATGTGGGTGGCTACTTTGTGGAGAAGTTTGTGGCTACCATGTACCACTACCTGCAGTTCGCCTACTACAAGCGTGAGTGCCAGCGGGAGCAGGGGACTGTTCCCTGGGGCACCCTGGGATGCTGTGGGCCCTGGGAGAGGTGTCAGCCCTGTGTCACCTGGTGCTGCTCCCCGCAGTGAACGATGTGCAGGACGCAGTGCGCAGTGTGTCCAGCTACATGCTCTTTGACCCGGGCGACACCGTGATGCAGCAGAACCTGGTCTACTACCGCTTCCACCGGGAGCGCTGGCACCTGCGGGAGGAGGACTTCGAGCCGCGGCCGGTGAGGACCCCCCAGGCCCCTGTTCCATGGCTCTGCACTGACCAGACAGGGGCTGACACAGCCCCTCTCCCCCGCTGTGCCCAGGAAGCTGTGCGGTACTACAACCAGACAGCCGCCCAGAAGAAGATGCTGGAATTCGCCCGGCAGTACCTGCAGGATGATGATGAGGTACCTGATGGCCCCGATGTGGGATGCAGATGGGTGCTTATGGGGGTGCTGTTGGGGTTGCTGGGTGGTCTGCATGGGCGCTGCAGGGATGTTCCTCAGGCAGGGGGATCTGACCCTCCAAACCAGCCCTGGAGCAGACACTGCAGATGAGGCTGCCGAGCCTCCTTGCCTCCTCCTGCCCTCCCATGCTGCAGATGGAGGTGGATGGCGGTGAGGGGCCAGAGGTGCTGGAGCTGCCCTCTGACGGCGAGTTTGAGGGTGAAGGTGACTACGAGGAGGGCTTCTTCGCAGAGTGGTGGCAGGAGCCCAAGACCAAAGGAGACAAAGATGACCAAGGTTCCTGATACCAGGGCTGGGGGCTGTGCTGCAGGGTGGGGGGGTCTGCTGCCCACACCCCTGGTGCCACCAAACTCTCCTTGTTTGCAGAGATCCTCTGATGAGCCAGGTGAAGGGGAACCCAACAGAGCTGGATGGTGGTAGCTCTGTGATGCCATCTTGGGGACATCAGGCTTTGGGCTCCTGCCAGCCACCGGGCAGAAACTCAGACTCGTGGGGAAGGACTGATCCTGCCTAGCATCCTGCAGCAGGGCCACCTTTGCCACCTGGATATCTGCTGCCCTGGCATAGCCCAATTCCCATCGGTGGAACACCAGCAGCCCCGGACTTCCCTGCCTGCTCAGGAGCTTCCCCTGGGCCACCCCTGCCCCCAGTGTCCCCAGGAGCCCTGACCAGCAGTGATGCCTCACAGAACTGGCGTTTGCTGTGTCCTTCAGCTGCTTCCCAGGCTCTGTGGATGATGCACCAGGATTGACCCCTGTGTTGTCTTGAGGGGCGTATGGAGTTGCCCCTACTCTGGAAGCAATGCACATTGCTGCTGCAGCTGGTCCTGCCCCTACCTGAGGCTCCCTGAGGCTCCTGCTCCTGTTCCTCCAGCTTCCTGGGCAATCTGCCAACTCCCAGAGCCCAGGTCCCCTTGGGCTTCCCAACCTGGTGCTACAGGGGGCTCCCGGTGTGCCATGTCCCCGTGTCACCGTGGGGCTGCAGCCCGGTGAGGCTGTGGTGCCAGTGCCCTGCCTGTGCCTTGAAATTTTGCCACACCAGCCCTCTCTAGCCTTAAGTGCCATTAATTTAAGATTTCCCCTCTTGAGCAGTCACTCTTTTTAATGTATTTACTGGTGCTGAACTTTTAATAAAATCCAGACTGGTCTTTTCATGGCTGCCTCCACCTCAGGCTCCCTGGACTGGGGTGTGTTGCCACCATGGGATCCAGGAGCTCAGGGTGGGAGAGGCCCTGCTGTGGGAGAGGGAGGGATGAGTTCAGGCCTGGATGTCCCCATAGGTGATCTGGGGGGAACTTGTGGGGCTGGGGACCCATGGAGGCTGTGAGACCAGCCAGGCTCCTGTGAGACTGTGGGTTCCCTGAGGGGGCCACAGCCACACTGGGAGCCTTATGGGGATCTGTGCCCCTCTCCTCCCCCCAGGTGCAGGGGAGGCTGTCATGTGGGGTGGAGAGCTGCAGGGGACTGGAGAGCAGCATATCCCACCCCATATGGGTCTTTGGGGTGTGATATGCATGACCTGATGGTTGTTTTGGGGGTGCATCATTGTGACACTGCTCCTTGGGGGTGCATCATCCTGCTCCTGGACCAGAGGGTGCAGCCTGCATCCCCCAGTGAAGGTGGGGGGTAGCAGGGTGGGATGACCCCCCTTGCTGCCTGCATCAGGGCGTTTTGGGGCCCACTGGGGGTCCCCGTTGGTGCTGACAAGCCTGTGCCAGTCCTGGGCACGAGGCTTCGGACAGCGTGTGGCCATTCGCTCCTCCCTGCCGTGTTCCCGCTCGGCTTGGGAATTGGCTGCGAGGACTGAAACTGAGAGGCTGAATCACAGCGTTGGCCCCGGGGGAGGGAAGGGATGGGAATGGAAGGAAGGGGGTGACAAGAGGCTGCCAGCACCCCACCCTGCCCTGCCTGGAGCCCCTATTCACGGGGCTTTTCCAGCTCTGCAGGGCACTGGGCGGGGGGCAGGGCCTGAGCCCCCAGACCCGTGGTCAAGGCTCAGGGCTCAGGGAGGCAGTGCTGGGAGGGAGCACCCACTGCACCCCTGCACCGGGCAGGGCTGTCCTATCACTTGGGAGGAGTGGAGTTTGTCACCGATGGGTCACAGCCACCTCGGGAGGGGAGTGCCAGCCTGGTGGGGTGTGGCCGGCGGCACTCGCACAGGGATGAGCGGGTAGCACTCAGCCCAGCTCTGGCACCGCAGTCCAGGGGACAAAGGCCTGAGGATCTTCCCAACGGGGAAGGTGACACTGGGCCGTTGGGGCCTCCGCCCTGCTCTGACACACACCTGGGCACTCTGTCCCCTCCCTAGCCCCACACTCACGTAGACAAGGCAGCTCTCCTTGCTCCCACTTATCTACTGGCACCAGGCAAAGACCATTACAGCCATGAGCTGGGGTTCCTGGGGTCCCTTCCCTGCTCCTACCTGCAACCACGGGATGTGCAGGTGCTGGCTGCATCCATCACTCCTGGGAGTGCTAGGCAGGAGCAGAAGCTCTGGGAGCAGTGGTGTGACCCCAGCAGTGGCTGCAACCGTGAGCATGGCCACCATCCTGTCCCCTAGGATGCACAGAGACGAGCTGCGGGGCAGTGTCAGGGGTGCAGAGATGGGATGCAGAGTGACTGATTAGGGACATGGAGGTGGGATGCAGGGGCAAGGCTGCAGGAAGCCATGGGTTACATGGTGAAGGCATCGTTGCCCTTCCCTGACACCCCTGACCTTGACCGAGAGGGAGCATGAATGAAATTTTTGGCTGACACCTCAGCTGTGCTGTGTCCTGCCCTGCCATATCATGCTGTACTGTGCCATGTGCCCATCTCGTTGTGCGGGGAGCTCTCTCACTGTGCTCCAGATTTCCCGCTCAGCGCACAGTGATGAATTCTGTTTTTCTTGCAGAGGCGTTGGAAGCTCTGTCTTTCACTTCTCGCCGGAGCTGAGAATCCTCGCCTGGCAGCGCTCACAGACAGACGTGGCAGGGGACCGTACAGGCAGCAGAGGTGCAGGATGCTCCCTTCTCATCTTCAACCGGGGCAGACTCCTCCTGCTACCCACACTTGGGAGTCCTGAGGACCCCCCTGTGATCTGGGATGTATCCCATAGATGACTCGGGCACTGGGTGACGGCGGCTTCGCCCGGGACGCGGAGGCAGTACCCGGCTGGACCGGTTCGGCGGGAACCGGGGTGACGCAGCGCCGGCAGCTCCAAGCTCTTCCCGAATGCCGCGTCCGGCCGCCCCCGCGCTCCTACCCCGGGGGGTCTCCGCACGGCCCGGGGGTCCGCACAGGGCCGGGGTCCCCGCGCCTCCGGCCCTGCCCAGGGGCGGATCCCGGCCCCGCCCCGCCACCGCACCTGGCCACGCCCACTGACGTCACCCAGGTGGTCCCCTCGTGGTCGCGCCCTTCCTCTCCCGCCGCCGCGCCCCACGCGCCCCGCCCCGTTGCCCAATCAACTGCGGGCGAGGGGCGGGGCCACCACCCTCCCACCAATGGGGAGCGGATAAACACGCCCGGCGGGGGCGGTGCCCGGCGGGCCGAGGGGTTGATGGGCGTGCAGAGAAGCCAATGGCGACGGGGCGACGCGGGGGCGGGGCCTGTGGTGGGCGGGGCGGCGCACGGGGCGCTGCTCGCCTTTTGTTCGGGCAGGAGCGGGCGGGCGGCGGAGAGCGACGGTGAGCGGGGTTGGGGCACTGTGCGGGGAGGGACGGTGAGTGGGGCCAGGAGCACCGGGCACGGGGAGTGACGCTGAGCGGGGCTGGCGCACCGGGCACGGGGAGCGACGCTGAGCGGGGCGGGGCACCGGGCACGGGGAGCGACGGTGAGTGGAGCCGAGTCACGGAGTGTCGGGCATGGGGGAGCGACAGTGAGTGGCGATAGGCCGGCGGAACCGGGCAGAGATCGCTCCGGTGAGCGGGGACGGGTCCGGAGGACCGGGCTGGTGGAGATCGCGGCGGGGAGTGGTGCGGTGAGCGGAGCTGGGGCGGCCGGAACGGGGCCAGGGCCGTGGCCGTCGGTCGTTCCGGGCTGGGCTGCACCGGGGCCGTGCGGGGCTGGGGGGTGGCCGCACTCGGGGCGGGTAGGATCCGGGTGTCCGGGCCGGGCAGCACCGGGTGTCCCGGCTCGGCCCCGCTGCCGCCGCCTGGAGCAAGGGTTCCCCCGTGCTCTCCGTGAGCTCGGCCGTCCCGCGCGGGGCCACTTGGGCGGGTCCCTGGAGCTCCCTCCATGGGCGGCCAGGCTGCCCCGGGCTGTCCCAGCCCCTTCCCAGTGCCGTGGGAGCCACTTTGAGAGTCGGCGGCTTCGCGCTCTGGTGCGAGGCGGCGACTCTGTCCCCATTCCCGGCCCCGCCCGGAGCTGCCGCTGGGCGGGCGAGGCCTTGGCACGACGCTCGCCCGGTGCGGTGGGGCGCTTACGCAAACGGGGCTGCTCCGCGCTTAGAGTCACACCTGGGGACACCGCGTGCTGCTCTCGAGGCCACCTCGGAACGCCTCGACATCGCTGTCCCTACCCGCGGGGCCGGGGCTACCCTTCGCCCACCGCTGCACATGTGAGGTCGGGAGGCTGAGAGGGCCGAGGAGGATGCCAGTGACCTGACATCACCCAGGCAGCCCCCTGCGGGTTAGGGGTACTGGGCACAGTGCGGACGGGGGGTCCCAGCTGAGCCCCTGACAGCGGATAACCACACGGGGAAACGAGGAGGGGGGAGCGAAACTTGGCTGTTTGTCTGATGTTTGGAGAGGAGAGAGCGCTCTAATTGCGTTAGCTGAGTGATTAGCTTAATTAATCAGGTTTACAGCACAGATGAAAGGATAATGCTGAAACGTTGCTGGGAGTTGCCCAGAGAAGGCAAACGTAGGCTGGCATACGAGCAACGCGGGGAGACGTGTGTGCTGTGAGTGAATGCTCAGGAGGGCTCGGCTGCTGCTGGGGACGGGACAGGGTGACCTGCACCACCGTCGTGCCTGCACGGGTGTGAAGGCATCAGCCTGCATCTTCTCCGGCCAGGCTGCAAGTTCTTGCACCCCCGGCTTCTCCGGGTATAATGCTCTTGGGTGCCTGGGTGAGTCCCATGTCTGGTTTGATGTTCCTTTGTCAGCTTGGCCATACCAGAAGGGTGGTGGGGGCTGGGGACGCCCCGTGACACAGCCCCTGCAGTCGCTTCACCTCCTGCTCCAGCCCACGTCGTGCTGGTTTTGGCGCTGGTGCCAGCCCCGACACTCGCGGGTCTGGTGTCCGTCTGCCATCGGCTGGTGGGGAGCCGGGGGCGCAGCGTCTCCCTGCCAGCTGCCGCGGGGATGGGGCTAGAGCGGTGCCGGGGGTGTTTGCTCCGGGCTGTCAGCCGCATCCAGGGCAGGTGCAGTGTCCGCGGGGGCTGCTCCAGGCTCAGCTCTCGGGGTGTCCGGCCCAGCCGGAAACGGGGATGGGAAAATTACAGGGGTCCATTTCTGTGTCCTTGTCGGTGTCGGAGCTGGTTGAAAGGGCGCAGGGCACCCACTGGAACTGTGTTTGCACATCTGAAGCCTGTAATCGCTCCTTGTTTTGGAGGATTTCCATGAAGTGTCATGAAAAATCCATTTTACTGCTAATTTGGCCCTAACAAGCTGGCCATCAGGACGGAGACGCACAGAGCTCCTGGCAGCGGTGGCTGAGGATTGCTCTCCCTCCTAGCACTGTGGCTGCTGTGCGGGAGCAGGGACAGACGTGGGTCCCCAGGGCTCAGGGCTCTGGGGGAAGGTGGGGCGGCCGCGCGGGGCCTTCCCTCAGACAATGGCGTTACAGTCTATTGTCTGGGCGATGTGCCGTGTCCTTGCCGGCTCCAGGAAGCGCGTTCATCCCCGGGGGAGGGGGACGAGCCGGGCTGCTGGGAGGGGTCTCCTGGGGCTGGGTGTGCGAGTAGTTTGTGCACCATGCCTGGAGCCTCCGCGGCAGCGCGGGTGAATCGTGGCCGGGCTGCAGCCGGGGACCTTGGGGAATGTCCCTTCTGGTCCTGGTGCTGCATTTCAGTGTATCATTCGGCGCTGCCCTAATCCCATTAACTCACCCCTTTGTTTCCCCCACCTGAAACTCTTACTCAGCCCTCGCAGCCGGGCAGGCACTGCGGTACAGCTGCACGGCTCCTGCAGCTCAGCCTGTTCCTGGGAGGACAGCTTCCCTTCAAGGCTGTGGTTTGGTGTGGGAGCGCTTGATGGGATTTGGCTTTTTATCACACTTCCAGATCTCCGGGATTTAAGACGGCGCTTTTGCCGGGCGCGCTGCCGCTCGCAGATGGCAGAGCCTGGGAGCGAAGCTGCCCTTGGCCCCGCTCCGCAGGCTGGGGGAGCAGAGCCTCTGCACAGAAACTTGCAGAACTTTAATTGCAGCATCTGTACCGACGCTTGTGCTGGTTTTGAAGCTTTAAATTAGAGTGTCTTCTAATTAACACAAGTTAAAAAGAAATGTAGTGTCTATTAAAGGAGTACAAACCTACCTCGGACTTCAGGGGTGCTTTCCCAGCTGGATGGAGTTTGTGGGTACGCAGCATCACCCAGAGCTGGGGGTTAGGTGGTCGCTCTCAGTCCCGTAGGCTGTCCCAGGTGGGTCTGTGTGAATGGAAGCAGCTGGGGATGGCAGCTTGCGAGGACAGCAGGGCTGCATTTGTGCCTTGATTCACATTCTCTGCTCTGAGAGGATTGGTTTTACTCTTCTTTGCACATGGACACTGATGAAGTGGTGGTCAAGGGGGTGGCAAAGTGCAGGTACTTCCTCTCCAAAAAGGCTTAAAACTTGACCTCAACACCGTGTCTGTGCTTAACCAGGACTGGCTTTGGAGCCACACCCGGCACGTCGATCGCTGCTGGGGGGAGGTGAAGATGTTTCTATTTAAGCAGAGGTTTGAAATACCCTTCTAAATACACCAGCCTCGATGGGTTCTGGTGCGGCTGCTGACAGGCCTGGAGGCATCCTGGCACGCCTTGGACTCTCGGCTCCGGAATCACTTTGCAAACAGGGCAGGAGCCTCGTGCTGCGGCTGCCGGGGCTCGTCGGGCAGCCCGCGACATCTGCGCTCTATGTTCCCAGCCAGTCCTCGGCCTCCTTCCCAGCCCCGGAAGGAGCCGGTGGTGGGGTGGAGGCGGAATGCTCGGTGTTTTCCCAATATCCCACGCCTGGGTGATCAGAGCTGGGAGGGGGTGGCGGTGGCGGTGCCCTCCAGAGGGGCTGCCCCGATGCTGGCGGGGGGCACAGACCCCGTGGGGTGGGTGAGCTGGGGTCCCGTGTGGCTTTGGGGCTGGGTGGCTGGATGAAATGCGTGTGCGTCCGCACCAGGGGAGAGACCTTTGGCTGCTGGCAGAGCCTGCCGTAATCGCGGTGACGCGCGGGCAGAGCCCTGGTGACAAATCATTAACTTGCTCCGACAGGCCGGGTGCTGACGGCTGTTGGTGATAATTTCTTGTGAAGCGTCTGAACTTTGCAGCTGCAATGCAGCTGGATGGAGAAATTAAGCCGGGGCTCAGCACCTCTGTGCCCCTCCCCACTGCCCCAGCTCCTCTGGCAGGGCCAGGTGACAAACCCTGTGTCCTGGACACAGGGGCTGGAGCTGCAAGGTCCATAGCCTGCAATTATAGTGTTCTTACAGAACACTATAATTGTTCTTTGTGCTCATTGAAACAAAATAATGATTTTGATTTTTTTATCCAGATGGAGTAATTGTGATTAATCTCACCATGCCAATTTTCTTTTCCATGGACAAGTGGCAAATTCCCATCTTTCCCAGACATGATTCTAATGAGATCAGCAAGTGCCAACTGAGGAGGGGATGAGCCCACGTGGGTTCTCCTGATCCTGGTGCCTCTGCAGATGGAGGTGTCTGCCAGCAACTGGGGATGCAAGGAGGGGGATGCACTGCCAGAGACCCCACAATGATTCTTTGGCAGGTGAATGTCCCTGGGAAAACCTTTGCTGGACTGAGGGTCCTGCCATGAGCCCCGCACAGGAGCGGGGGGTGGAGATGCGTGCGCTCACAGTGGGAGAGCACTTGATGGATAATACTGTGTTGTTTTGTGATGTGTAGTGCCAAAACATCACAGCCTGGGCCTGGCGTGTGCTGGAGCTGTCAGGAGCTGTTAATTCAGGTGCAGGCGAGGCGTTTCAGGGACACGCTCTGAGTTGATGGAGAGCATCAGCTGAGCGCAGCAGGTCGTGGCGGAGTTGCCGCGTCCTGGGGCTACTTTGCTGGCAGAGCCTGGTCTTGTGCTCAGGGGGATGCAGCACCCCCAGTAACAGGAGCTGGGGCTTTGCATGGGGCGTTCAGCGGCTCAAATGTAGCATCATGGTAGCTGAAATATAAAAAGGGTTTAGGGCCCCCCTCCAGTGAAGGAGCGTGGATCTGAAGCTCCCGCACCCCACTGCCCTTCGCAAGTGCCCTGAAGTTGTTTGAGGTGGTGGAGCAGCCAGGATCCATTCTGGACCTGAGAGCATCCGTGCACAAAGGCCGTGGGCTCCTTTGTGTGCAAGGCCAGGCCAGTGGTTTTGCCTGCTCTAACGAGAGGCTGATCCCCTGCCGCTGTCTCCTCCTCATTAAACTTCAAGCTGCTCTCGTTCCCCTTTGAATTCTTCCACTCATCTTCCCTGTAAAGCCCCATTGAAAGGGCTCCTGGTGCCGGGATCTGACTCAAACGGTTCCCATTGATGCTGGTGAGGTCTTGACAAGCTTCTTTCTCTGCCTGCTCCTGCTGTGTGTTCCTGAGGATCCTCTTCAAAACCACTGAAGCTTTTGTACAGCATCTGCGGGGGCTTCGTTAGTGGCTGGCCCAGCTTCGTCAGCCCTCGGTGTCGCTTCCTTTGGGCAGGTGGTGTGGGTGTTGGGGGATATTGGGGTGCAGCTCTCCAGGGTGCACTGGACTCTGAGTGCCCTTGTCTGTGGGAGGACTGTGCTGTGGCTGCCGAGGCCAGGGCTGTCTGAGCGGGCAGTTGCTAATCCCTGGCTGCTCCAGGAAGGGGGGGACCGGAGATGGCTTGTGTGTAGCGTAAGTGCTTCTAAAATAGAGTCTTTTCTTGTGCTGCATTTATTGAATTGCCTTAACTGCCTCTTCCCTTTCCTTAAAAGCCTCAGCGGCTGTAATTGCAGCTGTTTGCACGCTCCCACCACCGAGCTCAGCCCCTCACATGCTGCGGCTGCATGAGGGGGCCCCCCAGCGCTATTGCCCTTTGCTCCTGGAGGATGTGAGCAAGGACGGTGCTCTGGCAGCCCCCTGCTGGCACCCACACTGCTCTGGGTTGGGGTGAGGACAGGCTCCACCTGCACGTGATGAGTTCAGGCTGCCATTCACCCCCGCTGACCCTTGGGACCCAATTCCTGGTCCTGTGGACCCCCAATGCTTGGCGCTTGTGAGGGTGCTCTGTGCCCTCACCTGTTCACTTTGGGGTGACCCTACATTGGGGATCACAGCTGCTCACCCCAGGGACTGCTGCTCCCTGAGAAGCCCCTGGACAGTAAATATTTCTGCGTGAAGCAGCACTCATGGCTTCCCTGCTGCTGCTCTGGACTGCTCAGCCCTGTCTGCTGCCTGTGTCCTGCCTGGCAAAGTCAAAGGCTGCACGGCAGCCGGTGAGAAGGGCTAGTCAGGCCTGGGGCTGCATGTTTGCTGGAGACTTCCTCTGCAGACAGTGTCCCGGGGGGCCGGTGCTGCTTGGATGCCGATCAAATGGTTCTGGGGGCGGATGAGCTGCTGGCCGGTGACCCGACAACAGCCGCAGGAGCTTCCTGTGCCTTCTGCAGCCAGGAGCGCTGTGGGAAGTGGTGGGAGAGCGATTAACCTTTTCCTGGCAGTGCCCTGCTTGAGTGACTGAAGACCCTGCATGTCCTGCGTCCCATGGCTGAAGCCCCTCAAGTGTCTTGGCCCCTTCCCCGTGGTGGTGTGGGAGCAGGCTGGAGGTTCTCCTCAAACCTGCTGTCCCCTCTGAGGGGTCCCCCACATCTGCCTCACTGTTTCCTGGCGGATTTCTCACTATTCCAAGGAGCGAGTCCTGTTTCCCTGGCGTCCAGGCTGTGTGCAGAGTGGGGCTCAGGTGAGGCCTGGTGGCACCGGTATGCCCTCACTGTTCTCCCTTCCTGCTGTGCCAGCCTGGTGTGGGGAGATAAGGGCTGGGCTCAGCAGCAGTTGTCCTGCCCACAGGCCTGATGTGGGAGGGCTGGAGCCCACCCAGACATGCCCCTGCTCATTGCTGACCCCTCCAGTGTGGGTATTTTCACGTGTGCCCCAAATAACTCCCTGCTTCTACGTCCTGCATGAGCTGCTGCCCTCCTCATTGCAGCTGGGGGAGGTCCAACCCACTACAGCACTTCCAGGGAATTGCCACTTCCAGAAGTATTGCCAGGGAATGGCTCCTGATAAGGTGAACCCAGGTGTAACCAGCATCCTGGCCCCTCTCTCACTCTGATCCTACTGAGGGAGGAGGAGAGAGGACACCTGAGGACAGAGCCAAGCTGTGGATGACAGGGGAGAAGCTTGTGTCAGCGTCTGCCCCTCCTGAGTGATGAGCAGGGCTCGCTTGACACAGGGTTCAGAAAATGTCACTGCTCACCATAGGAGCGTCTGACATTTGGTCCACTGGCCCTGTCACCTCGCATACTGTTGGCCTCGCTGGCCCATGTGGTGATGAACAGAAGCTGTTACAGGGGATGCTTAGGGGAAGGACAGGTGTGCTGTGTTTAGTGAGGTGCCTGTGGTCCCTTTTGGGTGGCTCCTGGACACAGTTTCCTGCTTGGAGCTTGTCGGGGGCTGATCACCAGAGTTCGTGTCTGAGCTCAAGGAGCTGTGCTGGCTTTTGATGTCCCTGGGTGCTGTGGTGCAGACGGAATGGGAGGCTCATGCATAATGCAGGGCTCTGTATGGTGTCTGAGCCCAGCTCCTGGAGGTTTGGAAAATTAAGTGCCTGTCTGATGCTTCTAAATTGTGGAGTGGATGTCACTGCTTGACAATGGTGCGGCAGCATCAGCCCCTGCCACATCTGTCTTGCTGCTGCCGGGGGTCCCTGCCCTGGCCCTGGTCATATGATCTTTCCTGCCCTCAGCTTTACTCTCCCCTTGCCCACCTTGTCCAGGGCAGCTTTCCTGTGTTTGCCTGGGGTGTTGGGACCCTGCTGCTGGGGCTCTGCATGCCATCTGGGATGGGTTACAGCTAACTCAGCTCGTGCATCAGTGTTATGTGCCCTGCCGGTGCCACGGAGCACTCTCCTACCTACCACTTCCACATTTCCTAAAATGGGATTATTGCTTCTCCGGAGCTTCCTGACACAATCTGGAGACTCCGCCACCGGGACCAGGATGACCCAGCTGAAGGACTTGACCTCCCAAATACCAGCGCAGCAGATCACAAGTGCGGGTGTGCAGCACCGCGGCACTCCCAGCTCGGCACTGAGGCTCTCACGGCCCATCCCTGCTGCGATGCTGGGTGGGGAGCAGAGCTGCCTCTCCTCTTGCCGCTGGCACCATGTGTCACACACTGTCCTGCCCCACTGATCAGACATCCCAGCTCCCACCCGCCCTGGGAACGCTCTGCCCCCGCCGCCCTCCATTGCCTGACCACGGTGAATTATGCACAGCCCATTACAGCTGCTCTGAGTCTGCCAGTGCTGCTTGACAGCTCAACAAATATTGGATTGGCAGGAGCAGCGCCCAGCCGCGGCTCCGGGAATGGGGCTGGGTCTGGACGCGGGGGATTGCAGGATACACCCAGCCAGGGCAGACAAGCGTGGCGGGGCTCCTGTTCCCTATCTGCCCGCTACCCCCGCGAATGAGGGCTTGGGATTCCTTCCTGCGAGCGCCGGCCTGTGCAGCTGGCGAGGTCTCGGCCGCTCCTTGGGAACAGCCGGCAGCGGTGGGACGAGCCGCGCCAAGCCCGTGCGCGCCATGCCCCGCCGGGACGCCCCACGGAGCCGCGTCCTCGGCCACCACCCGACGCCCTGACTCAGCCGCCGGCCTGGAGAGGGGCTCAACTCCGTCCCCTCGCTCCCCCAAGGAGGGCACTGGGGCCCGAGGCTGCCGCCCCAGCCCGGCTGGTCCCTGCGGGTCCTGCGCTGTGCCCGCGGTTGGAGCGGAGCCAGGGGCGCGCTGCCGCCCCGGTCCAGCCCGGCGCAGCAATCGGGGCCGGCGCAGGTGGTAATTAGGCTGTTTGGAAGTGGTTGCTGCTGCGCCCAGGTATGCCGGGCGGCATCTGCTCCCTTCGCTGCTTATCGCCTCTGAAACTCTGACTCATCCCACTCCTGCGCGGCTGGGAAGGGGTAGGAATCCCGGCGGGTGCCTGGATGATGGGTCAGCGGAGGGCTGGGCGGGCGCTGTCTCCATCCCTCCCTCCTTGCCTGCCTCCACCCCTCCCTCCCTGCCTGCCTCCATCCCTCCTGGCCGTGCCGGGGGCCTGGATACAGGGCTGGTGACTCACAGCCCTGAGTGAGCTCAGGAATTAATCCATGAGCCATCCTCCCTCCCCCTGTATCCCCAAATTACAGACAAGGAAAGCCCAGCCCTGCTCCCAGCAACCTTGGCTGGTTTGTCTTGAGTGTTGGGATGTGCTGGGCTGCCCTGTCCGGGCACTGAGTGAGGAGCACCCAGCCCCAGACCACGCCATGGGCGCCTGTGGTGCTGAGCACCCATGGGAGAACCAAGCCAGTGGTTTTGCCTGCTTCTTTTCAGGCACTTTAGGAGTGTCCCAGGAACCTTCTAAGATGGTTCATTTTATTCTTGGAGCTCCAGCCATGTGGAGCTTGGAGCTTCTGGCATGTCCCCAGCTCTTTGCAGGTCCTGTCACTGGAAAGGGGGCTTAAAAAAGCTTGTGGACAGCCGGGGGAGCTGGGGATCTGGCTGTGGTGTCCCACTGTGCCAGGCAGAGCCTGCCTACACCTTGGCCGTGGCAGTGGTGAGACACGGTGTTGTGAGACACAGCGCTGTGAGACACAGCCGCGGTTCAAGTCTGAACACGAGCAAACAAAGTGCTGAGCTTTGGGTTCGTCATCCCGTTGCCGCCTTTCATCTCCCGTGGGGGAGGAGGGTAGATAGGGATTGGCTCCATCTGCTCATGGGCTGCGCAGGGGCCGGCTGCTGCACCAGGGACTGCTACACCGTTCAGGGGCAGGAGGGTCCTGCAGCAACCTGGGCTCTTCCGGAGGTGTAACCTCTGCCCTTCCCACCCTGCAGAGCAGCCATGGAGGTGATGAACATGATGGAGCAGCCGATCAAGGTGACAGAGTGGCAGCAGACCTACACCTATGACTCCGGAATCCACTCTGGCGTCAACACGCAGGTGCCCTCTGTCAGCAGCAAGTGCCTCGGGGATGATGACGAGGTGTATGGGAAGCAGTATACCATCAAGAAGACGACCACCACGAGTTACTGCCAGGGAGGGAACCAGGGCCAGAGCCAAGCGCAAGGTAAGGGGCTGTGGGGCTTGGCACATCCGTGGGCTCAGCTGCTCGGCTCCTGCCTTCCTCTTCCTCCCCCATAGCCACACTGCTTCTGGGCACTCCTCCACGCTGGCTTCCACACCCCGGGAGTTGTTGCTGCCTAAAATATGCTCCCTCCTGTCCTCCTTCCCAGTGCCAAGAGGCTCTCGCGCGGGGGTGGCAGGCACCCAGCCCGCGCTGGTGCTGAGCTACGCACACATCCGAGCGCGCCAGCGGGTTGGCTTGAGATGGGAACAGCTGATCCCGGCCGACAGATCTGCCACCTGCTCTACTGCCTGTCTGCCTGCTGGGAAGCCTGTCCCAGCACGGCTGACGGGGCTGCCAGTGTGTGCTGTAACTCCGCGTCACCGCCACGGCTTCTCCCACTGAGGCGAGGACAATATGGAGCCACATCCTGGAATGAAGGAGATGCTTCCCCCAGCTTTATCCCCTCAAAGGAGGGCTGGTTTGCTCTGCTTGCCCTTGCAGTTCCCTCTCATAGGGAATGTTCCCTGTCATAGGCCCTGGAAGGTTTATTTGTCAGCTCCGGCGGGTATCAGAGTCCCCCAAGCCCTGTATGGTCCTTGTGCAGCAGAGGTGGGGACCATGGGTGGCTACCGCAGTATCACACCTCAGCATCCTCGATGGGGAAGGCCTCAGTGTCCTCCTTTTTTCCTGTGCCAGCTGCTCCCAAGTTGCAAATATCCTTAATTTTTTAATTAATGGGCCTTATGTGACAACTGCCTCATCATGCTGCCTAATTGAGTGTTGTCTTATCTCTGTGCTGCTGTATCTGTTTACGCTTTGAAGCTCCGGCTCTGTGCAGAGCGTGCCGGGACTGCTGACGTGGCTGGTGTCACTGCGCTAAGCTCTTGCTCATCTAGCTGGGATTGGGAAGCAGGGCTGGGAGCACTCCTTGGAGAGAGCCTGAATCTAATGCTGCCTCCCTGTCCTTCCCCACAGCGGACATGGAGGCTCAGCTGGCCATGACCCGCGCCCAGCGCGTCCGGGCTGCCATGTACCCTGAGACGGTGGAGGACCGCTCGCTCCTCATCACCACCCAGCTGGAGGGGCAGCAGACCAATGTGCAGCGCCTGGCAGAGCCCTCCCAGATGCTGAAGTCAGCCATTGTGCACCTCATCAACTACCAGGATGACGCTGAGCTGGCTACACGTGCCATCCCAGAGCTCACCAAGCTGCTCAATGATGAGGACCCGGTAAGGAACTACGTTTACTCTATGTGTCTCTGGGCTTTCAGTTGCTGCACAGATGGGCTCCCATTCCTGTGGGGGCTCTGTGGCCACGTCTGTCTCCTTCCTCTTGGCCAAACTCCTGGTTGCCTCTGCCCTGCACCAGGACTGGGCCCACCTCTGCCCACCCGTGTCACCTCGCAGCCTGTCCCTGCTGCAGGACCCCTTCCCACATGTCGGCTCCTCTCTCTCCAGGTGGTTGTCAGCAAGGCAGCCATGATCGTCAACCAGCTCTCCAAGAAGGAGGCGTCACGCCGTGCGCTGATGCAGTCACCGCAGATCGTGGCGGCCGTGGTCCGCACCATGCAGAGCACTAGCGACCTGGACACTGCCCGCTGCACCACCAGCATCCTGCACAACCTCTCACACCACCGCGAGGGCCTGCTCTCCATCTTCAAGTCTGGTGGCATCCCAGCCCTCGTAAGGATGCTGAGGTACACAGTGGTGATGGGGACTCCAGGGGGAATGGCAGAGCCTGGCAGCCCCTCCTGGGCTGGGGGCAGAGGAAGGGAGGGCTCATGCTGCCCTCAATGTGGGTCCTCCTGCTCACCAAAACAACAGAGTGGGAGACTGTGAGCCTGTGAAAGCCCCCAGAGTTTATTGTGTATGGAGCCTGCATGGGGGCAGGAGGAGGGGAGTGGCTACTCCAGCCCCTCTGCCCTGGCCACAGATACGGAGCTTGGGCTCTGAGGTGTCCCTTCCCTGGGCCCATGCAGCCTGGTGGGCTTGCACAGGGCCTTTCTGAAGGGCGCTGGTGGATGCTGGGCTCAGGGCAGCCCTGGGGGCTCCACTGCAGCCCAGTGAGTGTGGTGGAGCTCCTGCACTGATGTGGTGTGTGCTACCCGCCTGCAGCTCACCCGTCGAGTCTGTTCTCTTCTACGCCATCACCACCCTGCACAACCTGCTGCTGTACCAGGAGGGGGCCAAGATGGCTGTGCGTTTGGCCGATGGGCTGCAGAAGATGGTTCCCCTGCTGAACAAGAACAACCCCAAGTTCCTGGCCATCACCACTGACTGCCTCCAGCTTCTGGCCTACGGGAACCAGGAGAGCAAGGTGGGATGGGGTTCCCAGACTGACAGTGACATGGGTAGGGCAGGAGAGGGGTGGCTGCCCAGCCTTGTGCCTTGCAGATGGAAGACCAGGAGGCAGCAGTAGAGACTCCACCATCTCATGTGTCTCTGGCGGGGTGACTGGAGCATTCCTGCATGCCAAGGGTTTGGAGCTCCTGCCTGGCTTGTGTCCTGGCATGAGCTGGGCAATTCAGAGATGGGGTCCCAGTGGCCACATGCCTCAACCCTCCATTCTCAATGCCCTATCCCTGGAAGCGTTCAAGATCAGGTTGGACAGGACTTGGAGCAACGTCATCTAGTGGAATGTGTTGCTGGCTGTGGTGAAGGATGTAACTGGATGGTCTTTAAGTTCCCTTCCAATACAGCTCATTCCGGGTTTTTGTCTTGCAGCTGATTATTTTGGCCAACGGAGGACCCCAGGCCCTGGTGCAGATCATGCGCAGCTACAACTATGAGAAGCTGCTCTGGACCACAAGCCGTGTGCTCAAGGTGCTGTCGGTGTGTCCCAGCAACAAACCTGCCATCGTTGAGGCTGGTAAGAGGGGCTGGGGTCTGTGTCAGAGCCGCAGGGGGAGGGTGGTGGTGATGTCATGGTGATGCGACTGAGGATGTGTCCAGCTGCGTGTCTGTGGGACAGGCAGATGTCTGGCACAGCCAGGTGAAGCCACCTGTGCTGGCCTGGATTCCTGCTCTGAAGGCTACTGAGGTGTGTTCCTGGCACTGTGTGTGGGCAGGATCCAGCCCGACTGTCCGAGAGCTCTTTCCACACCACATGTGGCCTATGCCGAGCCATGAGGCTGTCACTGTACAGGAGCATCTGCTGGTGGTGCCCAACCCATGCAGCCCTGCTGCGACTCACTCCTGGGATGGCTGAGGGTGCTCACAGGGCTGTCCCCTCCCCTGCAGGTGGCATGCAAGCACTGGGCAAGCACCTGACCAGCTCCAGCCCCAGGCTGGTCCAGAATTGCCTCTGGACCCTGCGGAACCTCTCTGACGTGGCAACCAAACAGGTGAGTCTGTGGAACCGTGGTTGTACTTCAGCGACGCGTTTCGGAGCCGTGTCTGTGCCGGGTGCTGGGCTGCTCATGCCAGGCAGAGTCCAAAGCCGCGTGTTCCCAGTTCTGTGTGCTGCAGCGGCGCATGTGCCTGGCGGGGTTAGGGGATGCCCCGCTGTGCCCAGCTTACCCTGCAGCAGGGCTTGCTCTGCATCACGGTGGGCTGCTCATTGCCCGTGGTCCTGCCCATGCCAGCTGGCTGCCAACACTCCTGCATGTCCCCAGTGTGAGGCCGAGGCCAGCGTGGTCGCTCAGCGAGTGTCACTGGGGTTTGCTCTGGCTTGGGAGCTCCGTCAGCCTGTCCTGGGCTGGCTGCCTGCCCGGCTCCTGTGGGAGCTGCTTGCAGAGCTGCTGCCAAGGCCGTTGTGCCCTGCAGCCAGTGCAGAGGTGACCCCATCCCTGCTCTGGGTCTGCTCTCCCAGCCCTTTGCCGCCTCCTGATGAGTTTTCCCATCTGCTGGGGCTGCTCCATGTGGATTAGCTCTGATGCAGCCTGGAAACTATTTTGGCTGTCACAGAACCATCCCTGGCTCTGATGGCTGAAGGGTTGAAGGATGATGTGGTCATGGCTCTTTAACTCCTTCCTGTCCCTCTGCTGGCTGCTGGCCGGCACAGCCAGGACCGGGGTCACTCCGTCACCGTGTGGGGAGTGGTGGCAGGGGCATCGGAAGTATAATTCCAGCAGGGAAAAACTGCTGGAGACATTAAACTCTGAGTGAAACTGCACATGTCAGAGTGGCTGGGGCTCACTGTGAAGGAGCAGCTCCAGCTGTGGGGAATGGAAAAGGAGCTGTGTGGGAGTCAGGAACACTGCAGCCCCCCCTTCTCTGCCTGCTGGGGCCACATGCGGGGCTGTAACTCTGGTCTGGCTGTGTGTGCTGCTCCCACCTCCCATGCCCACTCCTGCAGGAGGGCCTGGATGGCGTCCTCAAGATCCTGGTGAACCAGCTGAGCTCTGATGACGTGAACGTGCTGACCTGTGCCACTGGCACCCTCTCCAACCTGACCTGCAACAACAGCAAGAACAAGACACTGGTGACGCAGTCAAACGGGGTGGAGGCCCTGATCCACACCATCCTGCGGGCAGGCGACAAGGAGGACATCACTGAGCCGGCCGTCTGTGCCCTGCGGCACCTCACCAGCCGGCACCCCGAGGCCGAGATGGCGCAGAACTCGGTGCGGCTCAACTACGGCATCCCTGCCATTGTCAAGCTCCTCAACCAGCCCAACCAGTGGCCACTGGTTAAGGTAAGGGGCTGGAAGGGTGTTGGGGGCTAGAGGAGGCTGGTGCCTGGTCTGCAGCAAGCTCCTGGCTGCTGTTCTGTGGTGGGATGGGCTGCTGAGGGGGTCAGCCGCCGCAGCCGTGCACAGAGTGATGGTGGCTGCTGCTGCCACAGCCCTGCTCCTGTTGGGTTGTGTCCTTGACAGCAGCTGATGAAAGAAGTGGCTCGTGCCCGCTCCTCATTGGAATCAAAGCTCAGCCTGGGGAGGGGATGGTTCCAGTGCAGGGAGAAAGCTGACTCAGCCTGCACTGCAGAAGGGGTGGGGTGAGGTGGGACAGGCGGGAGTGGGCCCAACCACTGGGTCTCTTGGGGAACACATGCTGTTCTGATCCACAACTGAGACAAATCTCTCCTTCCTCCTCCTCTCCTCCAGGCTACCATAGGCCTGATCCGCAACCTGGCCCTGTGCCCAGCCAACCATGCCCCTCTGCAGGAGGCTGCCGTCATCCCCCGCCTTGTCCAGCTGCTGGTCAAGGCTCACCAGGATGCCCAGCGGCATGTGGCTGCTGGCACACAACAGCCCTACACGGTGAGTCCCCACCCGTGTGCCCTGCTCCCAGCACAGCCTGGCACCCCAAAGCCCAGCCTGTCCCTGGGGGTACCCTGTGCCCACACTTCAGGTGGCTGTGCTGTATGGGGGCCCTGGCTGAACTCTTGTTCCCTGATAGGATGGAGTGAAGATGGAAGAGATTGTGGAGGGTTGCACGGGGGCACTGCACATCCTGGCCCGGGACCCCATGAACCGCATGGAGATCTTCCGCCTCAATACCATCCCTCTCTTCGTGCAGGTCAGGGCTGTGGGGACACAGGGTCTGCACTGGGCCACCTCCTGCCCAGCCTGCACAGGGAGCTGCAGCCCTGAGCTGATGGCCCCGTGTGTCAGGACACACCCAGAGCGCAGGGGCTCCTTACTGGCTGCTTCACACAGCTGCTGATCTCTCCTGACAGCTCCTGTACTCGCCGGTGGAGAACATCCAGCGTGTGGCAGCCGGCGTGCTGTGCGAGCTGGCCCAGGACAAGGAGGCTGCAGATGCTATCGATGCCGAGGGGGCCTCGGCTCCACTGATGGAGCTGCTGCACTCCCGGAATGAGGGGACAGGTGAGCGCTGCCATGCCAGGGGCTGTGCTGGGGACTCTCCCAACACTGTCCCAGCTGGGGCTTCTGGGGCTCTGGTGCTGCATGGCAGCAGGAGCTGAGGCTGCAGCCCATCCCTACAGCCACCTACGCAGCCGCTGTGCTGTTCCGCATCTCGGAGGACAAGAATCCTGACTACAGGAAGCGTGTCTCCGTGGAGCTCACCAACTCCCTCTTCAAGCACGACCCGGCAGCCTGGGAAGCGGTGAGCATCCCAACAAGCTCTTTTCCCTGGGGAAACCAGGGCCTTAGGGGAAAGTCCCATCCTGCTTCCAAAAGCTGTTGCCGGCACCTCCAAGCAGAGCTCAGCCAGTAGCGACTGGCCAACAGTGGGAGGGGGGAGGTGGACGGGCCGTAGCCTCAGCTCCTGTGTCATGGCACCCACTGCTTGGTACAGGGCTTGCCCTCACATGGCCCCTGAGCATCTTGAGCATGAAACCCTTCAATTGTGCCATCTTCTTCCGTAGGCTCAGAGCATGATCCCCATCAACGAGCCCTACTCAGATGGTGAGTATGGCACCAGCCCTCCCCGCAGGGTCCCCGTGGGCTGGGTTCTGGGGGGCTCTTGCCTCATGTCACCAAGCCAGGCTGGGTGTAAAACCTTTTTCAGGGGGCTGTGAGTCAAGTGCCAGCCCATTCTGCTGGGGTTTGGGGGTACACAGTGGGATGCTCAGCTCCCAGGGAGCACATGCAGCTGGTGCCCTTGGGCTAGGGGATGGTGGGTCCCTTTTGTAGCACCATGTGTCACGTACTGCCCCGGGCAGGGGGACAAGGAGGTAGCTGAGATATGGAGAAATCTTTGGCCGATGGGAACTGAGGTTGCCACATCTCTTCCCTGCAGAGCTGGACCCTGGTTACCGCCCCATGTACTCGGGTGACATCCCCCTGGACCCCATCGACATGCACATGGACATGGATGGGGACTATCCCATGGATGCCTACAGCGACGGCGTCCGAGCGCCCTTCGCTGACCACATGCTCGCCTAACCCGCCTGCAGCCCCGCACCAGGTACCTGCCGGTGCGGCTGGGACGTGGGCTCAGCCCTGGGCGGGGGTGAGATGGGTGGCCAGGGGAGGCAGGGCTGGCCGATGGCACCTGGCATGCTGGAGGGTCCCTGGTGCCACCACAGGGTCCCTGATGCCACCATGGGTCCCTAGCGCTGCCATGGGTCAATGTCCCCATCACCTGCGGGCTCAGGGAGTTCCGAGCTCTGGTCTCGTCCCAAATTCCCCCTTGGTGGATGACAGGAGTTCTCTGCCACTGCAGGTGTTCTCTCCATGCAGAAGAGGGTGGCCCCAGAGCTGAGCATTCGCAAGAAGGACTTGGGAGACAGAAGTGCCTGAGAAGACAAAACTTTTCCATTCCCACGAGAGGTTTTATTTTTTGATTTGTTTTCTTCGCTGTGGGTCTGTGGAGAAGGTCCTTCCTCCTGGGACTGCTTCGAGCACCTACTGCCACATCCATCATCCAAGATACTGTTTCTGAAGCTTTAAAACACAAACCCTGCACCGTTAGTGATCTTTCATTGGCAAAATAATCTTTTCTATGAATATATATTTCTTTTTTATTTTTAATATGGTGCCAACGGCTTTTGCCGTCTTTTAAGTTTGTGCTTTCTAACTTCCCCACAATTTGGTCTGTGTGTTAGTGTTCTAGGAGAGGAATCTGACATGGAAAAAACCCTTTGCTTCCCGCAAACTCCAACTGAATCACACCAATCCAGTTTTCTGAAAGCAAAGGGTCCGTGTCCCAGGACCTTCGGGGTGTCTGAGGTTTAATTCTTTCCCATCAGCCACTGGGAGCTGACTTCGTGTCCCTGTCCTGCCGGTCCCCATAGAGGAGTGACTCCAGCATTAGGAACTGTGTCCTTGTACTGATCTTTGTTGCACATTTTAACCCGTTTCCCTTCTCTTTGGTGAGTGGTGTGTTTCCATCCCCTCCTCCCTTATCTAATGCATTTTTTAAAGAGGCTTTAGATCTGATGGTGGTTGAGCACTCCGGCTGGAAAGGGATGGACAGTTACTGGAGTGTGGGTCAGGAATGGAAGATTTTATTATTTCTGTAAGTTGTTTTTGTATAGACCAAAGCAAAGAATAAAATAACCCCTGCAGCCCCGTGCTGCCCTGAGCTTGTTCTTCTGTCGACTGGGGATAGTCCCTCAGGGCAGCCAGGGGAAGGCAGCCATTGCCCTCTGTGGGCCCGCAGTGAGTCCCTCCATGGGGCAGAGTGAACTCATTCCCATGCTTGGCACCTGCTTTGCCTGGCCATGGGCCCAGGCTGCCACAGAGCGCAGCAGGACACCAAGGTTCATGCACCATGCTCGGGATAGGAGCAAGCGGGGACAAAGCAGCAGGAGCTGGTCTGGGAAGTGGGACCGGGGGGAACATCCTGCCTGAGTTCAGTGCCGTGGCCGCAGCCAACCCCAGTGCTCAGGGAAATGGATCTGCTTCCTGCCACAGCCTGTGCCAGGACCAGCAATGAGCAAAACAACAGCTGCTTTCCGGGCAGAACCCAGCAGAACCCAGCGCACTTCCCGAGGGCGATGGGGATGGGGTGGCTTGTGGGATGAGGCTGGGGGCCAGACAGCGCTCGGCCTGCTACAGCCACTGCTAGAGCAGGTGACAGTCAGTGACAGGCCTTGGCTCCAGCCCTGTGTGCCTGGGATGGGGGTTTGGCTGTGCTGAGCCTGGACCCCACCTTGTGGCTTCTAGTCAGCCCTGCTACGGGTTGCAGGGGTGTCCCTGCTGTCATATCTGGCTGTCCATGAAGTGCCAGTGGGTCTGGAGATGCCCCAGAACATGTGCCCTAGGAGGGGTTGGGTCCTGTGGCAGTTCTGGAGCCATGGGCAGGGATGTGCCCCCCTGCATACGTTGGGGCAGGAATGCACGTCTCGAGATGCCCAGTCCCACGGTGGCAGAGCTGTCAGGGAACATGTCTGGGGTTTTGGGCGGAAGTGGAGCCAGAGGACACCTGGACCAGAGCAACCAGAGCTGCTTGCGGGGTCCCCAGGGAGTGACATCCCCGGGTGGGCTCCAGGAATGGGGGGACAGACTGCTGGTCCCAGCATTATCGACCGCGCTCCGCACCTGCCGTGGAGGGGCTTTCGTTATCGACGGGGCCCGGGAGCGATGACCGAGGGCTCCGCAGCCGCCACCGCGTCGGGAGCAGCGCCCAGCGTGTGTGCGGACCTCCCTCCCCGGGATCGCCCGCTGCAGCCAAACCTGGCATCTCCCGCACTCCCGGGCGCACCGAGCCCTCGTCTCTCACGGTGTCCCGCGTTCCCCCAGGCTGCCGTCGGGCATCCCAAATCCCCGGGAAACTCCCGGGGGCGGGCCCCGGGCCGTGCCCAGCCGGTTCCCCACCGGTCCCCTGGGGTTGTCACAGACGGCGGCTGCCGAAGCCCCCGGAGAATTTGCCTCGTCTCTCGCCTTCTCGTGGCTCTCGGTTCCTCCTCGGGAGGTGCCCGGGCAGGAGCTGCAGGACGGCATCGGGCGGGGCAGGGAGCAGCAGGTGCGAGTCTGCACAGGTACCTGGGGCGGACTGAGCCGGGACCTTGCTCCGCCTGGCCCATGTCCCATCGCTGCCCGGGAGCACCTCCTGCTCTCGCCCAGCTCCCGTGGGGACGGTTCCCGGCTCATCGGCAGCCGAACTCTGATGGAGTGGGGGACAGTGGGGTCCGGGGTCAATAGGAGCGGGGGACGATGGGAGCAGCGAGCGATGGGATCTGCTCGCACGTGTCTGAACAAGGTTTCCCCAGGGAGAGTGAATGTACGTGCAGGAGCTGGGCCAAAAGCAGACGCAGGGCTCTGGCAGTCCCGGCTGAGCTGACTCACCGGCCGGGCTCCCTCCCCGGCGCCAGTGGCAGAGCGGCACTTCCACACGGTGGGTCCCTGTCCTTCTATGGGGAGAAGAGGGTCTGAGTGTTTGGGGCTGGATTGGGCAGGATTGGGCCCCGAGTTCTAGCGGTGCCAGTGCCATGGGGCAGAGGACTGGGGAGAGTTGTGGGTGTTCTTCGGGGTCTGCATGTTGCCTCGTGCTGTCTCTGTCTGCCAGGGGGATGCAGGGTGGCCTGGTCTGGGTGCTGTGCATGTGGCAGCGACCCTGAGCACATGCCAGGAGAGAGGGCAGCAATGCCGTGGCAAGAGCCTGCGGTCTGGTGTGAGGGGCCCCAGCCCTCACAATGGTGGAGATGGGAGCAGGGGTGGAGATGAGGCAGGGGGCTTGTGCAGAGGCTCCTGCCCTTCAGGGCCGAAGCCCAAGCCAGAGCCACTGGAGGTGGCAGGAGAGCAGGGACATGCTGGATTTATGGCCTGTCTCATGATGTGTTTATGGTTGGGATGGGGCAGTCCCAGATGCCGCCCAGCCCTGCTCTGCATCCTGGTGCCGACAGGGTGGAGGTTCACAGATGGACTTTGCTTTTCGAGGTGGAGCTCCCCAGGGCTTTCCTGGCACCCCTGCCGTGTCTGCCCACTGCCGGGCAGCTCGACACCTCCTTCCCTGATCGCTCCACAGGCAGGGACGCAGCAGGGACCCCGTGGAGGGTCAGAGTCCTGTCCAGAGCACTGGCGCTGCTTTGGTGCTGAGCCCCCACGTCACATAGTGGCCACCGCAGAGCAGGTACGCTGACCCTTTGCCTCTGCTAAATCTGCCCCGTATGCAGGGGTGGAGCTGAGCTGAAGTCTGTTCCCACAGCCTCCCTGTCCCAACAGCAGGGAGCAGGGACACTGAGCCCTTGCTGTGCCATCCAGCCCCGGGGCTGGCAGACGTTGCCTCCAGGAAGGTGTTTGTCCTACGGCAGGATGCCGGGGGATATGGGGGCTCAGGACCCGGTCCCTAGAGCATCACCCGAACAGCTCCTTCCCCCCAGGCAGAGACCGGAGAAGGGACTCTGCTGCCCGCCAGCGCCGCTCCAGAGAGCCAGGGCGGATGGTGCCTCTCCCCATGGCAGCCAGGCCCCCACATAACACCAGCCAAACTGGACACCCCGGTCCCACGAGAGACCCTCCCCAGCCAGACCCCACTCACCTGCCACCTCCAGCCCAGCCCGGACTCAGCTGTCACTGCCTGTCCCCAGTCTAACCCAGCGTCCCACGGGTCAGACAAGGGCACACGCCGCGATGCAGCGACCATCACTGGTGGGTAGAGGTGGGGGTGCCAGTGGGTCGCCTGGGGGAACTGGGGTGAGGGGGGTGAGGAGCTCGTGTGCTTCGGGCTGTTCCTTCATCCTGTCCCCATTTTGTGGCCAGAGATGAACCACTGTCCCGGCATCCTTCATCCCACGCTGCATCCCACGCCTGCAGTCCCCAGCGCTGCCCGGACGGGCAGAACCTGGCCAGGAGATGGCAGCAGGACTCTGCCCGCAAACAGCAGGGCGACGAGGGGGAAGCAGGGCAAAGCCGGGGCAAGGGTCCCTGAAAGGAATCCTGTGGAGAGACCCCCCCAATCCCCACACGAGTGGCTCTGGGTGGCAGACCCAGCTGATGGCAGCAGTACCAAACCCCGCGCGGACAGAGTGGGCTGAGGGGTGCAGGAGGTGCTCACCAGCCACAGCCCCCTGTGCAGCCCATACCCTCCACGTATCTCCCACCCTGGGCTGACACCATGTCCCTCTGTCGCAGAGCTGTGCAGCGAGGATGTCCCCGAGGTGGAGCTCATCAGCCTGCTGGGCGAGCAGCTGCCCCGCTACACGCTGCGGGCTGACACCGTCTTTGGCTACGACCACGGCGATTGGCTACGAGCCTCCCCCGGTCCCCCGCAGCCCGTAGCTCCCCTCACCCCCCATCAGATAGAGGAGACCCTGCAGTATTTCCGTGAGTGCCCGTGGGCAGCGAGGGTAGGGGGGTCAGTGAGGGTGGTGGGCACAGGCCACAGTGTCTGCACGGGGTTGCGACGAGGAGGACAGCCTGGGAGCTAATCACTGCTAATGGGATTGACGGGCTGGATTTCCTCATCCCGGGCTAATTCTGGGAGCAGCTTCTGCTGACCAAAGCCGGATGCTGGGAAAGAGCCCCCATTATTTCCCGGGAACCCCTGCACGTCCCTGCTCCCCCGTGCTGTGCCGTGTCTCACAGCGGTGGGACTCTGGTGAAGTTGGAAGAAGGTTTGCCAGTGAATAGTGAATCCTAGCGCTGCTGCTCACCCCAACATGACAGTCCGGAGTGGGGCGCAGGGCCCCTGCTGCCAGTGAAACCCCCAGAGCTGTGGGGATACCAGGGGAAGATCCCTGCAGCCCCCATGGCTGGGCAGGAGCAATGCCCATGGCACTGTGACGTGGCCCATCCTTGGCGTGAGGTCGGGGTTCAGCGGGGGGCACAGACGGATTATCTCTGCTTTGTTTCTGCCTCTGCCCTGCGTGTCGGGGACAGGATTAGAGCGAGGAGCTGGGGCCTGGATGTGGGGCAGTGGGAGACAGATGGGGCTGAGGACTCCACCCACCTGCTCACGCCAGGCTGGGCTGGGGGTGAATCCACACCACGCCTTGCCTGTGCTTACAGCCTTCCCCATCTGGTTGCTCCCCTCTCTGTTCAGCAGGTGGTGGGGTGCGCCCCTCACCATTAGTACTGACTCCTGAGTGACAGTACAAGGGATTGAGCCCCAAACCGTCTGTGCCATAGGGCAGGGAGCATCCAGAACCACAGGGCCCCAGCACCCCGACCCTCCTTCATGGGGCTAGTGGTTCTTAGTCCCAGACTCCTGCAGGTCACAGATACCCAGGCCTCCAGTGCCGCTGGCATGTGCTGGTGTGGAGGGGGCCCATGGCGTCATTCCTTTACCCAAACCTTTAAGCTGCCATCAGAAATAGCCCCCTGTAATCTGCTTGCGCAGGCATAGGGAACCTGCCCAGAGGAGCAAATCCTGGGGCAGGGGATTAGGAAGAAGCAGCTCTTGCCTGTCCATGCTGAGGCGCGTGCTTGAGCCCTTGGGCTCCTTGCGGGGTGTGTGCCCAGTTGGTGGTGCTGGCTGTGTCCCAGACCTTATCAGGGAAACACTAGTGCCAGGAGGAGGGAGAGGCTGGGTCTGAGGGCACCTGCTCCAGTCCCCACTCCTGAGGGGTCTGGTGGTTATGGCAGGATGTAGTTGGGTTCAGGATCCCAATGGGTAGGAGTCAAGCAGACAAAGGTGTGTGACGGTGAGGGACAGCTTCAGCGAATGGAATAATCCATTCGCTGATTATTTGGGTGGTAACAAGGAAGGGCATTGGGGCAGGTGACGAGGACAGTGCGTGATGGCATTACCAGCATCACACCCACGTGGCTTGTGCTACGTGCCTACCAGCTCCTCCATAATTCAGCACACCATGATTTATTCAATTTTCCTGCTTCTGTGCTGCTTCTGCACCGGTGTGGTTATGGGGAACTGAGGGTGCCAGCCAGGCAGTGTAGGACATCCTGGGTGGGGCATGGAGGGGGCCAGGCTCCTGCCAGCCCATGCTTGGAGTCAGGGGTGGTGAATGGGGAGGTTGGAGTGGGATAGAGAAGCCCTTTCCCTGTTCAGGGTCATGGCAGGTCCCAGCACTGCAATGGGCACTGTGTGTGCAGAGTTTGTGACGTGGGCGATGATGGGGGGACCAGGCCTGGGGTTGCAGAGCAGGGCTGACCAGAATAGTGTACCCTGACCCTCACGGGGACCCCAGCCCTGCACAGTCATGGCTTTGCATGAAGGGCCCAGAACCTACCCCCGTCCTTCCCAAGGGGCAGAAGCTGCTGTCTCTCCATGACCCATAGCATCAACCCTGCAGAGATGCTGCTCAGGGATGCCCCGGTGTCCCCTCAGCACTCACCACCACCCATGGGGGCCCGTGTGCCTAAACTTCCCGTGTCTCTGACCAGACGTGGGACACAGAATCCACGGCTGAGCATGATTGTCCTGGTGGGTGCCCCAACAAGGAGCCCGGTCCTAGGGTGCCTGATGGGGCAGAGTCTCCGAGGTGGCCCGGGAAAGCGGGGGGGAATGGGCACTCCCAGGCAGCTTGTGGCACCCCCCGACCCGCATCGCCCCCGCCCCGCTCCCGCCCGGCCCCGCCCCCNNNCGCAGCGGCTCCGCTCGGCGTGCGGGGCTGGGCTGGGCACGGCAGAGTGGGCACAGCGGGCTGAGCGGCTGCGGTGGGCTCGGCACGATGGAGATCTGGAGCAGCCCCGCCGCCTACGACGAGTTGAACGGGAATGCGGAGAGCGGCGGCGGCGCGGACCCCATCGCCCGGGAGCTGGAGGAAGGTGAGGGCGGCCCGGGCGATGCCGCCCCGGGGATGGGGATGCGGCTGTAGCAGGGCTGGGCTCCCTCTGGGCTGTTCCGGGGTGGCAAGGGCCGGGGTCTCCCCGGGGCCAGGGCTGTTTAGGAGCGCTTAAGGCCGGGGTCTCCCCGGGGCCGGGGCTGGTTGGGAGCGCTCAGGGCTGGAGTCTCCCCTCGGGAGGTGCCGTCTGCTCCCCACCTGTACGTTCCTGCAACCCCCGTCCCTTTCGCCGCTCTCTGGCACAGAGTTGCCGCCGCCTGGTCCCTTGGGGAACCCCAGGGTCACCCCGACCCTAAGAAGACCTGACCCCACTCCGGGAGTGGTGGAGAGAGGGCGGACGGACAGAGCCAGGGGCCCTGCCAGGTCTGCGTGTGCCCGTGGGGAAGGGCGTCCCTCCTCCCGTGGGAATGGGGGTCCTCCCCTCCCGCATCCGCCGGATCGGGCCCGCAGATGGGTGTTTGTTTACATGTTTGCCAGCGCTGCAGCCCCCATCTCCCAGGGCCAGCCGCTCGCTCTAACCGTAGCGATGCTCATGCTCTAATTATTTCCAATTAAGGGCTCAGGGGCCTGACGAGGTGCAGTTGGGGACCCCCGCAGGGAGCGGGTCCTGTCGAGGTGCAGAGAGGGGGGTGAGGCTGGGGTTGCGGTTGGCCCTTCTTCCCATGGACCTGTTTGGGGTACGTGCCCGCTGGGGCGTGGGGCAGCACCCGGGGCAGTGAGAGCTGGACGGGACCAGGGTGGCGAGTGGGGGCATTGTCATGACAACACACTCAGCATTACACAACCCCAGCTGGGGAGACCTAATGGGATTTGTGTGGCTGAGCTTCCCCGTTAACCCACTTCGTCTGCACGACTGGGGGGTGGCTGTGACTGGGGACGTGGGTGGGGGCCCTGAGCGCAGCCAGCACTGTTCTGCCAGAGGAAACTGAGGCACACATCGTCGGGGCAGTAGAGCATCAGAAACAGCATGGGGAGTGCTGTCTGGTGTGGGCAGGGTGCAGGGTATAGGCAGGTCCCGGGCTGTTAGCAGGATCTGGGGTGCGGTCAGGGCTCGGGGCTTTGCGCCGGCTCCCGGCTCCTTCACACCGCACGGCTCCAGCGCCGCCGTCTGGGTGCGTGCCCAGAGCTGCCTGGCAGCATTTGCCGGCAGGCTTGGCAGGATCCCTACCCGGGGGACCGACGTCTCCATCCTTGCACCTCCTTCCCTGCCAGAGAGCCAGAGGGCAGTGGGGGCAGGCAGAGCTGTAGCTGGGGCCCGGCCTGACGCGGTGTTGTTGGTGGGGTGGGCAGCTGCCGGTTCTCACAGCGTCCTGCCCGCAGCTGCCTTCGTCTCTGTTGCTGTGTGGATCGTTGTGTTGTGCAGCTGGAGGGGCATCGGGTGGGTGAGGAGTGCAGCATCCCCTCCCCCAGAGAGAAACTAGGGCAGAGTTGGCTTCTCGGGGGAGATCTGGGGGAGGGGGCTGGGGACAGATTGGAGGGGACGCTGCCTGTGAGCCCGGCTCGGCACGGTGCCACCCACAGCTATTTATGCTGGAGTTCCAGCCTGCTTTCTGCTGGAGATGTCACCTCCGATCCTGTCTCTGCTGCTGCCTTTCCCCTTCCCTCCTTTCTGTCTATGAGTGGGGCTGGCACGGTGCCTGTGCTGAGGTCGTGGGGGCATCGAGGGGGCTCGTCACCCCAAGGTGCAGGCAGGGTTGGGCGTGAGGTTGAGACCCCCATTTCCCATGATGCTGTCACGGCTGTGGGCATCCCTGCCCGCCTCTGCCTGGCACTGCACGAGGTGCCGCCCAGCAGAGAAAAGGTTCTTTTTGGAGGCCAGCCTGGAGCAGCCTTGGGGGAACAGTGCTGAGGCCCTGGTCAGTGCTCCCGCAGTGTTAGGGTTCACTTTCTGGCTCTCTCCCTCTCCCAGTCCTGTGCGCTGAGCGGGTGGTCAGGATCACGAAGACCTATCACGATATTGATGCCGTCACCAACCTGCTGGATGAGGTATGTTGGAGCTCTCCACCTGTGTGAGGGCTGGGGTCTGGTGGGACCCTCGGGTCACAAGGGTAGGTGAGGACTGGGGAAAGGGCAGGTCCTGGCTGAGGCAGGCCTGTCCCTTGCAGAAAGAGCGGGACCTGGAGTTAGCGGCGCGCATTGGGCAGTCCCTGTTGAAGCAGAACCGGAACCTGACCGAGCGCAATGAGCTGCTGGAGGAGCAGCTGGAATTGGCCAAAGAGGAGGTAACTCTGGGCCTTGGCACCCTGCAAGCCCCACTGGGGGCAGCTGTGGTTCCCTTGGCCATGTCCTGAAGCACCTTGTCTCTCCAGATTGCACAGCTGCGCCATGAGGTCTCCATGCGGGATGACCTTCTCCACTTCTACACCACCACAACAGAGGAGAGCGAGCCCACCACCACCACCTCCACACCGTGAGTGAGAGTCCCTGTCCTGCCCCTCCCCTGGGGCAGAACGGCTCCCGTGGGTTGGGCAGAGGCATTGGGCAGGAGCTGTCAGCATTCCTAGGGTAGCACTGGCCACACTCTGTTCCCTCCCTTGGTGTCTGTGGGTCGAAGCCCACAGAGCTTGGTCACTGCAGGTGCCTGGGAGTTTCGGGGTGGGCAGGGGTCTGGGTGGGCATCCCCATCCTGCTTGCACTGCGGGCGCTCAGCGCCATTCCTGCCGTCCCCAGGCTGCGCCGGCATGAGTCCTCGCTGTCCCTGCAGCAATACTTCCAGTACGACACTTTGCAGCAGAAACTCAAGTGCCTGGAGGAGGAAAACCAGAAGCTCCGTATGGAGGTGAGCAGAGCCAGCTGGCAGATGCCCCTCAGTGCCCACCTATGCCCTGCTCTCCGTGGGGGGACTGGAGATGCCCCCCGGGAGATGGGAGGTCCTGCCTGTCGTGCTTATTCCCTCCAACCTTCTTCCCCAGGCCACCAACATCGCCACTGAGACCTGTCAGTACGAGGATCAAGAGCAGCAGCTGATGATAGATTGCGTGGAGCAGTTTTGTATGTAGGGTTGGGGGGTCTGCAGGCGCTGCCCAGCAGGCACTGCTCAGCTGCATGGGCTGGCGCTGGGGACCGCGCCCTGGCGGTGACGGACCCCGGCCCTCCCCCAGCCGAAGCGAGCCAGCAGGTCGTTCACCTGTCGGAGGAGCTGGCGCACAGGGCCGAGGACGCGGCACGGCAGCAGGAGGAGATCACCCAGCTCCTGGCGCAGGTCGCGGAGCTGCAGCATAAGTGTCGCTCGGTGAGGGTCCCCTGCCCGTGCCGGGGGGAGAGGGGTGCGGGCACAGCGCCCTGACCTGGCCGTTCCTGCCCGCAGTACGGCTCCGAGGTGGAGGAGCTCCAGCAGCACCTGACGGCGGCGAAGGAGGTGCAGCAGCAGCTCCGGATGGAGGTGAGGCCGGGGGAAACCGTGGGTGCCCGGCTTGGTGGGGGATCCTGTCCCGCTGCCCCCGGGGCCGTGCTCGAGCCGTGCCCGTGTCCCCGCAGCTGCGGGATCTGCAGGAGAAGTACGCGGAGTGTGGCGGGATGCTGCAGGAAGCCCAGGAGGAGGTGAAGAGCCTGCGGAGCCGCAGCTTGCCCAACAGCACCGTCAGCCGCTACAGCGCGGCCAGCCTCCTGCCCGTGGTGAGCGCGGAGGCCCGGGCGGTAGGGTGGGGGTCCCTGCTCTCCCTTCTACTGACACTGCGTGCCTCCATCCCCAGGACTCTCTGGCGGCTGAGATCAAGGGGATGATGAGGAAGAGGACAGACAGCTCCTCCTCGGACTACAAGTGAGTGCTGTCACCGGTGGCTCGTGCTGTGCCATGGAACAGGGTCCGGCTCACCCCCACCTGCTTCCTGCCCGCAGGAGCTACCAGCGCGTCTTCGAGACCGTGAAAGCGGTGAACCAGGCAGCCAAAGCCAAGTCTTGCTCTGACTCTCCCCACCACGTCCCAGGCTCCAAGCAGTTGTCGGCTGCCCACTCTGGGGGGGCCAGCACCCCCCACACCAGCTGCTCTGGCTTGGACGATGCCCGGTGAGTGCCAGGGTGGGGGGAAATGAGGCCAGGTGGGACAGCGGCTGACCCTGCACAGGACAGGGATGCTGGTGAGCTGCTGCTCACACCAGGGCAGAAAACAGCCTGGGGCAGGGAGGGCAGGGTCTGGCTGGGATCTTGCGTAGTCTGAGGTGAAGTGTGGGACTGCAGGCCTGGGCAGCCTAACGCTGTGCCCGCCGGCAGGGCCGAGGGGCCCAGCGAGGACTCCCGGGCAGCCCCGGGCCGGCAGGACCTGGAGGCGGCGGTGCAGCGGCTGTCGGTGCGGCAGCAGAGCCACGTCTCCGAGGAGCGCTCCTTCTTCGAGGCCGAGCGCGAACGCAAGCTCTGGCGGCTGAGGGATGGGGCGAGCTCCAGTGGCTTCCTCACCCCCGAGGGCAGCGTCGTCTCCACCGGGACCAACTGCTCGGGGGGCTCCGAGCTCACCGCTGGCTCCAGCTTCTCCCTCGGCTCTCTCACCTACCTGCCCGACAAACTGCAGATTGTGAAGCCCCTGGAAGGTGAGGGGCAGAGGGGGTGCAGAGCTGTAGGTGCTCTGAGGGTCCAACACCTCCACTTGAGTACCCCCTGGCTGTGTCCCCCCCAGGCTCTGTGACTCTCCACCACTGGCAGCAGCTGGCACAGCCCAACCTGGGTGGGATCCTGGTGCCCCGTCCCGGGGTGCTCACCAAAGACTTCAGGCAGCTGGACATCGACCTGGAGGAGGTGTACAGCCTCAATGACCTGGAAGAGGATGATGTGGACGCCAGCTCCTTCAAGCTGCTCCCTACCTCAACGCCCACCAAAGCCAAGGAGCGTCCCAGGGGTGAGCACGGGGTGAGGGGACAGAGGAGACACTGCTCCCGGGATGCCCCCGTCCTCCTGTCTAGGCTGCCCCTCGCCCCGCGCCGTGCTGTCCCCTCTTGCAGCAGCCTGTCCCTGCCACCCCGCTGTCCCCACGGGGGTGCTCCACCTGCAGCTGCACAAAGGCCATTCTCGGGCAGCTGCCCCAGCGGGTCGAGCGTTGGCCATCACTCTGGCCAGCCCCTGCTGCCCCCCGGCCGCCTGGAGGGGGCAGCAGGTCTGGGACCGACGGCATCTCCTGGTCCCACACGTGCTCGCTGCCCCCTCTGAGCAGGCACCAGACCACAGCGGCTGCTGGAGCTGTGCCCTGCTCATGGAGCTTCCAGCCCAGCTTTGGCTGTCCCGCCTGCTCTCTGCCGTGCCCTCCACCTGTGTCCTGCCCCCCCTCCCCATTGACCCCTTGTCTCCTGTCCCTTCCAGTGTTCCTCTCTGTTAACAACCTCCCCCAGACCCCGTCTACCTTCACCATCACCACCTGCCACATCCTCCACCCCACCACTGCGATCACCACGGTGACACCCAGGTAAGGCGCTTGGCCCCCACCGCCTGCGCTGCCTGCACCAGCCCCCGGCCCCGCTGTGCCCCCCGAGCTCTCTCCTCCTCACCCCATGCCTGGGTTCCCTGCAGCTCGAGCAACTGGCAGGCCGGGGGCCACCTGCAGGCCCTGATGCTCTGAGAGATGCCAACACTAGAAATATGCCCAAACCTGGCTGCTGGGGTGCCTGTGTGCCCGGGGCTGGCACCCTGCTGGGAGCTGGGACCAGCCCCCCTGCTCTGCACTGCAGCACCCTGATGGGTGGAAAGCCTTCCTCGGGTGGGTTCACCCAGGGGAGCAGCACCTGGGGTATGGAGCAGCAAGTGCTCCTGGCAGTCTGGGGAATGGACACAGCTTTCCTCCCTCCACACTTGGGCAGCAGCCTGGACATTTTCCCAGCCACCCTTCATTAATGAGCACCGGTGATTAGCCCTAATGAGTCCTGCCAAGGCTCGTTGGGGGTTGGTGTGAGCTGGAGCTCACAGTTAGACAAAACCCTGGTGTCTGGAAATTGCTTGTGGAGCAGTGACTGTGTCCCAAACCCTCCTGGCTGCTGAGGCTCACAGAGGCATTCCTCTGTGAGCTTTGGGGTACTTGAGCAGTTTGCAGCACGGGGGTCTCCTATAGGTGAAGCAGGAAAGGAGGTCCTGCTCTGCCCACAGCCTTGCCTGGCCCCTTCAGTAGCGTCCCCCAGGACAGGGCCCCTCAGCTGATCCCCACTTCTGCTCTCTCTTCCCCTCCAGTCTGTATCATGCCGTCGTGCCTTCTTGTGGGCCCTTTGAGGGGCTGAGCCTTAGCAGTCCCTCACCAGAACAGACTCCCCCCACACTGGCGCTTGGCCCTGGACCCCCGAGCACCCCCACGGGACTCTTCAGGCTCTTGCTGGGGCGAGATTCCCACTTGGCACCAGGGACTGGATCATGGTGGGCCCCCTCACTCCACTCCCAGGACCCTCAGCACTCTGAGCCCCAGCCCTCCCCTCTGCCCAGGGGTCAGGATGGACCCCCACCCAGGAGCAGCATCTTCAGCTGGAACCTGGTGGAGAAGCTGCAGCGCCTGGGGCTGGACAAGGTGGTGGCCAGAGGGGAGATGTCCCACACCCAGGCAAGGCCCAGAGGGGCCCGGGGCACCTGGAAGTGATGCTGCTGCAGAGCCCCCAGGCTCAGGGTGAGACACATCCTCTTCCTCACCCACACATGGGGAAATGGAGACACGACAAGCTTCAGCCTCAGCTTCTGATGCTGCCCCAGGTCTGTCAGCGCTCCTGGCACCAGGGTGGGGGGCTTTGCCCTGCTGCAAGGACAGTACTAGCACTGCTCCCCCTGTGCAGAGGGGGCTGGCTGACCCTGTCCCTGCTGGGGGCGTTTGGACCCTTCACAGGAGCCAGTTTCTGGAAATAAAAACTGTTCCTGCTTCTGCTGAGCCTGTCTGCGGAGAAAGAGGCAGCTTGGCCCTTTGGGGCTGTCCAGATGCTGCAGCGAAGGGCAATGCTCAGCCTGAGCTCGGGTGGGTTCTGGGGCAACCTGGTGGGGCCAGGGGGAGATCCCTGCACCCCGGACTGGGCCCCTGGCTAGTACCTGGACTGGACTGGCTTTTAAAGGGAATGGTGGTTTAACTCTTTCCTGCCCACTGAGTAGCAATAGTAGCAGCACCCACAGCTTGGGATGTTTCTGGGGGCGCAGCTGTTGCTCCCCCTGCCATGTCCCTCCCTCCAGGCTGTGTTCCGTCCCCTGGCAAATAAATGTGAATTCACAGAGCAGCTCATGTGTGCTGTGTCTGCTGCCACATTCTGTGATTGCTGCCATGCGCAGTTTGATCTCTGCCCTGCGGGGCTGGGGGTGAATCCCCTCTGCCCACACTCCCAAGCTCTCCCCAACACAGCCGGGAGTGCAGAGGCCGTAGTGCCACAATTTTATTGTGGGAAGGGACATGCACTGAGTGTGTGGGTGCTCTACGTGGCCAGTCCAGCCCAGCAGCTACGCGGCACCAGCCTCATTCTCAGCACTTCGGCGACCAAAGTCCATCCAGTCAGGGTAGTAGTGGTCATGCAAAGCCTCCATCCCCTCGTCATCATGCACAAAGGCCTTGTGGTTGTTCAGCTCTGCCAGGGCAAGGGCAGCAGTTAGAGCTGGCATGGGGAACTGGCTGTGCCTCCTGAGTGCTGCCCACCCTGAGCTCCCAGTACCTGTGAGGATGTGGGACAGGAGGTGCTGCTGCTCCTGGGACAGGTCCTTGGGCCAGTCCCGCCGGACCAGGCTGGGGGGTTGCTGGTGGGGGTCCCCCATGGTGCCTGGTGCCGCTGGCCGGCACAGGCAGGCGGTCACTGCGATGGTGAGGATGAGACCGAGGCACGGCATCACCTTCATGGCTGTGGAGAGATTGAACAGGAGTGGGGAAGTTGGGGGGGCTGCAGCCCCTGAACTGGGACATGCTCAGCCTGTGCGGAGGTGTGGCCTAGGTACTTGGCCATGGGGCACAGATAGTTCACAGTCCTCTCTCTTCCTCCCTTTGGGTCCTCAAGTCCCCTCCATCCCTTCCATCTTCTCCCCAGCTCTTCTCCAACCCTCTCTCCTGGCTGGTTCCCAGTTGTCCTAGAATCAGAGTCAAGGCAGAAGGATCCATAAGGATCGAGTCCCACTCCTTGCTCCTTGCAAGGATAATGAAAACTAAAGCACATGGCTGAGAGCATCATCCAGCTCCTCCTTCAGCTCCAACAGCTGGGGACCAGGGTGCTCATACCCAGGGTGTGGCCAGGCCCCAGGTCCCCTCTTGTCCCTCCCAGTGGGTCTCCAAGTTGCTCTGTCCCTCCCATCTGCTCCTCAAGTTTTCTTCATCCCTCTCTCCCCGCTGGTCCCCAAGTCACCTCTGGACAGAGCCAGAGCCCTGTGGCACTCACCTGCAGGTTCTAGGGCTCAGCACGGTGTCCCAGAGGATGTCCTGGTGGGATGTCCCAGTGGGGTGTCCCGGTGGATGTCTCAGTTGGTGTCTCTCTTCAGAATCGCCCCGGCTCAGTGCTGCTTTTAAAGGCGCTGCCAGGGCTGCCACACCCCGGGGCGTCTCCACACCCTGGGGCGTCTCCACACCCATCCACCCCTGGGGGGCCCTCGGGCATCTGTGTGTGCTCATAGACACACAGACACACAGCAACAGGCACACAGACACAGAGCTTGACAGTCATATCCATGTACACACGTGTATAGGCGCACATGTGTCCATACACATACCTCACTACACATGCACACAGGCATGTTCATGGCTGGCTGATGGTGTGTATATACACATATATACATAAATAAACAATACAGTATGATATATAACATTCTATACAGTATAAAATATAGATAATACGTATTGTATACACTTCTAACAGATAACATAGCTTATACATCTACATAAACTCATCCAGGTATCCATATGTGCACACGGGTACAGATACACAGCTACAGACATGGACACACATGTGCACATATGTGTGTTTATATGGACGATAACTCCATGGGGTAATTGTATGTCATGGAGTGATGGAGGGTGTGTACAGTGGGATGGATGCATAAGGAATACAATGACACATCTCTATATATGTATCCACACATATATGCATATACACACATATGTATGTGTGTATAGAAACACAGATATATGTATACATATATATGAATGCTTACATAGATATACATGTCTATATGTACATATCTATGTATACGTGTATATACATGTGTGTATATATACACACAGATATGTATATACACACATACACATGTATACATCCATACACACACACATACACGCATGTTGGACTCCATTTTTTGAAGTATTTTCCAACCTAAATGATTCTAGGCTTCTGTATATGTACATGTATGTGTATTTTTACACATATATGTAAATATTGACATACATACATATATGCATATACATACACATGTCTATATAGACATATACACATATATATGTATAAACACACACATGTGTATATACAAGTATGTATGTGTGTATACATACATGTATACTTACACATGCACATATATATCTGTGTGTCTGTACACACACACACACACGTATGTACCCACACACCTACACCCAGGTGTGTGCACACACATTCACGTGTTGTGTCAGGGGTCCCAAGGGCTCTGTGCTCCCAGGTGTTGGGAGCTTCACAGACCTGGGGGTGCGGCGGCGTTGTCTGTGCGTGTCTGAGGCCCCTCACCAGGACACAGGGCCTGGAGCAGCCCATTCTTCAGCTCTGGACATCTCCCTGCACCCCAAAAAGCTTTGGGGTGTCATGGAAGGAGTGGGCCCCACTCACTGTCAGAGCCCTCTGAAGATCCTTGTCTGTCACCATCACCTCCTTGTTCAATATCAACGGTTCCTGCTGCCCGTATTGACTCCCCATCAGTGTATTTGTAGAGATCATTTGTCTCCCTCCTTCAATAAACCACATGAATGACATCCTGGGCTGGGGCACGTCACTGTTTTGTGCCCCCACTGTGTTCCCAACGAGCCGTGTCGGTGCTCCTCAAACACCCCCAAAACAAATGGGCTTTGGATGGCCAGAAAACAGCAGCGCCTGGCACCCCACAGCCATCGATTGCTCGCTCCACCGAGCGCGTTGCACAAGGAACAAACAAATTGTTTTCCAATTTCTGGCTTTTAATGGCTCAATCTGGACCAAATGAGCCATCAGGGTGATGGGGACACGGCAGCCGTTCTCTCCAGGGCCACGGGCGTGGCATCACCTTGACGCAGGTTCGCCACCAGGCTGGTGGGTGCTCCGGTTGGACCCTTCTCTGGATGGACAAATGCTGGGCTGGCAGATGGACCAAGCACCCTCACCCCTGCCTGGCTGGGGCTGGCTGTCCTGGCAGCGGCCAAATCTGTGGGCAGCCTGGCAAAGCCAGCGGAGAAAAATCCGGGCTGGACCTGCTCCGACACAGAGGGGGCATGGGAATTTTTGGTGCAGCAGAGCACAGATAGGATTGTGTCAGGTTATGGGCACAAACACACACCCCGGTGTGAGTGCACGCCTTGGTGCTGCCAGCACCTGCTCTCGATGTGCAGCGCTGGTCATCTCTCTGCCATAACCTGCTCCCCGAGGTACAAGCAGGGCTGGAGGTCACTTCCAGGTACAGGCAGGGCTGGAGGTCACCTGCCTCCTCGGTGCACTCACAGCTGCTTTGCATAATTGCAGCAATTTGGTTTCCAAGAGCAAAGTCTTCCGGGAAAGTGACATTGGAGTGAACCCAGTGCTCCCGAGCAGCACGTGGGAGATGGGGGTCATTGCGGCAGTGGAGGAACAGCCGTGGCCTGCTCTAGGGGCAGACAGTAGCATGAGCAGCTGACCAGGGTTGGAGCAGCCTCCCAGGACACCCCAGCTCTCCCAGCTGCAGGACAGATGGGCCAGGGGCAACGGGTAGGGAAATCCAGGGATCTTCTGATACATCTCATATTGCTCTTGTGCAGGAGGCCCCCAGAATCCCCAGCCCCCAAGCTGCTCTCAGCCGGTGCATTTTGCTGAGATTTCATTCTTGCTTGTTGAGCTTGAGCTTGAGAAATAGAGGCCGCTCAACCCCTGCCCTGTGGCAGAGCCTGACCTGGGTGGCAGAGCCTCCCCCTTCTCCCCAGAGCAGTTTTCAGGAAGCAGAAGTGCAGATCCCAACCACAGGACTTAGAGGAACACAGCAAGCACAGGAGCTGGGTTCAAGGGTTATGGTGCCCAGGCAGGGAATGACTCAGCACCCACCTACTCTTTGGCTTTCCCTCAGCTCCTCGACGGGAACTCAGCTTCCTCTTCCTGCAGTGTGTCAGAGCAGCGAACAAACCCCCAGCCCCCAAGGAGCCCCCAGGGCAGGGTGCACCAGCCCCCTGAGCACCGAGACTGTGACACTGCAGGCAAGAGAAGGTGCTTTGGCTCCTGGAAGCAATGGAATCCACCATACACAGGCTTTTGAAAACCAGTTTTATTTAAATAAGACTTTAAATACATTACAATAAAACATTAGAAATGAAACCAAAGTCATATTACCGCACAGGGTGCGAGGCAGCAGCGCTACTGACACAAGGCTCTGCAGCTCCAGCTCCAGGGATGCTCCTTACATTAGTCCAACATTGATCCCTTGTCACAAGCTTAACCCACGGGACAGTTCCTTCATGTGCCTGGTACATGGGGGCTTGCAGCACCTGAACTGCAGCCATCCAGCCTCCAGGTCACTCTTCCATCACTCCTTCCAAGCCAGGCTTCCCCAGATCCCTCTGCCTCCGGGAGCCAGCACTGCCCAGAGGGACGGTACCATGTCCCTGTGCCATGGTGCGGGGCCTCACACCAGGCAGGACACAAATCCCCTCCGTCAGGATGGGAGCGCAGCTGGACTGAGGAGCCATCAGGATAGGCGGAGCCCCTGGGCTTAGCTGGGAATAGCTGGAACTTTTGGCTTCAGGCTGGATGGTGCCACCACCTGCATTACCTCTGGGAAATGAGGGACAGCCAGACGAGATAGCATGGGCTCGTGTCAGTTTATTACATCACCAATTACAATAGTCCAGACTCAACAGTGGACCCAAGATTGTTACATTACACAAACCGGCTGGTTTTAAACTTATGACAAGGGACAGGTGGGAATTTCATGGTAAGGAAATCTTCTTGCATAAAGCTCCAGTGGCCCACAGGCACTTAAAACCCGTGGACTTTCAGCTGGTCGTCTTTAGCCAGTCCAATCTGCAAGACAGAAAATGCATTCACAGCATGGAGTGATGCCCTTGTGCATTCAAATGCTGCCCACGCCCAGGGACCTCTGTGCATTTAACAAACTCGTTTATTTTAGTGAGCAGCAGGCCCAGGGTGCCCTACCTCCACGAGGAACTGGCAGATGTTCTTGCGCTGGTCACCCTGCAACTGAATCACTTCTCCATACTCGGGGTGCTCAATTACAGTACCATTGCAGGCAAATTTCTGCAGCAAAGACACAAAAGCCTCTTTAGCACCGTACAAACATTCAAGCTGGGCATGGCTGCTGTCCCCCTAGCCCCAAAGCCCCACCTTCTTGAAGGCCTTCACCAGTTTCTTTTTATCGTAGTCATCCGCGATGCCCTGGACTGTAGTGAGGGTCTTTCTGCCGTTGCGCTGCTGGATCCTTATATGGATGTAGTCCTCAGTGCCGGCCGGGAGCAGGTCATCACCCTTACTTGCATCCGCAAAGGGGTCTGCGGGGAGCGCCGTCAAGCCT
>VZRN01000234.1:825388-839631 GCA_013397935.1 Dasyornis broadbenti
CCCCCGCCCGCCCCGCCCGGGCGGGACCCGCCCCCGCCCCTGCCCCCACACCATTGGCCACCGGGCCCGCCCGTCATGCTTATGCTCCGCCCCCACCCCCCCGCGGCTGACGCAACCAGGCCCGGAATAGCAACTGCGCCACGGGGCGGGGCCGGGGCGGGGCCCGCGCGCTCTCCCGGCCCCACCGCACAAAGGGCCTCACCGAAGGGCTGGAGGGTCTGGATAGCGGACATACGATACGCTTCCCCTCCCTCCGCGGCGGCNTCGCGGCGGCGGCTCGAGGCGCTGTCAGGGGGGCGGGACTGCCGCCGACGGCTTATATACCGCCCGCGCGTGACGTCATCACGCACGGCGAACGACGGTGGTGATTGGCCGTCGGGCGGGGGCGTCAGGACGCATCGGGCGAACGCGGCCGCGCCCCGGCTGGGGCAGGGGGAGCGGAGCGCATGCGCAGGAGGGGGGCCCGGCAGCGCGCGGCGCGGCGCGTGCGCAATGCGGGGCCTGGGCCTGGGCCGAGACCCCCGGGATCCTCGTTCCCCTCCCCGGGTCACCCCCGCCGCTACCGAGACATCCCGGAGCCCCAAAATCCTCCCGGTACTCCCAAAATTCCCCTGGGAGACTCACCCCCTCCCCGAGAACCACAAAATACCCCCATGAACCACAAAATACACCCCGGGACCCCTGAAACACCTCCAAATCCCCCTGGGACTTCCCCCCAAAAAGTACGATAACCCCAGAAACCCGCACAAGGACCTCAAATCCCCTCAAGCCCTCGGAAATCTTCCTGGGGCCCTCCAACCCTCACCCAAATCCCCTTGTTACGCCCCCAAAACCTCCCCGGGAGCCCCCAATCCCCCTGAGACTCCGAAAAACCTCCAGCCCCTCCTCAACTCTCCCAGAGTCTCCTTGGGGCACGCTAACCCACTCCAAAATCCCCTTGGAACCACCAAAGGACTGAACCCTTTTTCTGCTAGCCCTTCACTGGCCGCACATTGTCCAGCCTTGGTGACCATCAGCCTCTGGATGGCCGCAGAAGCCGGGGGCAGCCAGATGTAGTTTGCCCGTTCCCATCCCTGCGTCTATCACATCCGTCCAGCACAACAGCCCAATACTGCCCAGGGGTGAACTAGAGCCATCCAGGGCTCCTGTGGGCACTGCAGGTGTTTCCCCGGCTGCCCGTGCATGTGGAGAGGCCCCGGGTGCTGCCAGTCCAGTGCTTCACCTTGTGGTGTCAGGAACACGCAGTGATCCCATGCTCCAGCCCCGGGTGACACCGCTGTGCCTGGCTCAGGGTGGCCCTCTCAGCCCAGGTTGGCCTTGCTGAACCTGGCACAGTCCGATCACCACCCCACGACTGCGGCGCTCCAGGCATGGCTCCTGCTGGAGCTGCAGCCTGGGAAAGCTCGGAGCTCACCTATGAATGTGGGTTTGTTACCAAGGGTTTGTCACTGGCTGTCCCCGCAGTGGCACTGCACCTGCAGCATGCAGGGAGCTGTGTGCAGACAGAGAGGAGGGTGCTGTTCCCAGGCTGCTGACAGGGAGATGCTCAGAGGATGCACAATTCTGGAGTGGGCCTGGGGCTCTGCTGCCAAAGGGAAACGCTGAAGATGTCACCAGAATCTGAAAGGAAAGGAAGGTTTTTCTCTTTAAACGAGTGAAACAAGTCCCCAGGCACTGCGCCTTGGCTCAGTCTGTCAGGCCTCAGCAAACCTCAGGGTGGTTTGCAGGTCTGTGCAGGGTGAGCTCAGGTCTTTTTGCTGTCTATCCTGAGCATTGGCCCATCCTGCCCTGGCTCCTGGAGCTCCCAAAGGCCTGGCTGGGCCGGGACATCGCAGTAATCCCAGTCACGGTTCTTGGGAAGGGGCACTCCGCGTCCTTTTGTAACGTGAGACAACGGTGGTTTTGGGAGTCGGCTTAGGAGAGCAGTGAGCCCAAAGGGGCCCGAATCAGGGTCAGTGGCAATTGGTGATCTCAGCTTTAACCCTGCTCCTGAGTCCTAATTTGAGGGCCCGGAGCCTGGCTCTCACTGTTCAGATTGAACTGCTAAACATGGACATTCCATGGCTTTCCCACGGCTACCGTGGGTAAACCCCCCAAACTGGCAGGTGTCTCCCTGCTGTCGCTCAGCCCAGCACGGGGGCTGCTGGCACAAGAACATCACATCCTGCTCGGAGCCATGGTACAGGTGCTAAAAATACCCTGAGACTCCAGATACGAAGAACAGTAAATCTCTGACAATTAACGGGGTCAAAAGCCGCATAAGATTCAGACAGAGCATGAGCTCTCTCCTCTGGGACTGGGTTAGTGCTCCATGTGGAGCGGGTACATTGCCCCAGGAACGCCTGGGTCTGCTGGCCTGTGTCTGCTGGGCTGGGGATCATTTATCTGGAGCTCCTCAGCTCCATCTGCATCCCCTGCAGCCCCAGCTCCCTGTGTAGGTGTTCCTGCCCTGCTTTGGAGCCATCTCTGAAGCACGTCGTGGGTTTGACAGGTTATTGGCAGCTGAGTGTGCTGCCATCTGTGGCTCTTGCAGACGTCACCCTGGTCAGATTGTTGCATCATTCTTGGGAGTTTTATTTAAGATAAAGGGAAATAATTTCTCTTGCACCAGGAAGAGAGAATTGTTTGCGTTGCTGTATTTCAGTGTCTCTCTGGTGTTTCTGAAGCATCTGTCTCTTCTGTGTGACAGATCAGCTGGAGAACTGGCTGAAATTTTCATTAGAATGTGAATTTGCTCCACAACCACCATGAACAAGCAGATGGCTCTTCTCTCTCCTCTTTTTCTGATCAAATTTTCCTCCTCTCGCAGAGGAGCTGTCTCTAGCAGCCACATGGTGGAGTAGCCAGACAGGAGAAGCAATTAGAGGTTTGCACTCCATCTTTCTGCTGGAGGCATTTCCAAGTCCTCACTGCAGCCAAAGGGCTGCTTTTCATATTTATTTTCATATTCAACACCAAACACTCAAGCAAAGCCTTTGGTACCTCCAGTCTGGTGTCAGCTCTGGGTGGACTGGCCCCACTGCTGAGCCAGAATACCCCAGAGGGTTGATTTATTAGTGTCAGTTTAGATTTGCAGAGTCCACACAACATACCCTGGTTGTGTGCTTGTCACTGGGCCCCCAGAGCCTTTGGTTCAACACCAGAAGAGGCAAGTGTGTGTCAGACATGAGCTGAGCCCATCATTGGTGAGATCTGAGCACTGTCAGGGGAGTGTTAACATCTGATTTTGTCCTGTGAGCAGGATTCACAGCTGGCACCTGCAGTCATGAGTGGCTTCGCCTGGGCCCCGCGGCTAAGCCCCTGCACCCTCCTCACCTCTGTCTGTCTTTGTGTGCTGGTCCCGTCCTGTCCGGCCCGAGGAGGTGCCGCTCCCGGCTCCCCACGAGGTGGCAATGCCGGTCTCCTGCAGGAGCAGCTCGTCAGGCAGCTCCGAGCTGCTGCCGTCTCCTCAAGGCCAGCGCCTGGCAGACAATCCCCTCTGTCCCTCGGGGCTTTGCGGGGGCCCCGTGCACCGCAGCCCCGGTGCGTGGGGCCGTGGCCGTGCCAGGGGAGCTGCCAGAGACTGTTCAGGGGCAGCAGGAGAAGCAGAGGGAGCCCAGAACTGCCTGTGTCCTGTGACACTTGTGCTGTCACTGCTCACTCAAAGGCATCGTAGTCGTAACGGGGTCTGGGGGTGCTCCTGGTGACCATGGTGTCCCCTGGCAGCGAGTGGCACACGCGGCTCTGTGACAAGGAAATGGACTGGTGGTGAGGGCAAGGTCTACCCAGCACTGGTGACCCTGCCAGTCCCGGGGATCTCATGGGCTCCTGTGCACCCCTGCATGTGTGCAGACAACAGACCCGGAGACCCCACTGTGCTGCAGCTCAAGACTGTGTGTGGGGGTCTTGCAGCAGTGGCCCTGGGGCTCCTGTGGGCTCTTGCTGGGTAAGAGTAAGTAAGCACAGACTGTGCTTACTGCAGGTGTCTCCCTGTTGGGTCCTGCAAGGCCATTTCACCCTGTGCTCTGAGGTGGGAGATCCTGGTGCCACCCCCAGTCCACCTGTGGACTGCAGCTGAAAGGGAGGAATCATCCCGGCATTCAGCTTTACCGCTTCTGCTGCAGCTCAGCAATGCCCTCCGGGCTGGGACATTCCTAGAAACCAGCTTTTCTCCTCCAACATCCTTCCTGCAGCCTCTGTGTGACTGCACAGACAGGGATTCAGGATGAGCTGGATGTTTGGTGGATATTTGATCCCATTAATCAGTGCGGGCAGCACAGACAGGCGTCAGCTGTAGTGATTAACCTGCTCCTGGAAAGAGCTGCGGCACGGCAGGGTGAGCCCAGCTGTCACTGGGCCAAAGACAGTGCAGGGATTCCCTGATCAAGTCCTACATTCCTTTTTCTTAAAGAGCTATTCCTGGCATTCCCATCCCAAATTTGCAGACTCCTGGATGTTGCGTGAACTGGCCACTGCCCATCCACAGTCGGGGCCTGCAGGATGCTCGCTGTGGTCCCAGCTGTCGGATGCTCTGGATGGAGACACTGGACATGGTGTGACACATTCAGAGGGTCCCACATGCCTCTCCCCTGCGTGCACAGCAAGGGCCGACCATGGGCTTAGCCTGATTCCTGTCAACCCAGTGACTGCTGCACACTGACGTGGCCCTGGGTGTGTTACAATCACTGTGTTTAAGGGTATTCATTCACCCTCCCTCGCACTGCTATGCTCCTGCTTCCCCTGGCAGGGCCCCGCTCCCTCTCTCCTGTGACACCGCTGCTCTCCGCGAGGTGCCAGGAGAGCTCCAAGCACGGGCTGAGCCTGGCTGTGCTGCTGGTGCAGGTGAGCAGGTGAGTGGGCAGGGACCTGGCTCAGCCTGCACAGCTGCTCCCTGCCAGCACCTGTGCACGAGCGATGGAGAGACTCAGCTCTGTCCGTCCTGGCCTGTGCTGAGGGGCTCTGCCAGGGAGGGTTCCCCAGGATCCTGGATCCTGGATCTCCAGATCTCCACGATCTCCCATGGGTTTCCTGCAGAGAAGGGGTGTTGTGCCCCTCACTGCAGCCCCAGCCAGTTCCCGAGTCATTCCTATGGGCTCTCTCCTGCACCCATGGGGATTCCCCCGGCCAAGGTCGATGCCCCATGCAAACATCACTCTGTGCTTACATTGCAGGGAATATATCAAATAAACATCTACCTTGTCGGGGTCATGCGAGCCTGAGAGCCCCAGCCTCAGCTGGGGACTTGGCATCAGCCTGGAGCAAACCTGACATGGGAACAGGGATCACAAAGACCAGGAAGGGTGGGAGCAGCTCAGGGCAGAGGCTCTGCTCTCCATCAGAGACCCACAGAACTGGTGGGAGCCCTGGGAAGCACTGGCCCCTGCCTAGTGACAGCGAGCAAGTCCAGAGGGTTTTCTGCAGTGGAAGGGCCCAGACCAGGCATCGAGGGCACGTCGAGCAGCTGGGACAGGGACAGGCACAGCCATGATACAATTTTCATTCTGTCTCTCCTGATGGATTCAGGAGCTGTCGGCACCAGGCACAGCCAGCGCGGGGCTGACTCAGAGCCTCGGCATCAGGCCGTGCCGGGCGGGAGCCCAAACCATCCCTGCACGGCAGCTCTGCCTGTCAGCCACACACAGCCTGTTTGCACATGCCAGTGAAGCTGCTCCTCCCAGACACGTCCTGCATTACTGCAGTTTGTCACACCTGGGCCATGGGACACAGAACTGCTCCAGTGCCACAGAAAGGGGCAAAGGTATCAGGCTCAGCTCCCACGGCTCCCTCGCTGCAGCACAGCTGGACTGGCCAGCATGGCCAAGGAGCAGACTGGGACAGGATCCAACTGGGGACATAACTCATCTCCCATTGCTGCCCTGCATGGCTCTAGCCCTGCTCCATGCATTCTCAATGCCCCAACCTTGGAAGTGTTCAAGGCCAGGTTGAACAGGGCTTAGAGCAACCTCGTACAGTCAAAGGTGTCCCTACCTGTGGGGGCAGGGGGTGGAACCAGATGAGCTTCAAGGTCCCTTCCAACCAAAACCCATCAGGGATTCCATGATTCTGTGATCCATCTGGGCAGGGCAACACAGCTGTCCTGCCTGCAGCCCCCTGCTTTCATCTCACCCTTCCACTCTGCCTGAGTCAGGCAGCTTCCCTCTTTTCTGGAGGAAATTCCCTGCTCCATGCCAGGGAGAGAATTTGGGCCATGGAGGCACTCTGGGATGAACCTTTGCTGGAATCTTGTGGGCCAGGCAGGGCCCTCCCGAGTGGGCTCCTGGCATGTGCCAGCTCACCACAAGCAACATTTGTGGACACAGGATGGGCACATCTGGGCCCTTTCCTGCCATGATGGGTGCCCAGGAATGAGAATACCCTGAATGTACTGGGAAGCACAGTGAGACCCTCCTCCCAGGTGCCCTAACACTCACCCTGTGCTACCAATGCTGCCTGGCACAATGGGGATCACAACAGAGTCACCTGTCATGGCACGGCAAGGACAGAGGGGACAAGCCTTGCTGAGCAATTCTTCATGTCCAGGGGCTCTGAGGCTCATGAGAGGAGCAGCCCAAACCCACAGGAAGAGCAGCCCCTGTCCTCTTGGAGCACTGTGCCCACTGTGCACTGTCCCATGCCCTGCAGCTCCTGCCAAGGGAGGAACCAGCCTGGCCGTCAAACAGCTCAGGCATCTGATCCTGCCGTGGTGTGACAGGAGGTGGACACTAGGTGGAATCCATTTCTTGCTGATCTGGGGGTAAGGGCCAGGAGATTTTTGGGGTAACAGCAGCAGAAATGGTGAGCACAGGGCAGAGCTGATACTGCTCTGCTGACTTGAGCAGAGAGAGGGGCAGGTCAGGCTGAACACCTTGGTCATCACCTGCCTCGCTCCAGTTCGTATTTCACTTACAAGGCAAAACCTGTGCGAGGTGTGAGCACGTCCCCACACATCTCCAGCCACAGCACAGCCCCTTCCCTGCCCTGCAGCCAGGCACTCATCCCTGCCTACACCAACACCCTGAGGGCCAAACACTGGCCATGGGCCAGCACTCCTTCCCGCATGCTGGCAGCACCCAGCCCCGGCTGCCCGTCCCAGCATGATGCTGGCACTGCATGGATTTGCCTCTTACAAAATACTTGGCCATGGTACCCCCCTGCCAGGCTGGGAGCTGGAGCTGGGAGCTGGGGGCCACACTCTGGGGTCCCAGTGCCCCTGCTCCCAAAGCCCAGACAGGCACTGGGCAGGCTGGCCCGGGAAGGGCACAGGTTGCAGTGGCAGAGGACACTCAAAGGGACACTGGCCCCTGGGGAGCTCAAGAGGCACAGCTTGTGTTTGCTGCCATGTTGTGCAGCTGCCTGGCTCCCTGTGCCCGCTTATGCTCCTGGGCTCCCCCGGCACCCCAAAGGTGCAGGAGCAGTGTGTTTATCCCAGAGCTGCCTGGGCCCTTTATCTCAGTATCCAGCGAGTGCCAGCCTGGCAGGGGGAGAGCGAAACCTCAGCAGGCACTGCCTTGGGGGTACAGCTGTAAAACAGCTCGGTGACAGCCCTTTCTTTTGGTTATGAGATGTCAGAGACCCCTAAGCAGAGGCATTTCCATATTATAACATGGCTCATCTGCCGTGTGCGTGGCCTTCCTGGCAGCCACTGTGCTCTCCCCCTGGCATGGAGCTTGCTGGGAAAACCAGGTCAAGATGGTGGCTTTCAGCATGTGGCTGTGCTGCAGGTTTTGCTGTGCTTGTTCCACAGGCGCAGTCCTACACTTGCCAGAGTCAGAGCCACAGTGGCTGAAACAGTGTGCAGCAGGAAGGGCTGGCAGATCAAGTGGGTTTGGGGGGCACAAGGAAGCCCAGGGTTGGGGTGCCAGGGCAAATATTAGCCCTGAAGCTGTGCTGCTAATATTGGCCCTGAAGCCTGCAACCCTACAGCAGGTTCTCCACAGGCTGGGGCCAGATTTTGTTCAAATCTCATAGGGCTGAGATCAGAGGTGGGTGCTGCCTGACTCCTGGGTTCGCAACTGCCCCTCTGCTCCAGGGCAGACTCTGGCTGCAACCAGGAGCAGAAATCAAACTCCCCACCACAGCCTTCCCTGCTCAGGAGCTCTTTCTGAGCCCGTCAGCCTCGCTGGAAGCAAACACGACACAGGGAACAGGGGCTGCCCAGCGGCCCCCAGCAGGCAGCCCCAGGGCAGGAGACCCCCAGGCCGGGTGTGCTGGGCTGAGCTGCAGGCATGTCACCGGCTTGTTTTGGCTGACAGGGCCGCGTCCCTGCCGCGGCTTGTCCCCACGCCCAGCGCTGGGCTGTGATTAGCGAGGCGGGTCCTGCCCGCGTTCCCATCTCCGCGTCAGCACCGCCGCCCTCGCGGGCGCTGCCAGGCGGTGCCCGCAGCCAGGTGTGCCCCAGCCAGGTGTGCCCCAGCCAGGTGTGCCGCCCCGCCGCGCTGCCAAATAAGGAAACCGTCCGCTCCCTTCTGCTTGCAAAACACTTTGGACTTGTTGCTCTGCTGACGCTGCCTGTTCCCAGCAGCTCGTGGGATGTGCTGGAGGCTGAAGTGGCCCCTCTTCTTGCTCGGCTGTAGCCGAGAGCCCCCGGACCCTGCAGAGATGATGCTCTGTGCCCCAACAGCACTGGTGTCCCAGTGCCCCATCAGCAGCGCAAGGGACGCAGGGGACACAGGCACGGACCCACAGTTTGAATGCAGGGCAGCCCTGGCCATAGGACTCATGCCCCATGCTTGGAGCTCAACTCCCAGGCCCAGCACATGAAGGAGCTGCTGCCTGTGGAAGTGCCGGTGCTGTGCCATGTGCCATGCTGGCCTGGCTGGGGTGACCCGTGTCCCTGGTGCTGTCAATGAGCCATGGAGCAGCACTGGGTACACACCTGCACCGTGGTCAAGGCTCACATCCCTGACACAGCTGCTGCCATGCAGCTGCAGCACACTCCAGCCAGGGCCAGTGGCAGGACAGCAGTTCCAGGGACCCACTGATCCCACAGTGGGGTCACCGGCACAGGGTGGGAGATACAGTGGTGGCTGGAGGAGGAGGCAGGAGGCTCTGGCAAAGCTGGTTCAGGAACTGGCTGCCTGTGTCTCTCCATGTTCATGGGCAACAGGGAGAGGCTCAGGGAACAGGGGGATTTTAGGTCCTTCCTCACTGGTTAAGCATCTGGGATGGACAGAATGTGTCCAAGGGGCTCGGCAGGTCCAGCCCTGTCTGTAATTTGGGAAGGCTGTGTGCTGGCTGTGGGTGACCTGAGTGTCCTGAGCAGACACAACCCCTCACCCAGTGAATCTCATGTGTCCCCCGAGTCCTCCCAGCTCCTCACAATGCCCTGGGTCAAAGCCCCATGTCCTGGGCAGTCACTGGGGAGCCATCCCTTGCCAAAGCAAAGGTGAAGGGCATGACAAGGCTCCAATTGAATGGCCTGACTGGCCACTCATGTGGTTCCAATCTCTTGGGGACACTGGTGCAAACCCCCTCCCGTCACCACAACCACCCACTCTGATCCCCAGGGAAGAGCGGTCAGGCCCCAGCCATGTTGGGCACCGAGCTGCACTGACCCCACACAGGGAAAGAAGGCACCAGCACCCTGGCCTGCAGGAGCTCTTGGGACAGCAGGAGAGGGGTCGAGGCTCTCTGCTGAGAGACAAAGCCAAAATTGGGCTGGCAGGAGCCCCCCAGTCGCACTGGGCTCCCTCGGCAGGGCTGTGGCTGGGCCACGCAAGTGGAAAGTCATTTCTCAGGAACTGGCTGATGGTGAAAGTTCTTTCCCAGGTGTGGCCCAAAAGGAATGCAAATCCTCTGAAGTTCTCATCTCCCCTGTAATTACTGTCAGACAAGTTTCAGCTTGGAGCTGGGCCGCCCCGGCCCCAGGCGTGGGAGCGAGGGAGTGACGCACCGACCTGTCCCTGCAGTGCACATGTCCCCTCCTGCCCCAGGAATGTATCTCATGACTCACGGGGACCGCGGGGGCAGCGAGACAGACGATGTGGAGGGGAGCACCCGCAGTTTGGGTGCTGGATGGGTGCGCACCAGTGGGCTCATGCAAGTGTGGGGTCCTGTGTTCTCCAGCCTGGACATCTCATGGTGTGACTGAACACCCAGACACTGCTCTTCCCTAGAGGACAGACCCTTGCCTGTGCTAGCATTCCAGCAGTGTGCCAGTCCCAGGGTCTCAGCAGACCCAGGAGAAAGGTGCCTCCCTCTCTGTGTGGTGTCTGGCCATGCAGGACATGGCTGGGCTAGTCTATGCCCTGGTGCCCCTCACCCTGACCAATTCCACATGCGTCATCCCTGGGACATCATCACTGGGACAGTGGACATGTTCCTGGCAGCTGTGGGCCATTAGATTCCAAAGGGTCTTGGCTCGTGGGGCTATCAAAACTGAGGGCCATTGCACAGGACTGACAGGGTCTGACCCATCTCAGGGGGGCCTGTGCAGCTGGAGCTGGATCGGGAGGTGGAGCAGTGCTTGGCGGCATCTTAGGGCCAGGGGCTCGGGGGGAGCTGCTGAGGGCGTCCTCAGGGGGGATCACTCAGGAAGGAGCCCTGCACTGTTCCCGCATGCCACGGCCGGGGCTCTCACCCCCGTGCTGTGGAAGGTGCATGGGGCTGCAGCAGAGCAGGGTCCACACTGCCAAGGCCCGTGTTCCCCCGCAGTGCCCGGTGCCAGCCGGACTCTCCCCGAGGGAGCAGCCTCGTGTGCTCGTCCGAACTGCACACACCAGGCGAGCACACGAGTGCGATCAGCTTACACACCTGCTCACGCTCTTCTCCTCCCCTCTCCGCCCGGCTCTGCCCGGCAGGACGCAGGTGCCAGCTCAGCGCCCGCCCCGGCCCTGCGGCGGCTCCGACCGCGGGCTCGGCTCTGCAGCACCGGCACCGGGGCTGCCCGCCCGGCTGGGGGACTGAGGAGCTGATGGGGCGCGGGGAGCAGCGCTGGCAGGATGGAGGCAGGGATCGGCTGCCCACAGGGCACCTGTGTACACCCCTGCACACCTCAGTACTTCCCCCGCGCACCCCAGAATCTTCCTGCAACCCCTGCACACCGCAGTACACCCCACACACTCCTGCACACCTCAGTGCCCTCCAGCGCACCCCAGCAGCCCCTGCACCCCCAGAACTGCCCAGCGCTCCTCGCTGTCCCCCGCGCTCCGCTCCGGCCCGCAGCGCCTCCCGCTGCCAGCAGGGGGCGCTCGTGCGCAGCGATCGCGCCCCCGGGCACCGCCCGGCGCTGCCGGCGCGTCCCGTCCGCTCCCACCGGGACCCCCGGGTCCTTCCGTTCCCACCGGGACCCCAGGATCCCAACCACTCCCACCGGGTGCCTCCGGGACCTTCAGATCCTCCCGGTCCCACCGGGTACTCCCAGATCCTACCCGATCCTACCGGTTCCCTGGTCTCCCCGGATCCCGTCTGATACCCCGGTTCCCCAGGGGTCCCACCAGGTCCCTCTGCACCGGCCCGCAGCCCCCCAGCAGGGTCCCCGGGGCAGGTCCCAGCCCAGATGCCCAACTGCAGTCCGATTACACCCAGAGTTCCTGCAACGTGGGGGGCACCAGCATCATGGGGGCACCGGGACCACCAGCACCACCGGGACACTGGGACTACTGAGCCACCAGGGCACGGGGACCATTGGGACCATCGGTACCACCAGGACGCCAGGACCACTGGGACACTGGGGCACAGGAACTTCTGGGACCATTGGCACCACCGGGACCATCAGCATCACCAGAGCTCCCACCAATCGGTTCTGCCCAAGAGTCTCAGCCCAGCCCTGGTGGTGTAGAACTACATCCACGCCCTGAGCAGGGCATGGAGTTTATCCCAAGCACCCACTGGTCCTACAGCATTGGGCTGATCCAGGGGTTTGGATTAACAGAATAATAACAGAGGCGAAGCTGATTACGGAGCTGCGGCATGTAATTACTGTTACGTATTGGAGAATCCACAGCGCTCCGGGCGAGAGCGGGGCCAGCGTGTGCCAGGCCCAGGCAAGCCATTGCCTCCTGCCAGACACGGCTGATGGGCCTTGGCTCTGCACTCCCCACCCGTGTTCAGAAAATCATTAGTGTCATTAGAGCTCCAGGGTGGAGCAGTGGCCCTTGGCCAGCAGTGCCATGGGCATGGTGAGGGAGCGGGAATGGGAATGGGGTCCTGACAGGGGCTTTAGCAGGGCTGCGGGTGGGGGGCTCAGGTCCTTGGGGGGAGCCAGGGAGGGATGGGGAAGGTTTATTGCCAGGGGCCTCTGGTATGCACTGACTGTTTCAGTCTTGTTAATGACTTCATAAAACTCCCTGCCAAGTACAGATTAACGAGCAGCCAAGTCATTACCATCGTGTGGGAAGCGACAGCATAGCCCAGTTACAGGGACTGCTCTGGGGTACATCTCCCCAGTGCAAGGGCTGGGCAGCCTCTTCCCCTCCCAGCAGCCATGGTGGCCTCCTGGGAGCACGGCCCCATCGTCCCCTCAAATGCACAAGGTGATAAGGCTCTGCTGCACCACGACCATGGCACAGCCTCTCACAGGAAACACCTGCAACAACCATCAGCCCTCACGGAGCAAGAGAGAGGGAGGGCAGGAGGAATCCAGGATTCACAGCATGTCCTACCTGAGGGGCCAGGCCACAGCCCTCTTCCAGAGAGGACTGAGCCCAGAGCTGGAGCCCCACCAAGGAAAGGGGCTTCCCTGGGGGTAACTGGAAATCACAGTCTGTGGGGGCTGTTTCCATTGCTCCTGCCCATCCTCCTGGTCATCAGGGCTGTGCTGCTGGGAAGGGTCTGCATGGGGCCAGGACAAGGCCTGGATGCAAGAGGGCACTAAATGCCAGCAGAGGCTCCTGTGGAGGAGTCATGGCGCTGGTGGAGTCCCAGTCACCACCAGCAGGTTTGTCACATCTCCCTGGGGTCCTTTGGTGTGACTGGCCTCACCCCAGAGTGGGGATGAAATCAAGATTCCTTTCTGTGAGCACAAGCATCCCCAGGCCAATGCTGGTACCTGCCTCACCTCAGCACCAACGTCACAGGTGTCCCAAGCTGGGATTCCCATCCAGCTGAAGACCTTGCCTCGGGGGTGCAGCGGGTGTGGGTGCAGGATGAATGTGGGAGCCGCTGTTTGTTGCCCACAGTCAGCAGAATGTATGTGTGACTCCCTGCTGGCTCTGCCATGCTCAGTGAGGAGAGAGGAATGAGCAGACAGGGTGTGAGAATATTGCCACACCGAAGAATGAGACATGAGAAAATGCAAGAGCTGCTGCTGCCTGGAAGATAGATGCTGAAAAACTAACGTGGGAAACTCCAGAGGTTGGAGTTTGCTGTGGAGATAGAGCTCAAGCAATTCCTGATGGCTTGGGACTTTGGCTCCACTCAGACATAAAAATGTTCTTCTGTCTGAGTTAAACAAGCCCTGAGGTATGTCCGTCTGTCCTTCTTCTGCCCGCCATAGTGGCTCTGGTCACGCTTCTGACTGCAGCTCAGGGCCATTTTTACAGGGAGAGCCTTGGTTCCACACAGTGTTGGAGCAGCTTGACCCTTGGGCTCTGGACCAGGGAGTCCCCAGATCTGTTCTGTGGTTCTGCACATTGTCACTGGCCTGGGCTGGACTGTATGAGTTGGGATGTCACGGGAGACAGCCCACAGGGAGCCAAACTGCTCAGTGCTGAGCTGGCTGGAATGGGTCCCTTGTCCCCAGGCAGAGGCAGGAGGGCTGAGCCAGCCCTTGGAGACAGAAATGGTGTGATCACAATTTGTTCAGTATCTTCCTTGCTAAGATGTGCCAGCAGACAGGACGTGTTCAGCCTGGGGTGGGCTGGCAGTACCTGGGCCTGTCACAGTGCCTGGGTGGCCACGAGGGTGAAAAACTGCAGCAGGACTGGGGGGAAGGGCTTCAACAATCATGGAAAGACACCTTGTACCAGACGGGCTCATGGTCCCTGAGGTGCAGCAGAGAAACCCTCATTGCCCCACACTGCCTGGCCACTCGGATAAGCAGCGGAGCTATGGACTGGCTGTGTCAGCAGTGCTCATTCCCTGGGGACCATGAGGGGATCTCCTTGGCACCTGCTGTGCCAAAACAGGCAGAGTGGGTCTCTGCTGAGGAGCAGGTCTGTGCCCCAGCATGGCCCTCACTGGTGGAGGTGACTTATGAAGCACCAATGACACAGGGCTGAGACCTCGTCTGATGCTCTGCAAACCTCTCGAGACCTGGGCCAAATGGAGGAACATCACCTGTTCCACATTCTGGAGAGGAGAGGAGAGGAGAGGAGAGGAGAGGA
>VZRN01000234.1:839794-852590 GCA_013397935.1 Dasyornis broadbenti
GGGGGGGGGGGGAGAGGAGAGGAGAGGAGAGGAGAGGAGTCATCAGTAACCCAGAATGGCCCTGATATGGGGCTGCCAATGGGAGACCCAGAGGGTCCCAGCGGCACAGCTCTTCACCACTGCCAGTTTGGAGCCTGGAGAAGGACAATGTGGAGTCACTCCCCTTGTCCTCCCTTTCACCCGGCTGCCTCCACTGCTGCCTCCTCCCCTCTGCAGCCACCGGGCCGGGCTGTGCTGTCCGTCCCTCAGTCTCTCGGGGTGGGCAGGAGGGGATTAAAGGGGGTGAGCATCACTCCCACCCCACAGCTCGAGCAGCTGAGGCTCGGCTCACTGGCTGATGGTGCCGTGCCTTGCGCTGCCCAGAGGGAGTTTCCATTGCCCACACAACCACTGTTTCCTTTCATGGTAATATGATCTGGGATCGCTTTTTCCAGATAATGTGGGGGGCTGTCAGGACACGTCCTGGCAGATGGTAAAGAATCGACAGCAGAGATAGAAACAAAGACATCATATGTCACTCTACACCTTGATATGTTTGTTACCTATTTTGTTTTGTTCAGACTTACAGAGCAAACCCGTCAGCAAGGGTAGAGCCTGCGCCTGCCATTCCTCACATGCAGGAGACACTTTTCCCAGGGCTGCAACCCTCAGCGAGTTCCCACTGAGCTGGGAATTGCTGTGGAAGGCACTCGGGAGAAGCTGGCCCACAGGGGAAACCCAATGACTCCTAATTAGCCCTTATTCATGACACTAAAAGCACAATTAGGTGTTACTGTTGTAGGCAAATGCAACACACTGACTGTGGCCATTTCACACCAGCCCTCCCCACTCCAGGCACTGTGTGTACCGTGTGGTCACCCCAAGGATAATTTCACCTTCCCTCCTATGCAAACGGAGGAGTTCAGTTCTTTCCTCCCTGCTGCAGCACACAAGGCAGAGATAGCATCTCCAACGCGCTTCTTGCTGGAACAGACTCCGATACCATCTCTCGAGCATTATGATGTGTTCTCTTTTTCTTTTATCTCAAGGGAATTTGTTGTGGGTGAGTGCTTCAGGAGAGCCTGGGAGATTGAATTCTTCTGGTAACATGAAATAGCTGAAGCAGTACTGCTTCTCTGTATCCTGATGTCCCATCGACAGCCAGTGCAGGGGAACTCTGTGCTGAGGGTTCCTGATGTCAGAGCGGGGCTCTGTTGTTGGGATTGTTGAGGGATTGTTGTTCAGGAGCTCAGTCAGGGGCCAGGGCAGCAGCTGATCAGCAAGAACATTGGTTGGAAAAGACCAGGAAAAGCTGATATTGCAGGACAATCTCCAGATTGTCTGTGTGACATCTGCCATACACGGTAAAAGAACTGAAACCTGGGCTGAGGTTGTGACAATACAGAAGCAAAAGCCGTAAGTCCAGGTGTTCCCTGCCTGCGGGCTGTGAAAGGGCTTTGCCTCATGTTAGGGCAGTTGTCACCTTCAGGCTGACTTGGGAATTGCCTGGAGCAGGAGGGTGTTTGCTGGAGCAAACAGGAGCAAAGTGAGCACATCTGGAAGAACCGGGAGCAGGGGTGGCCTGGGATGGCTCTGGAGCACAGCTCTCACACGACGGCTGTTGGGTAATCCCATACCCCCCACTGCAGAGGGAAGCGGGCCAGGAATACCTGATCTTTGCCCTGCCAGGTTGCCCCAGGATGGTGCTGGAAGCTGAGCACAGTCCTCTGCTCACTCTGCCCTTTGCCAGCATTGAGTTGTGCCCAGGTCGCCTCCTTCCCCAGCTCTCTGAGGGATGTGGGGCGTGTGCATCCCAAACTCCCAGATTTTGCAGCTTGGGGAGTCAGAAATCCAAATCTGAAGCACATGGGTGTGAGGCAGTGCTGTCCAGAGAGCAGAGCCCTCAACTGAGAGGATCCAGAGTCTCTCTGTGGTTAAGGTGTTTCCTTGGTGGCCGCCCAGAAAGTCACCCCACACTCCTGGAGCAGCTAAAGAGAGCGTGACTGCTGTGAAGTCCTGAGATCTAACAGGAGGCAGATAAAGCCTTGTTGTTATTGTGTCCTTCGGGGAACATGAAAGAAAGGAGGCACCATGAATTACCGAGGGTGAGGCTCTGGGAACATCTGAGCACCTCCAAAATCAGTTAAGTGCATTATAATGTGAAAACAGCCGGAGGGGGCCGGGAAGGAAGGAGATCACAACGGGAGGGAAAACACAAAAGGGTTCCTAATCCCTATAACTCCTTCAGTACCTCACAGTCACCTCTGCTAAAAGCAAAAATAACTTTCTTATTGAGAATGCCATGGCTGGAGCCAGGCAGGCCGGGCTGGGTGTGCGATTTTCCACTGTGCACAGCAAGAGCTGGCATCACATCAGTGAAGAGTTTTTTCCCAACAAAGAATAAAACAGTGCAGTGCCTCATTTCCTGCTTTTTTGCTGCTTTTTTCACACCAATACCTGTCCAGCTATGTTACTGTAATCACTCTGCTCAGTCCCTCAGTAGCCCGTGGCAGGTGTGGCCAGCACTGTCTCTCCCCTCTGTGCTGGCCTGGTCAAACCCTCTGTGTTTGCAGGGTCCTCACCCCTAGTGCTGGGTGTGTTGGGCTTTGCCCATCAGCACTTTTGGTGGAAGTGATGCTGGTCCTGCTGAGTTACCCTTGGCATCGCTGTCTTCAGCTGCAAATCTGCAGGAAAAAGCCTACAGCACAAGCACTGATAAGGATTGATCATACTCTTCCGATTGATAAGGATTTATCCTACTCTTCCCATTGATAAGGACAGATTGTGCTCTTCCCATTGATAAGGATTGATCCTTCTCTTCCCATCAGGAATTGCAAGCAACGTGCCCGGGCTGTGGGTGTCTGATGCAGTTTCAGTCCTTCTCCTCTCATTTAGAATGTTTAAACATTAAAACCTGCCTCAGTGTTGAGAGAGAAAATTGAAGCACAGGATTTTTTAGCTTCTACACATTTTTTAGAAGTCACAGGCTGTTTCTGTGGAATTTGGGAAAGGTGATGAAGCAAAGCAGGTACCACTGAGAAACATTACTCATCTGCCGTTTAAACTGACTGAAACCCCACTACAGGAGGGACTTTCCAGTCTCCATAGGGATATTCAGCCCAGACTGGTACATAAGCAGAAATTGCTGGAGTTTATTCTCTTTTGAGCTGTAAGATTTCTGCCAAATCCTGTATCAGTACACAAATCCTGCCAGGTCTGTGCTTGTCCTGTGATAGAGGTCCTGACGGGAAAGTTTCCATTCGGCTTTGGGTTGGCCCATGTAAAGATTATGGATGGGCAGAGCTCTTAAGTCAGCAGCTTTCCTTGGCTTTAGACTCTTCAAAAAAGCAAATAAATGGATTTGTAGATCTTTGCAATGATACTAGCGGGCAACTTGGCAGATGACTTGGGTTACTTCATGACAGAGCAGCACGTGGAGCTGGGATAGACACTGGGAATGCCAAAACATAGCCCTGAGCAGGGACCAGGATCACGCTAGGTGCTGGGAATGAGAGGGAAGAAGATCCCGTGTGAGCTGTAGTGTTGCTGGTGGGATGTGACAAAAGATGTGAAATCAAGGAAAGGAAAATGATGATTCTGGAATTTGGCTCTGGCTGTCAGGGGTGTCGAAAAGCACCGGCAACGCCTCCTGGCCGGGCTATAAAGGGCCCCGAGGCACGGCAGAGAGCACTCGCTGCTGCTGCGCTGCTGAACTGCCTCTGTCTCCACCTCCAGCCTCCACCATGAGCACCACTGTCAGGCAATACTCGTCCTCCACCTCCCTCAAGGGATTCGGGAGCCTGGGGGGAGGCTCCAGCAGGCTTTCCTCCGTGCGTGTCGGGGGAGGAGGCTACAGGGCCCCCAGCGTCCACGGGGGCTCAGGCAGCTACTCCGTCTCTTCCCGCGTGGTCTCGGGGCTCGGCAGTGGCTTTGGGGGCAGCTACTGCAGCAGCGCAGGAGGGGGCTTTGGGGGCAGCTATGGGGCCGGCTTTGGGGCCGGCTTTGGAGGAGGCTTTGGAGGCGGCGACGGCATCCTGCCGGCGGGGGAGAAGGAGACGATGCAGAACCTCAATGACCGCCTGGCCGCCTACCTGGACAAGGTGCGGGCCCTGGAGGAGGCCAACACCGACCTGGAGGTCAAGATCAGGGAGTGGTACAAGAAGCAGGGACCTGGCCCTGACCGTGACTACAGCCCCTACTACAGGACTATCGAGGAGCTCAGGAACAAGGTAGGATGCTGGGATTCACACAGTGGGAAGCCGTGTGTCAGACAGGAAGCAGAAACAATGACTGTTACCTCTGTAATTAGTCAGCACTAATTATGTCGTAAAAAATGTCCCAGTGGCGTGTGCGGAGTGCCCGGCTGGAAATTAGAGATGTCACAATGTCAGCTCTTGGTTACGTCCTCTAAGTGGGACAAGTGGCGGCTTTCACTGGCAGGAGGTGACGTAAGAGGACAAAATGCAAAAATGAAGAATACAGACAAGTCTGCACCGAGCATGTGTGCTCTTGGGAGTTTAAAATGAAGGGGCAGGGGAGTTTGCAGCAGTGGGCAAACTGTGAAACACTGATGTCATGTTTGGATTCAGACAGAGAATTCAAGCAAAGATTTTGCAAACTTGTTTCAGCTCCTCCTATTGAGGAGATTCAGATGATAAAGGGAAAAAGATGGAACTGACCAATAACGAGTTTTTTGCCTCTTTTGGCAGTTGCTGCCCAAGGGCTGGAATTGGTGCAAAGCCCCCAACCTGGGCAGCTCAGGGGGACCCCTCTCAATTTGATTTGAGTCCCAGCATACCATTTTGGAGGAAATGCTTGAGTTTACATTGTTCTCTGTTACTTCCCATGTATGAATTGCCCCCAGGAATTCTGGAAGCCATGTACAGTTGGAGCTGCAGGAGTGCTGGCAAAGGATGCAGGGAGCCCATTTTCCTCCTCTCTGCTCAGCAGAGTTCTCCTGAACTCTGCCTTGAATCTCCTCCCAGTGTGGGTTATTTGCGCCTGCTTTGGTAATATGAAAATCAGAATCGGTAGGCACCTGCTCACTGCCTTTTGCTCCATTTCTGCTGCTAACAAATTAAATCCATCCCAGAACAAGGTGTGCCAAGCACAGACACCCCACTGGTCCTGCTGACCTTTCCACAATCAGCACCTGCCCTGAAGGATAGGAACAAAGGGCACCATCAGATCTCACACATCTTAGTGGTCTCCCTCTGCCTTTTGAAACACTTACTTGATGGATTTTTGGAAAAGAAGGTCATAGAGTAACCAGCCCGTTCCTGCTGTTTCCCAGCCCATTCCCAGTCAGTCTCAGCTGCATCTCATTCGTTCTGATTCCAGACACACTTCTGCTAAGGAAATGCCAAATTTCCCCAAAACTGTTGCTCCTGTCCCAACAGTCAGCCAGGAGGAATTCCTGACACTGTTCATCTTTCATTGCCCAGGTGTTGGTGGCCACAGTCGACAATTCCAACCTCCTGCTGCAGATCGACAATGCCAGGCTGACAGCAGATGACTTCAGGACCAAGTAAGGCAATTTCCTGGAAAAGAATGGGGCAAAGTTTGCAGGGTAGATTGATGAAATGAGGAGAAAATCCCATCCAAACCCCAGAAAGGGAATGTGGAAACAAAGCCTTCAAAAGGAGGGTGCAATTTCCAAAGTAGATGGTTATCTCAGTCTTACAGGCACCCAGGAATTGTGTTGCTTCCATCCAAACCCGCTATTTTATTCCTGTTGCTTATTCACCTGTGGCACAGCCTCTCCTGTGCAGAGACCGTGCCCTGTGTCTCACTGTGCATTTAACGTGCGTGTGCAACTCCACAGAGCCCCAGGGCCAGTACCAAGGCCTGGTGGAGTCAGGAGCAGGGAGATGTTATGGACTCAGGTGGACACTTTTTTATCAGTTTTCCCCCACGTTCCCCAGCATTCCCCATCAGAAAGTTGTCAGTGGGGCCATGTAGTACTGCCACAATGCCAGCAGCAAACCCAGGTACTGTGTGCCCAGCTGGGCAGGAGCTCGTGCAGCTTTGCTGACTGTGTGTGTGTGTCCCCAGGTTTGAGTCGGAGCAGGCTCTGCGCCTGAGCGTGGAGGCCGATATCAACGGCCTGCGCCGGGTCCTGGATGAGCTGACCCTGTCCAGAGCTGACCTGGAGATGCAGATCGAGAACCTGAAGGAGGAGCTGGCTTATCTGAAGAAGAACCATGAGGAGGTGAGCACAGAGCCAGGCTCTAAAAAGGCCACCCTGGGCCCTGAAATTTGGGTTCTGGTCCAGTTTTTAAGGCTACGCTGGGTTCTGAACTGCTGGGTGGGAGGTGAGAAGTGCTGGTGAGGCAGCTGAGGGGATAGACTCTGGACAGCAGCACATCCTGTGGAGCCTGTGGAACTCCCACTCACCACTTGCCATGTCAGTAATACCCACTGTGGCTGCTGGAGGTTTATTAACAACACTCACAGCTTCTGGCTGGGAAGGTCTGTTCCCTGAGAAATGAACCAGCTACAGGCTCTGCTTCATTCTCTGGAGAACTAACTCCAGAGGGGATTTCTTAAGAATTTGAATTATTTTACTTATCTTCATGGAGCAAAGACTCCACTTTGCCCCCTATTGATCAGCCCCCACATGCTCCCTTTCCTGAAGAACTCTGTCTCAACATGAACATTTTTTATGCTGGTTCTTGGATTGCATGAAGATGTGTTTCTCCTTTTGTGTCAGGAAATGACTGCCCTGCGTGGGCAGGTGGGTGGGGAGATCAGCGTGGAGATGGACGCTGCTCCTGGCATCGACCTCACCAAGATCCTGGCGGAGATGCGGGAGCAGTACGAGAGCCTGGCGGAGAAGAACCGCAGGGACGCCGAGCAGTGGTTCTTCAGCAAGGTGAGGAGCCGGTGGCGAGCAGCGGGCGCGGGGCCGGGGCTGTGCCTGCTCCCAGGGCTCTGAGGGCACAGCTTTGCCTCGCTGCAGACGGAAGAGCTGAACCGGGAGGTGGCCATCAACACGGAGCAGCTGCAGAGCGGCAAGACGGAGATCACGGAGCTGCGGCGCACGATCCAGAGCCTGGAGATCGACCTGCAGTCCCAGCTCAGCACGGTACGAGGGGTTGGTTCCCGGCGGGGCGGGGGATGCAGGGCTGTGCCCACCCGGGCTGCCCCCCTGAGCCCGGCGCTGTCCCCATCCCACAGAAAGCGGCTCTGGAGGGCACCCTGGCCGACACCGAAGCGCGCTACGGCACCCAGCTGGCCCAGCTGCAGATGCTGATCACCGGCGTGGAGGAGCAGCTGGCCGAGCTGCGCTGCGACATGGAGCGCCAGAACCACGAGTACAGGGTCCTGCTGGACGTCAAGTGCCGCCTGGAGCAGGAGATCGCCACGTACCGCCGGCTCCTGGAGGGCGAGGATGCCCAGTGCGTGAGGGCCTTCACTGGGAGGGTGGGCGGGAGGAGATGGGTGGTAGCAAAGGAAACAGAAAATGAGCCACCTGCATTCCCTGGAGGGTTCTCTCAGCCCATTCCCTGCCCCATCACATGCAACAGGGTCTCCCTTTTCAGTCCCACTAGTCCACAACGGCCCAGTGGTCATAATAGCCCTGCAGCATCCCTGGGTTCCACCTCCCATCCTCCCATGTCTGTGTTATCCTGGGCAGGGAGCAGGTTGCAGCTGGGATGGGCGCTGCACTGGTGTCCGAATCTCTGTGGCACACATTCATCCTTACCAGTTTCTTCCTTCAGTTGGGACACTGGCTGTTGCCAGAAGCATTTTAATCACATATTGGTACAAGAAATAAAGACAGGGTTTAAATAATTATTTTGTCTTGGAGATTACTTTTCCTGTTTCTGACCATCTTTTCCCTGTTCTCCTCCTATAGCATGTCTTCCCACTACATCTCACAGCCTGTGAAAGAAGGTAAGAACAAGTCTTGGCTGAAGCTCTAATCATACACAGCTCTCATAACCTCACCCACCTTCTTATCACAGACTGTTTTTACTTTTCTACTAAATTTATTATTTTATTGTATTTCCAAAATGTGAATTGATATAAACCACTCTTAGGATATACCAAAAATGTGTCAGAAATTACCTGAGCAGACTGATGTAGACTGCTGTACAATCTAGCAGGGGGAATGTGGTGCTATATTGGGTTTCTGAAGTGGTAGATGTAATAACAAATCTTTAAGATGAAGATCTTTAAGACACTTTCTCCTCGCTGCCCTGGAAATAACAGTTCCTTCTTTCCCCATTGCAGGACCAGTAACCACCCGCCAGATCCGCACGATCTTTGAGGAAGTCCAGGATGGGAAGGTGATCTCCTCCCGGGAGCAGATCACCCAGGCCGCCCATTAAGGCATTGCCTGTTTTGCTGCAAATCTCGCCCACCACAGCAAAGCAGATCCCAGCTGATGTACTCATGCCATGTGGATCATCAAAAGCACCTTCTCCCACTATCACCTCCTTGCTCCCCTCCCTCACTCCTCTCTCAGCTCTGTGCCACACAGAGAAATCAAATAAAGCTTCTCTTTGCAGTCCTGCAAACCAAGGTCTGGTCTCTCGGGCTGTCCCACTCCTGCAGCCGCAGGGCAAAGCTCCTCCCTGGAAGGAGCAACATTCTCCATCCTTGCTACCCCAACGGTGGGGCCAGCATACCTACACCTCTGTAACACCCGAGACCTGGTGAATTCAGGAAAGAAGGTGGGGAGGGGGGGGAGTCTAGAAAGGAACTGATCCCACAGGTAGTGGGAGGTGAAACCTATGAGAATACCTGTATTTTACCTGAAGGTGGACACTGAGAGGTCCAGCTTGGGCAAAGTGCTGCTCCCCTGCTGCAATGCCCAGTGACAGCAGCACTGAAGCTTTAACCCAGAGAGGCCAAGCAAGTGAACAAAGCCCAGGTGATGCAAACAGGACCCTGCAAATGTCACCCCAGCTCTGCCCCAGCAGCTGCTCCCCATTCTGGATCCCAAGCTTTGGGGTGAAATAGTCTGAAGCTGCAGGCAGGGCAGGGATCCATTGGCTGCTGTCCCTCCAGACAGGCAAACTCAGCTAAGTTTGGTTCCTGCTTCCAAAGGCACCACTGAATGGTGAGGAAAACAGTAATGGGAAGAGGAGGGTATGGTCTGTGCAAGCAAAAGGATTAAAATTCTTCTAGGAGTTCTTGTGGCACTCCCCAGCTGCTGGTGGCTGCTCCTGACACAGCAGTTCTCGCTGCCGTCAGCTGGCCCAGCGTTCCTGGAAAGCCAGTTCAGACACATTCTTGGCTGCTTTCTGACACATTTATTACTTCATAAATCCAACTTCTAAATCAATGAGATGATTCAAAGCAAGGTGACTTAAGTGAGAGTGAGAGCAGAGCTGGCCACACAGCTTTATGACCCTTCTCCAGAAAATCTGTCTGGAATGTAGGAGGAGATAAGAGGGAATTCTTTCTTTTCCCCCAAACGTTGGAATGATGCCTGCAGTGCATCATCTGCCCCACAGCCAGGTTGGCAGGGCTCCATGGTTTAGGGGCCCCCCATGCCCCTGCCCTGCAGCTCTGCTCAGCGCTGTGGGTTGTGTCCCCCCGTCCCCTCAGAGCAGACCCCCTGTGACCCTTGTGGGGCATCGGCTGCCCCGAGCACCCCCAGCATCTGACCCATGGTGACACGGTTCTGGTTTGAAGTTTAATGGTGACGATCAGTGAGCTCATCACTGGGGTCAGGAGAATGGCTGCTGCACCTCCTGGAACCTCGTGGATGATCTTTGGGTCAATAGAGGCACAATTCCTGACCCTCCCGACCCGAGGCACTGCCAGCCCCAGCACCTCCCCGGTACTGCAGACTGTGCACCCTCCGCTCCCACAGCCTTGAGGAGTGAGCCCAGAGCGACCCGGGGCCTCTCCCTGGGGGAATTCATGTCCCAGGGCTGGATAAAGGCAGGGCTGAATCACTCAAGATGCCTGAGAAGGGTCGGGACAGCCTGCATGGCCACAGGGCTTCCCAGGTCACCTCTTAGTGACCCCGTTGTCCCCATGGGTGGTGCAGGGACCACCAACACCTCTTGCAGCTCCTCTGAGCCCCCTGCCATGGCTGTGCCCCTCCAGCTGTTGCCCTTGCAACACCCAGTGCAGGGATGCTGAGGTGAGTCGCTGGAATTCGTCGTTGCTTTATATTTTCCTCCTGTAAAAGTGTGGGCACACCTGTGTTCCTATAGAAACAACAAATAACACTTTGCTAATGAAATCCCCTGCTTTAATTACTCCTGCTACTGCACAGGGTGAGGGAGGTGTGGAAAACAGATGTCAATTTTTTCCTGCCTTGAGCATTAATGTTTAGCCCTGACCTTAGGAAACCCGCTGAGGAGGGAGCTGCAGGGGTGGCTCATGCAGGCAGGCAATGGCAGCTTGAAGCAGGTCTCAGAAAGTGGGAATTTAGTCCAGAAAGATCGTTTGACTTCTCAGGCAACTGAGTTCCTCTGACAGAAAAAACCACTTTAGAAACAGACATTAATGTGTGGTTTTCAGCTCGTTTTAGAGAACTTTTCTATGATAATGTGATTCCAGGGCAAACTTTATAAACATGTAAAAAGAGGGAAGTGGTTTTATCCAGGTAGTCTCTGGGTCTGTTGATACGTAATTTTAGAGCCAGAACTTCACCTCCATTTTCCCCCTGAAGTAAGACCAAACTGTATTTTTAAACACCGTTGTGCTACCATGAGGCTACTGTTATGCTGTAGAACTGGAATTCTGATTTTGAAATATATTAAAAATGGGGTCACAGTGTGCACGTGCTCATGAACAGAGGCAGGATCTGGTTTAATACACAGCCTTGTGCTTCATAGGGTGTGATAGAAACAATATGCAGTTCTTGTGGTTGTGTTCAATGGGAGGTCATGGAAATAATGTCCTCGAGTGGTTAATGTAGTTTTAATTAACGCTCATGATTTTAATTGCTGCCCTGTGGCATTATCAAAGTATCACAAATATTCTGTGCAATGTGTATTTTTATGACATAGCAGCTCAACGGCAAACAAAAGATGAAAGAAAAGGCGATTCCCCGTACAGGAAGAGCCATGAGTCACCTGCGTGACACACACAGTGATGCGGTGATGGTGTAACAGTGTGACACCCCACACCACTCTGAGGGGCTTTGCTCAGGGCAAGGCTGAGGGTTTGGACTCATACAGGGGCTCTGTACCCGTTTTGTCTCTGACATCCCCCTTTCCCCACATCACTGCTGCAATCAGACAGGACAAACCACAGCATTGCCCGGGCGAAGGTGAGGAAATGAAGATGGGGATGAAGCGCATTCCTGGGAGCAACACGTCCCGGCCGCCCCCGCACTGCTGCACCTTTTCTATCCGCACCTGGGGAGGACGAGCAGTGAGTGGGCGTCCCCTGGCCCCGCGCCCGGCGCTCACACGACACCAACACGCTGACTCCAAGAGACAGAAACGGCCAGAGCCAACACGGCGGAGGCTCCCATCCTCCAGATCTCCAAGTTGTACGGACTTGTCTCCATTCACCAGTGGCAAATGGGAAGATGGGGAACTGCTTCTCCATAGCAGCCAGCTCCTGATATTCCAAGGACACATCCCACTCCTGTACTGTCTCCAGCTTTCTGCAGATGAAGGGGAGGGAGTTGTGCCCTTTGAGCTCCTCAGCAATGTACCTTTGTTCCTCCTTCCATACCCTTTCCCCCCTGCTTTGGCAAATGATCTAAGGAAGAACTTGGCTGTTGGGAAGGGGCTGTTGGGGCCTGTCTGTGGAGACAACCCAACAATCAGCCGTGTGCACACATGAACAATCCCTTCCCCTCCACACCCTGCACAATGAGCCAGGGGCAGTCAGATTGGTGGGTTCTACCCGTGCTGTGGGTCAGCGCAGAGTGGCAACAGCGGGGCTTGACCACAGCACTGCGCTCGGTTCTGGAGCCTTTTTGCTCGCCAGAGACAATCACTGTCTCTCCTGAAGCTCTGTTTACGTGGGAGCCGTAAACTCCAACCTCACAGTGAAGCTGTCTTGCGTGCTCACAACTGACAGAATTGTCCATCACAGAAAACATCGCTGGCATTAGCTGCTGAGCTGTGCTACTGTCAGCTTTGTGCTCCTGTTCACAGGGCTTATACACCAGCACCTTTTTCCTTATGTCCTTCCTCTACTTTATACTATTCCACATTTTTCCTGAAACATCTCATAATTTCTAGCGAGCAGCCATACCCTGTCCTTTTGGGATGGTTTGGTAGTGCTCATTCACAAAGAACACAAACACTCCCTGTTACCTTTTCACAGTTCCCCACTCTTGGGTGGTCTCTGAAGTGAAGACTCCAGTGAGCCCTGGAGCACAAATTCCCTTTTCATTGCTTTTTCAATACTGATTATCCCTCTCCCTGCGGATAAAAGAGCGGACTTGTATTTCCAGGATTGGGAGCCAAGTTTCTTCCAGCACTATTGTACTCACGGGGCTGTGGAGATGCATTCAGGGCCTCCCAACACGGCTGCTGTCCCTGCAGGTGTGTGCAGCCCAGGGACAGGAAACTGGAAAGGTACAAATAGCCACAAAGAGCTGCTGAGTTACTCTCTCAAATGCTGCCTGCACCGCTCTGTTTCAAAGCTCACAGTGCAGTGGGAATTAAATCATAGCCCTGAGCAAGGAGCCTCCTCCTTTTAATCACACCCGATGATTTACTTGGAAACGGAAGAAGCATAAAGATGCCCTTTGTAAGAGAAAAAGCTTCTAGTAGAATATGACAAAAACCATGAATAGAACAAAGGCAAAAATGACGATTCTGGAAGTTGGCTCAGGTTTATGAGTGATGAAAATCGTCGGGAATGCAACAAAAAAAAAAAAAAA
>VZRN01000234.1:852618-922100 GCA_013397935.1 Dasyornis broadbenti
CCTCCAGCCTCCACCATGAGCACCACTGTCAGGCAATACTCGTCCTCCACCTCCCTCAAGGGATTCGGGAGCCTGGGGGGAGGCTCCAGCAGGCTTTCCTCCGTGCGTGTCGGGGGAGGAGGCTACAGGGCCCCCAGCGTCCACGGGGGCTCAGGCAGCTACTCCGTCTCTTCCCGCGTGGTCTCGGGGCTCGGCAGTGGCTTTGGGGGCAGCTACTGCAGCAGCGCAGGAGGGGGCTTTGGGGGCAGCTATGGGGCCGGCTTTGGGGCCGGCTTTGGGGCCGGCTTTGGAGGAGGCTTTGGAGGCGGCGACGGCATCCTGCCGGCGGGGGAGAAGGAGACGATGCAGAACCTCAATGACCGCCTGGCCGCCTACCTGGACAAGGTGCGGGCCCTGGAGGAGGCCAACACCGACCTGGAGGTCAAGATCAGGGAGTGGTACAAGAAGCAGGGACCTGGCCCTGACCGTGACTACAGCCCCTACTACAGGACTATCGAGGAGCTCAGGAACAAGGTAGGATGCTGGGATTAACGTGACATCTCCATCAAAGTCACTCGTAAAGAGATGACCTCGTTCCTAAGTGGAAGGAAGAGGATTATCAAACAGCATTTTATTGGTCTGAAATGAAAACCAGAGCTTTGGGGTAACAGCTGCTATGAACAGCAGATCACCAGACACTAGAATGGGGTTTCTGTTGGCTGTTCCAGTGTAGGGAGAAAGATGGGGCAGGAAAGCAGGACTCAGACACTGATTTAGGTTAGCTGATGCTACTTGCTTCCATATTGTCACCTCCTGCCTTCCTTCATGCTCCTTGGGCCTCGTAGTTGCTCCCTGTTTGGCTCCTGATGGAGCTCTCAGCAGGCAGAGACTTGTTATCTCTTGGCCTTATTCACTGCTGAGTGATATGCAGATGAAGATGAATAGTCGTTCTCACAAATATCCTGCAAATCAGATTTTTTTTCCCCTACCTTGAGAGGAGGCTCAGGGTAGAGGTTAAAACAGAAAGAAACTGTCCTGTGGGATGGTTGTTCTTTGGGAGTTGTAGACACAGACACGAGTCCAGTCCAGGGGTGAAACATGCTGGGCTGTGGTAGGTGCTGAAATCAGTAATGTGCTCTGCTCTAAAATGCAGCAGATGAAATCATGGCCAAGGTAATTTCTTTATTCTTAGCAGCTCCCTGGTGGATGATTTCAGACAAAAGTTCTTTGGCCAAAACACCAGAATCTGCCCATGCCTCCTTGCTCTGCCATCACTGCCCCCCCTCAGCCCTCATCACTCATCCTGAGGGAGCTCGGGTTCACTGAGGGAATGAGGTGTGGGCGGTTGGGCAATGACATACCTGGTCTGTGAGAGTAAATTCCTGGGAAATGGGGCAGGGTCAGCCCCTGGGGGAACTCACATTCCAGGAATTTCTCAGTTCTTTAACTGTTCTCTTGGGCTTCACCCTGGGGGAAAGGGCTTGCCTTAATGCAAGAAGCTCCTCTGCAGGTTCCAGCACATCTGGTGTGCTCTGATGGAGCACAGAAACATCTGGAGGCAGGAGCTGTCTCTGGATTTGAGTGATGAAGTGCTGGGTCTCACAGAAACCCTCTGGTCCTGATCCAGGGTTAGGCAGACCCTTCCCTCCCCTCCTGCACTGCAGATGGGCAATGACCACATCAATATCCCTGGATTGTTCCTTGGATATCCCCTGAAGCAGGAGAACTCAGAGCTTTTCATTAGCTTGTGGCTACACAAATTCCTGCTCACTAAATAGCCAATCATTTTCATAATCCCAGAGCAAATACTTGCACCTCAGGTGTAATTATGAAAGCCAAATGATGCAGGCACAAGGCACTCCTTCCTTCCTCAACCCTTTTTTTCCTTCTTAGCTGGGCTGCTCCCATTCCCAAAGCCTGGAGTGCTGCCAGGGCTCAGCACGGTGTAAGCACCTGGACATGCCACCTGGGCTGGACCAAGTGCTCAGTGTTGCTTCAGTCCTTCCATGGATGGGATCACTCGGAGCGTTTGAAACAACTTTTTAACTCTTTTGCTTTCATTTATTGCCCATCAGATTCTTTCTGCAACTGTTGAAAATGCCAACATCGTCCTGCAGATCGACAATGCCAGGCTGGCAGCGGACGACTTCCGAACCAAGTGAGTCCAGTGCCTCTGAGAGCTCTTGTGAAACGGGGGAAAGGCCTGGCTGTTCAAGGCTTTTCTTTCTCCACCTGGGGTTGCTCCACTGGAGTGGGGCATTTGGGAATAGTTACTGTCTTCCTGGAAACAGCACTGACATTTCTGCACTGTGAGGGTTGTGCACGCGCACTGAATTAAAGCTTCTTGGCAGAAATACACTGAGCTGGGGAAGGAAAGGGCAAGGAAAATCAGGTGGGTGTATGCAACTGTGTGTGTGTCCCCAGGTTTGAGTCGGAGCAGGCTCTGCGCCTGAGCGTGGAGGCCGATATCAACGGCCTGCGCCGGGTCCTGGATGAGCTGACCCTGTCCAGAGCTGACCTGGAGATGCAGATCGAGAACCTGAAGGAGGAGCTGGCTTATCTGAAGAAGAACCATGAGGAGGTGAGCACAGAGCCAGGCTCAAATTGGGACCTACAAACGTTCCTTGTGCACCAGAGTCAGGCCAAACACATAGGAGTCTCTGCAATTAGGGCTGTCAGGAGAGCAGGAAGGGGGAGAGAAATAATCCCTTCAGGCAGGACCCAGGAGGGTTCCTGTGCTGGGTGCAAATAAGAAATTTCTCACAATGGGAAGATGCCATGACACTTTGACATCTGTCATGTGTCTTTTTTGTGTCAGGAAATGACTGCCCTGCGTGGGCAGGTGGGTGGGGAGATCAGCGTGGAGATGGACGCTGCTCCTGGCATCGACCTCACCAAGATCCTGGCGGAGATGCGGGAGCAGTACGAGAGCCTGGCGGAGAAGAACCGCAGGGACGCCGAGCAGTGGTTCTTCAGCAAGGTGAGGAGCCGGTGGCGAGCAGCGGGCGCGGGGCCGGGGCTGTGCCTGCTCCCAGGGCTCTGAGGGCACAGCTTTGCCTCGCTGCAGACGGAAGAGCTGAACCGGGAGGTGGCCATCAACACGGAGCAGCTGCAGAGCGGCAAGACGGAGATCACGGAGCTGCGGCGCACGATCCAGAGCCTGGAGATCGACCTGCAGTCCCAGCTCAGCACGGTACGAGGGGTTGGTTCCCGGCGGGGCGGGGGATGCAGGGCTGTGCCCACCCGGGCTGCCCCCCTGAGCCCGGCGCTGTCCCCATCCCACAGAAAGCGGCTCTGGAGGGCACCCTGGCCGACACCGAAGCGCGCTACGGCACCCAGCTGGCCCAGCTGCAGATGCTGATCACCGGCGTGGAGGAGCAGCTGGCCGAGCTGCGCTGCGACATGGAGCGCCAGAACCACGAGTACAGGGTCCTGCTGGACGTCAAGTGCCGCCTGGAGCAGGAGATCGCCACGTACCGCCGGCTCCTGGAGGGCGAGGATGCCCAGTGCGTGAGGGCCTTCACTGGGAGGGTGGGCGGGAGGAGATGGGTGGTAGACATGAACTGTGCTGCCTGAGGACTCAGTCCAGTCATAGCTTTCAGGGCTGGTCTGTCTGTTCGCACCAGCCGTGGATGCCCGGTGGCTCTGCCCCTGGTTTCTGGCTGTAGTGGGATGCTGTGTCGGGTCTCTTGCGCTTCTAGAAAGGGCTGTGGGACCTCTGTCCCTCAGGAGAAGCCAAATGCAGCAACACTTTTAGCAACTTCCATGAGTCTTCTCTGTTTTACTCCTGCCTGAACACAGAGCCCATGTAACAGCAACAACCAATGTTCGTCCCTAACATCTCTTTGGTTCTGTGCTTCTCTTGTAGCATCTCCTCCCAGTACTCCTCCGCCATGTCCTCACATTCTGGCAGAGATGGTAAGAATCCACTTTTCCCCTCAGCCTGGCTCTTTCCCCTTCCCAGTCAATGTAGTGTTGTTTGAAACAGCACTTTCCCGTCCCTTGTGGAATTTCCACCAGCTCCTTTAGAATGTGCAATGTCTGATATTGTGTTTAGAAATTTCTCCCCTTCCCGCCAGGAATAAATGTCTCCCTCTCCTTTGCAGTCACGACATCGTCCCGCCAGGTGCGCACAATCGTTGAGGAGGTGCAGGACGGGAAGGTGGTCTCTTCCCGGGAGCAGGTCGCACTCACCACCCGCTAGGAGATCAGGAGAGCAACAGACTGAGCCAAGCAGTGCCTGAGGCCGTGCGTGGTTGGGTTGTGTCCCAGAACACTCCCTTCACCTGCTTCTCCTGCCTGTGTTGCCCTCATTCCATGCAGGTGTCTCTGGACACACTTAATAAAGCTTTTTCTCCTTGCTCATGCAACTGCAGATTTGTCTGTCACTGACATGTGATCCCACAAAGCCTCAGGGTTCTGTATTCACGCCAGGCAAAGTCCTAAGAAACCACAAGAAGCCAGTGAGAGGAGCGGAGGGGAGGGACATGGGTTCCACCTAAAGGGACAGGGGTTCTGCTTGGGACAAACATAACTGGAGACAGCTTTTTCTAATGACCTCTGCTTGTAAATACATGGGACTGGCTAAGACATAAACTGTGTAACTGATACAAAATGAAGGCAATCATGGAAAGATGAGGTTTGAGGTCAATGTGCCACATGACTGATAATTAAAGCCAAAAAAATAAAGCTCAGTTCTCTAACTCTTGGGATCATAAAAAATCCCTTTCTCCTGTAAGCTGAACTGAGATGACTTCAGTCAGACTGCTGCTGTCAGGTGTTCTCTCTGAGACATGAGCCCAGTGTCTGCCCGGTTGGCAGGCCTCATCCCTACAGGCCTGCTCTCTCTTTTGGACTGTCTTTAAATCACACTAGCAGGCACAAAATCTTTTTCCAGGGCTATTAATGCTGCCCCAGGGCTGCACTTACGAGGAACTAAAGTAACCATTGCTTAATCCGCACGGGGATGAGTAGCAATAATTTTTATCGCTATTGTGTGTAGCAGATCACTGCTAAAACCCTTCCTGAAACACGCAAGGTAGAAACGACGCCTGAGGCTGAGCTGCCACTCAGGATTAGTGACGCAGTTGGGCAGCAGCAGGTTCTGGCTGTGCCTGTGCCCTCTCGCCTGCTGGAGAGCAACCGAGGGAGGGCCAGAGAGCAGAGGAAGTTGTTTTAGATCCAAAAGCCCGATGGAATCACTTGGATCCAACTTCATGCTTTCTAGTCCATGGTAGCTGGGAGCCCTGTCCATCCCACACCTCAAGGGTACGGATTTGGGGCTCAGACCAAAGGGAAAGGGAACAGTTTGCACTAAATCAGCTTCCCTTATGCCAATGGACAAGAGGTTCCTGTGGCTGAGGCTCAGCTCGCTCATCCTTTGGGTTATCAGCGGTTCATTCGTTGTCCCTCATTCTCCCCATGGCATTGTGGACCCACTGAGCGCTCCCCAGGGTGCTCCCTGGCCCAGCAGGTGTGGAAAGAGCTGATGGTGTTATGCTGGGCATGACAGGACAGGTAAAGGAGAGGAAAGGAGATCGAAGAAGTGGGGAACCTGCCAGGTCTTTCCAGAGAAGGGAGTGTGAGATATTATCGTTCTGTATCATCATTCAGCAATTACAGAAAAGGGCAGGAAATGAAACAGTAGAGTGCAGAGTTCATGGACTGTATTGTGCTTCTCCCTTTGCTGGAATGACAGACCTTCCTTCGAGAAATAGGAAGTCTTCCAGGCCAAGTGAACCAGAGCTGTGTCAAAAATTTAAACCAGATCAAGCAAAAATGTACCTGAGCCTCAAGCTGTCTCAGACTCTCTGGCATTGGGAAAGGCTGCAGGCTGCAAATCCTGAGCAAACTGCTCATATGCTCTCTTTTTTTTTTTTTTTGGTCATCAGAAGAGAGTTGTTATATTTTAGTTGTAAATGGCAGCTTTTTAAGTCTTGAACCATCTGCAGAATACCCCAGGTGTATGAATACGGAAAAGCTTTCTGCAAACCACAAATAAAACTGATTAAGTGCAAGTAGGAGGCTAAAAGATGATGTCAGTCCAAGAGTAATTGGCTCTGCTGGCAGTACAGAGAGACATGGCCCCTTCTGCGGCCAAAAGGGATTGATCCAGCAGAACACTCAGTCATCTCTGGTATCTGTCAGCCTGTGCTGAGATATTTACACCTGTCAGCAGGAACAGCCTGAGATGAAATCCTGAGGAGAGCTGGGGGAACAGCTGGTAGAGCTGATGGAAGAGCCTGATTTGTAATCTGTGGATTCACTTCCCCTGGGAGGATCTTACCAGGCATATTCATCAACATACATTTGCATCAATGAAAAAGGTTTTAATTCTGCATACAGCTCAGTGTAACCCTGTTATCACAGAAGGGAGCAAAGTCCAAGCACAGCACAAGTGAGCCTGTGTGCCATTACAGCGCTCTGAAGAAGGAAAATACCACGGAACCGTTGGGTGATCTATTGCTTGTTATTCACTCTTTGCTACACACATTTGTGTCTGTGAAACATGGACAAATTGTCTTTCCAAGAGATGGACAAACACTGGTTCTGGAGAGCATTTTTCAGATTTGCTGCGAGCTGCAAGAACAAGAAGAAAAGCCTCGCTAGGATTTAGTTGGGAGTTACAGAGGCAAGTCCTCAGTGAATGATGATGAAACTTTAATGGAAAATGGAAACTATGAATGTCCTTGAAAGGTATTTGTATTATGACTGAGACATAAAGAGAAATCTATGGGATGTGCCTGTGTCAAGTGTAATATAAAATAGCAAGAATACTGACAATGAATAATACTGAAATAAGTATCATCTTTCCAATCTTTAAAGTTCCGTGTGCTCCTCAGATAGCTGTTTTTACAACGCCCTCGAGGAGGAGTATTATTGTTATTATTGTTTCCATCCTGCAAAGCATGAAATTGAGATTTGGAGGAGCTGGACGATTTGCCTGGAGTGACTTGCAAAGCCGGGATCAGACCCTGGAGCACCTGGTGTCACCAGCGAGATGGAGATCAGTGTCAGTACAGCCAATAACAGGCTGACAGAAAGTGGCGTGACAGGTACATCACCAGCCAGATAAGCAAATACTTTGTAAATACTTTGTAAATTGAGAATACCAGGATTTCCCATAGGTGTAACATGGAAATTCAGCTGACAGTGAGCAGAGAGGAGCTTGGGCTGCCTCCCGATAAGCCTCGCCCTGCCCAGGCTGGCAGGTGCTGGCAGTGCCTGGCTCCAGCTCCTCTCCTGTTCCTCCCTGTGCCTGGGCACCAGCAGAGACTTGGGGTTTGGTGCCGTGTCTGAGTCATCGAGTCCCCAGGGAAGTTCTCTTGCATGTGAAAACAGCTGGTCGTTCAGGGAGTATTTGTAATAATGTGAAATTCTGGATCTCCTTCTTGGGGGCACATTATACTTCATCTGCATTAGCTTAAGAAACAGTCTTAAGCCTTAAAATATCCTGAGACTCCCAAAGGATTTCCCTCCAGGGAAATGTAGTCTTTCTCATTTCCTTTGCCCTGTTGACTCTGATAATTCTGTCGTAGACCACTCTGGGGAATAACTCCAGCATGTCCATCCTCTGCTCCCACCCCACTCTCCATCACACAGCCCAGGATGCCAGTGGAAACCTGAAGTATGATCTCCTTCTTTCTATTTATTACAAAGCTCATTATGTGGGAGCAACACCCTCGCCTCAGGGAGGCTCTTCTATTCATTTGTTACTTGAAGTAGTAATTTTTCCTGGTCAGACCTGCGCTGCTGTTCCTGAAATGCCCGCGGGAAATCCTCGTGCGCCGTCATTCCTCTGCTCCCCTGTCATTCCTCTGCTTCTCCTCCTCCCCTGGGGCACAGCGTTGCCTGTGAGGGGCTCCCAAGTCAGCCGAGGACAGCGCATCAGAGCATCGCCTCTGGCTGCCTGCGAGGATGTGGGGAGCAAATTTCCGTCTGCAGACTCCAGCCAGGAAGTCAATCAAAGTTAATTCTGGAAGGAGCCTTCCATTAGGCATGGAGATCCCATCATCAGCAGATGTCCTCATCACAAAGTGAAAATCTCTTTAATAAAATGAGGGCTGTGACTGCTGGCAGGGCTTGAGACTTGTTTTCGTGTAAAGCAAGAGCTGGTTTAAAAAAAAAAAAATTGGAATTTTGGAAAGGAAAAAAGCTGCCATGAAGAACACACAGTTCCAGGAAAATCATAAGTGAAATTACTGGTCTCTTTTACAAAAGCTGTAGAAATTCCAATCACCTTTGGTAAGGTCTGAAGTTCCAAAAGTAAGAAAGAAACATGAACATCTCTGTTTAGTTTGCAGTAATTGAAAAAAAAAAAAACCCTCTGCTCACCGTGGGTTTTTTTCCTCATTGAAAAAATCACAGTCACAAGATGGTTTGAGTTGGGAGGGACCTTAAAGAACCATCTCGTTCTACACCCCTGCCATGGGCAGAGATACCTCCCGCTAGGCCAGGTTGCTCCAAGCCCCATCCAACCCGGCCTTGAAAAATGAAGGACCATATAAATCTCGGTTAAATGAAATTAAAAGTTTGCTCAGCAGTAATTTTATAACTCTTTGATGGAAAAAAGACCAATTGTGGCCGGGTGCAGGTGGGCTCCAGGCAGCCCTGCCTGACCCTGGTCCCTGGCTCCAGGCAGGGCCTGGCCACTGCTGTGGCACCAGAGAACCCTGGCACTGGCTTCGCTTCCTGGTGATGGCTCTAACAAAGGATGGCACCCACAGAACCACCCCACAGTCCAGGAGTGCTGGATTTGCAGTGTCAAGATAAAATCAGATTTAATGAACTTGCCCAAATGGAAGAAGCAATATTTGTGAGCCAGGCTGTACCTGACACATCCTTTGGCCCACGTGTCCAGGTGACCTGGATGCCAAACCCAAAGCTGAACCACATGTGGGTGAGAGCCAGCCAATATTAGCATGGCTATATTAATGTTATTAATAAAATGAAAGATTCAGATGACAAAACTTTTTAATTATTTCCCTTCTTCCTCAATTCAGCATTCCAGGACTAAAAAATAAGTTTAATAATTTTTTTAAAAAGATCTGTTCTATTGTCCTTTCTATATTTAACACCTAGATTGTGTTTGGAGAATTTTCAAGGTGCTGGTTGCAACTGGGTCAGACCTCTGTAGGGTCATGCATCTCCTGAAATTCTGCACATTATTGTTTCAGAAATCTTATGAAACAGCCTATGTGGCAGTGAATATTCAGTGAACTGCATGTTTGGTGTCCAGGAAATACCCTTTTGTATTTCAGATAAATATTTGACCATTTTGTCTACCCTTGAAAGCAGCAAAACAAACCCAGACCTCAGCAAGAGGATGTTTTGATGGATGCAGAATGAAGACAAAGAAGAATGAAGACAAACTATCCATCCCAGTGCAATATTCCTCTGTGCTCTCCTAGAGCATTTGAAGTCCAATGACCCAGGCCCAAGGGCTCACTCCAGTGATGGCTACATGGAATGGGACAGACCCTCGCTGCACCGCCCAGGGTGGTCTCCTGGCCCTGGTCACAGGGACTGAGGGCAGCTGAGTGAGGGGACAACCCTCGCTCCTGGTCACAAAGGGGTCGAACAGGATCTGTCAGATAGGACACCTTTCCCACAGCTTTCACTTTCCGGGTAGACTCGCCCACGCCAGGGATGGGTAATTGCTGTGGTGTTTCATTCCCCGGGCACTCTTGGGTATCGTCGGGTTTTTGTGTCACTGTTGTTGTCATCACAAGTCAGACCTGATGATTCAGGAAGTAACATTTTTGATGTAGTTTTGAAACACGCTTCTGTTAACCAAAGCATCTTTCTGTTGTGGGATTTCTGGAGACAAACGCCTTTGGGGAATTATTTCCGGCTGAAAAAAAAAAAAAAAAAACACCTCCTAGCCAGGTCACAAGGAGGAAGAATAAACAGCCCTTCTCCAGTGGCACGATCCACAGGGACTGGTATAAATAGAAGACCAGGGGACAGAGAGATCACAGTCGGATTCTGCAGCGACCTGAGCACTTGCCTTGGGCTCTGTCGTCTCCGCACCCACACCATGAGCTGTGCTGTCAGGCAGGTTGTCACCACCTGTGCCCAGGGGAGGGGCAGCACGAGCAGCAACGTGGCCAGCACCGGCAGGAGGGTCTCCTCTGCCTCCTCGGGGAGACACACTACCTATGACTTGGGTGGTGTGGCTGGCAGCTTTTCTGGTGGCAGTGTAAGCGAGGGATTACTCGGGAAGCAGCTGAGCGCCGGCAGTGCGGCTGGTGGGAGCTTCGGAGCCACCCAGAGGGCTTGTTCTGCCCTGGGATTCAGCGGTGGAGGCATCTGCACTCGAGGCGGTGGTGGCTTCCCCAGGCCTGGTGCTGGCTGCGGGGATGGGATCCTGTTCGCTAACAACGAGAAGGCAACAATGCAGAACCTCAACGACCGCTTGGCCTCGTACCTGGACAAGGTGCGGCTCCTGGAGGGGGACAATGCCGACCTGGAGTGCAAGATCAGGGAGTGGTATGCCAAGGTAGGGCCCAGCTGCGAGCCGCGGGACTACAGCTGCTACCACAAGGAAATCGAAGACCTTCAGAACCAGGTAAACCCATGTTTGTCACGAAAATCCTAATATTCCTTTGGGCTTTGCTTTCACGTGTGAACGGAGCTCTGTCAAAGGGCGGAGGCAATGGCTGTGGAGGGGCAGGTGAAGCCATGGTTTATGTGAAATGATAGTTGTGGGAGGGGGATTCTGCATTTACTGGGCACTGATGCTTCAGCACAGCCAGCTCCACCCAGCTGGTACGTGGGTTTCCCCTCTGTGATGCCACCTCACTGAATAATAACCCCAATATATGGAACAGTTACAAAATACCCCAGGGGTTTCCTCCAGGGTCTTCTGGAACCAGAGGAAGCTGCAAGCCCACATCTCCTTCTTACGTTTTCTTTTCCAGATACTGTGTGCAGCCATGGAGACTAACAAAATCCTTCTGAACATTGATAACAACAGGATGACTGCTGATGACTTCAGAGTGAAGTGAGTACAGTCCCCTGCTAGCCCATGGAAGGGCAGGTGAGGGCTGGTGAGAGCTGGTGATGGGGAAATCCCAACCCTCTGCCTGTCACACTGCATCGCAAAACAGATCTCTGATACCACTGGCAATATTCGTAGCACTGCATGCCGGAAGCAAAAGAACTCGATCCTAAATTTTCCCCCCAATCTCAGCTGAAGGGTTTGCCCTGTTTTGCTGACATGCTGACCTTTCTTTCTGCCTGTGGTTTAAGGTATGAGACTGAGTGTGGTCTCCGGCAGAACGTGGATGCTGACATTTGCAACCTCCGGCCTGTCCTGGACCAGCTGGCCAGCTGCAAGACAGACCTGCAGCTGCAGTGTGAAGCTCTGACAGAGGAGATGTGCTGCCTCAAAACCAACCATGAGGAGGTCAGCTCCAAAATTCAGCTTCTAAATTCTAGGGAATCTAGAAGAAGGAAAGTCCTCTCAAGGGTGGATATTACTGATACGGTGCACGTATTCCCTGCAGGAAATGAGCTGTCTGAGGAAACAAGCGACTGGGGATGTGAATGTGGAGGTCAATGCCTGCCCTGGCCCAGACCTGAGGAAGATCCTGGAGGATCTGCGGTGCCAGTACGAGACGCTGATGGAGCGCAACCGCAAAGAGACGGAGCAGTGGTACACCTGCAAGGTACCCAGCTCTGCCCCTCGGGGGAAAGGGAAAAATGAGGGATTAGGAGGTGTCCTGATAACAGCGAGTGTGTCACAGATGCGCTCAGGTCTAACTGTATTTCCGATTTCTGTATTCTGTCCATGGCAGAGGGACCACCACATGGTGTCACAGGGTCAGAATGGAATAAACAGCGTGTAAGCCTTGGACACGCACAGGGCACTGCAGGGTGTGGGGAGGCCCTGGCCACCTCGAGATGCAGTGTGGAGGTGAGGAAAAAGCTGTTCTGTTCTGACCTTGCAGGTGGAGGAGGTGAATCTGGAGGTCGTCACAAGCAGCCAGGAGATCGAATCAAGCAACAAGCAGGTCACTGAGCTGAGACGTCAGCTGCAGGCCCTGGAAATCAACGTACAAGCCCAGCTCACCATGGTAGGCAATGCTGCGCCAATTCACAGCTCCAGCTCTCGTGACCGGGGTTGTACCTGCAGCAAACCCAGGTACCTCTGTGTTGATTCTGTTCTCAGAAAGAAAACCTGGAATCCTCTTTGACCGAGACCGAATGTCGCTACAACAAATACCTGGCTGAGCTGCAGAACCAGATCTCCTGCGTGGAGCAGCGGCTGGCTGAGATCCGAGCGGAAATGGAGTGCCAGAACCAGGAATACAAGACCCTCCTGGACGTCAAGTGTCGTTTGGAGCAGGAGATCCAGACCTACCACTGCCTGCTGGAGGGCGGCCAGCATGACATCATGTATGCAGACAGAGCCGGGCATCCCAAAATTTCTGTGCTGTGCCTTACAGGGATATGAAAAATTCATGATCCTGGTAGTAAAATCATCATTTGGTGAGGAACCAGTGCTGACCTGTTACGAGAGAGGGCCCATTAGCAAACCATGGGGCATCTGAGGATTTGGCTCTGATAAATGTCCAAGGAGCACACCAAAGACCATTCTTGGGCCAGGGAAGGGGGCGGGAGAGCCCCCAGAGCTGTCCCAGTCCCTGGCACAGTGCAGCAGCTCTTTAAGGGCAACTTCACCAGGAGCTGGGCAAGGCCTTCTACAAACACTGTCATGTAACTGAGTTTTATTGGCTTCCAGAATGAGACAGGATTAGGGACTAGCAGCTAAATTAACTGAAACAATAAATTATCTAAACATCTTTAGTTTCACACGACAATTTTAATTAAAGTTTTGGAAAATTTAATTTGTATGCAAAGCAGCTGGCTCTGCCCTGCCTCCCATTGACTGAGGTTTTGAAACAGCCAGGCTGTTAATTCCAGACATGGCTGCACACACACAAAACTGGCCTGAGCAGCCACCAACTCCTTTTGTTTTGTTGGAAAAGGAGGCTTTGGAATGGTGGTGCCCTAATGTGGGCTCCCATGGACCTAGGGCTCCAGTCCTAGATTAGTTACATGAAAAAATCAGCTTTTGTTCCAAAATGCCTATTGCAAGGGCTGAAGAGACACTGTTAGTGCTTGCCCAGGGTAATCCTGAATGTCAGATGGAAAAGCATCAGCTGCCAAAAGACAGGCAGGAGGGGGTGGACGGTGGCTGCAGCTGACCCTTGGGGCTTGGACGGGGAACGGCGGCTTTGACTGAAGAGACAGAGCTGAAGTCAGTGAGCAGGGCAGGGGGAGATCTCCAGGGTGGGAATGCCTGGGTGTCCAGAGCTGTTTTCCTTCCACAGAGGGTCGGCGGGAAGAGGAGTCGGGGCCACATCAGCTGGGAGAAGCGGGGGGCTGAAAGCCAGCCTGTGCCAGCCCTGCCTGCCCTGAGCCATGCGCTGCGCCAGGTGAGGAAGCCTCCAGGGAAGTGGGACCATGGGCTGCCTCTTTAGCGCTGGGTACCTGGGGAGCAGGAGGATGAGAAGTCTCCAGGCTTTTCTCGGTGATGAAGAGAGGCTGGAGGGGCTTTTCCCTGGAGAGAGGCTGGGCTGGAGCCAGACACTCAGGATCACAGCTGTGACTGTTGGTGGTAGGGTACTGGGATTAACTGGGCTGTGCTGGGAAGCAGTGGCAAGGGATGCAGCTATGGGATGTTTATTTATAAACCTCTGTGCAGAAATTATGTTTGACACTTGGGGGTGCCCAGCAATAAATGTGTGTTTAACCAAGACTTTCAGCACAACATGGGAATGAGGAACTGGCAGGGGAATCAGTCAGTCACAAGTCTTTCAACAAGTATAAAATTTAGTAAAGTTGGGGAGAAGAGGGGAAGAGACACATCAGTACAAAAGCAAAGGGGTGTAAGAGAAAGGCACAGGATGCAGAACCCTCTGAAAAAGTGATTCTTCCTACTTTCCTTCAGGTCACTGCGGACCAGAGAGTCCCTGCCAGCCCCACTGCACAGCCCCTGAGGAGCTCTCTGAAGAATAAGTCATTTTGAAAAACAAGGCAAGAATAACCTGGGAATCCTTAGTTGTGCCCCAGCAGCAGTCAGAGGGACTGTGCAGGACGGCACCTCCCGGCCACCCTGCTCTGATCCCACCATTGCCCCTCACTCAGGCTCCCCTGGGCTGTGGCAGTTGTCTAACAGCAACCACGACTTGTCTCCAATAAAACTTTGCTCCTGCTGACACAGCCTTGAACCTGAGAAATAATTTCTACAAGTAAATCAATATACAAGTATTTTAAAAACATTGTTATGCAGACAGTGATATTTATCGTACACCTTTGGTTAGAATCCACCTCCAATCTCCATCCACACATCAATCACTACAGGGAAAAAGGAAAACAAGCCATGATCCCATCAGTGCTCCAGCTGAACTCAGAGGCTGAGGATGGGGATGGAGGGTGGAAGAGAAGGACCAGCTGATGTTGTGGAAAGGGATATTTACCACCAGAGGAGGAAGCCTGAGCCAAGACATGAAGCAGAAGGTGGTGAGGAAAGAAACATCCGGGGAGGCTGGGCAGAGGGCAGGGAGGGAGTCTCAGGGCTGTCTGACTGACAGTCTGCTACCGAGAGAGACCTCAGAAAGGACAGGGAGTCTTCATTAAAGCAGGTGTGTGATAATATAGTATATACTATACTATACTATGTCGAATATTATAGAATATTATAGAATATAATAGAATATGTAATATCACATAGTATAATGTAATACACAACACCTTTGAGTTGTTACAGATGTGCACTCACAGAATAAAATCAAGAAAAAATTTTCTCAAATAATACCAAAGAAGGAATTTTGAAAGCCAGGCTCTGCTGGACTCTCCACACCCTTCTGCTGGAGGAAAACAATTCCCAGAGAAAACAGTAAATAAAGGACGTCTAAATGGATTTGTAAAAAGGCAAACAGGAAGAACCAGCTGGCAACATGTGGGAAGATAAAAGAGTGAGACAAATTAATATGTGGGAGAGAATTTTTTTACAAGTGAGACACAATAAACAGACCGAAAAAAATAAGCTGCTGGTGTTTTATTACCCCAGAGAAAGGAATGACAAACACATTTAGGAACACGACTGTATTTTGCTGCGTGTGCAAGCCAAGGCTCAGGATCCAGCCTGTCCCTCCTGGCTGGCAGCAGAGTCTGAGCGATGGGTCGGATGGGCTGGGAGCGGTGGCACAACCCTTGCTCCTCGCTGTGGGGCTTTGGCAGCCTTTCTCTCATGACATGTTGGAAACCTTAGACAGAGGCCTAACATAAAGGCTTCTAACAATAAGGCTTTGGGGGATACGATGAGTCTGAATTAGTGCCCACGTCTAAAGAGAGAAACGGCTCAGACAATTCTGGAACGGCCTCTTCCTGGGCTCTGTCCAGGACACTTGTTAGCCCTGTGGAGTAATTGCGCTAATGAGCTCCAGGACAAGCTCTGTGTTACTTTCCCTGCTCAGCTGCATCTCCCATTCCTGCAGCACTAATTACGCTGAGCATTTAAGGGTGAGTTAACCCACCTCGGTGCTGACACAGCACCTCTGAGGTCACTACGTTGCATCTGTGCAGAAATACAACGCTGCCTTTCCTGCCCAGCGTTTATAGCCTTGACAGCGATGGGAAATTATGATGGCTGTGGAGACAGCACAGGAAGAGACAGAGAAGGGAAGATAAATGAAGTGGAGAGGACACAGTGCATGGGACAGCAGGACAGGAGTGACCTGGGACATGGACCGCAGGCAAATGTCTGCAGTGCTCCCTACGCAGCAGCTCACAGGTTATGCGGCTCAAAGGAGCTCGTTCTGCCCTCTTGTAACACACAAATCTTGTAAAGCAAGAACAAACGAGCGTCCCCAAGACAGAGAGACTTGGGCTGAAGGTACAGGATGGAGAGAGGAACCCAAGGATACAAAGAGCAAGGGTGGGTGCCCCAGACAGAGACAGAGGTGATATCAGCACTCTGACTGATAAGCAATGAAATGCACTGTGACTGCTCCAGCAGATGGGTCTCTGTCTTACAGAGAGCAGGCATGTGGGAACTACACCACCATCAGGAAAAATCGCCGAGGAGTGAATACACCAGAGGTTTAAGGGATCAGTGAAGAAATGGAAAGAAAACAAGTAGTTTTGCAAATTACCAGTGCTGGAAATCAGCCACAAGTTCCAGACTGCATGGCACAGGCAATTACCTCTGATTACAGGCACGGTGTGTTTGGAAAAGCAGGCCATATTCTGGTGTCATGCATAAATTGTAATTTCTCTATAAAAGTCTGTTTTATACAGCACGCAGCCAGGTACAGGCTCACACCCACAGTAACTATCTGTGGGGTTTAGATTTTTTTGTTTACCGGCTTGTGTAACATTTGTAAAGAATTACAAGAGACGAGCAAACTGCTGCAGTAACCCAACAGGAGATCTCTCAGCTCAGTGCACTGATTAACATAATCTCAACTGCCAGTATGAGCTACATATTGAAAGTGTGTTGAAATTAAGAGACTTTTTAGCACAAGCATGATACGAAGAAAAAAGAAGACAGTCTGGGAAGTTCTGGCTGCCCTGCACCTTTGCCTGCCTGTCTCTGTTGCACCACTGGACGATGTCTGAGCACAGGAAGCACCCAAACACTCCAGCTTGTCAGGCTGGGGCCTCATCCTGTGGCTCTGCAGCAGAGACCACAGGCTGAAGACTTGATTTCCCTCCCATCCTGTGCCGTGCTCAGCTCTCTATGCAGAGTGGAATTGCTGTGGTTTCATCACCCATCACTGTTCCCATCTCTCCTAACAAATTTTCCAGAACTCTCCTCTGCCATGATAACCTGTAGTGCCACCAGAGATGCACATGCCAGAGACCTGGCTGCGCTGTCAGCACCTGGCAGGTGCTGGAAGGAACCAACACCCTCCATCAAGCGAATCGGGAGACTGAACTTTGGTAGGAAAAAACCTGGTTGTGTCCACCTCCATGTCCTGCTGAACTTCTCCTTCAGCACTGCAGGTGCTCAGAGTCCGGAGATGTGAACACGTAGCAAGAAACAAACTGAAGCAGCGTCATTCTCTCAGTTTCTGAGGCGTATTTAAGCCTGTGCTGTTACCAAACCCACTTTGGTAATTATTTCAGTTGCCTGACAGGATTTGGCTAAACATGGTGGTATAAACCAATGAGTCACTGGCCAGGAAAAAGTCGTGGTCTGCATTTGAAAGATGGGAGTATGGGGCCTGGAGCCGGCTCAGTATCACATCAAAGAAGTGTTTAATAAGTGATGCCTAATGGCCATTATGCAAATTATTAATGGTAATTACAAGTGACAAGATAAAATCATATTCCAGTGTGGTTGCACAAACATCACTGAGGCAATGCTTATGAAAGCAAAGTTCTGTTGAACGAGTCACACCCTACTTGTAGTTGACACAAGAAAACATTATCAGCTTTGATAAGCAAAGTGAGGTGAGCATGTGGAGCCAGGCTGGGCACAGCGAGAGCCGCAGCTCCCACAGGACCGGACGGTCCTGCCCACAGCACCCCTTGAGAATGTGGTATGCTCCTTGCCTCCTTCATTCATGTGCACCAATATTCACCCTTATCCCCTCTTCCTCCACTTTCACTCTCTCTCCTTGTCCATCAAGCCCACAAGACTCAGCAGCACTGGCACTGACGCTGTGTGCGACCACTGCTGATCATCCTGGCTGAGGGCCTCTTGTGGCTTCCTCCATCCATTCCATCTGCATGGAACCGTTTGTTTCCTCCAGTCCTACACTGAGGTTGTAAATCCTTTTGGGACACGTTTATGTCTTAGACTTGCTCAGTCTTTTCCCTGTGTTCTGCCCCAAGGCTGTGTCCCAAGGCTACGGGAATACAATAATAACAAAAGTGGAGGTAAAGAAATCAGTTTAGTGGGGGGGAAAGCCAGTACTGAGGGAACACAGCCTCTGCCTGTCTCAGCGCTGAGCCCCAGAGCCTAACAGGGCCATGACGAGCGGGACAACACCACAGTGTATTTTCAAGACACAGCCAGGTTAGCCAGGGATTGGCTTCTGAGCGCATTTGCTGTATCAGACACATGTACCATGTCCCAGTGAAATTGGCAGGAGCCCAGAAAAACTCCAAAGAATGCAATTACATCCCAAATATGAGTTCTTTGGAAGAATTGCATGGTCATGTCTAATCTTCCCTGGTAAAATGGGACTTGGGAGTCTGTGGACCATTCCACCAGGACACAAGTGAAAGGTTGTACAGGGCTGCTGTTTGTTTTGTGGAGCAAGACCTGCTCCTTCCTCCTATCAGAGAACTGCTGAAGGAAGCAGAGGTGCCCACCCGTAGAGGAATGCCCAACATCTGCAGTGTCTCCTCCTAAACCCAACACTCTGCAAGGGAAAGAAAGACACACCCAGCCCTGTCTCTGCAGGTTGCTCTCAGGTAACTCCTGAAAACCTCCCCAGCAGAAGGGAAGCTCCAAGAAAGCATTATATTAATTTCTGTTGGCTCCAACAGCCACACCCTGTCTTCAATTATATTCCTCAAAATGACGGATGAAAGGTAGATTTGCTCCCTCGCCTCCCTTTTTGCTCATGATTTTCCCGACTGTGAGTCTAGGCTGTGTGGAGAGCATGGGGGCTGTGTCTAGGGGGAGGATGGACTTGTATTTCAGGCACTGCAGTCTCAGCGAGGAATCCGAGCTCCGACAGACTCCAGCTCTGTCCTTAAGCAAGTTATTTTCCTGCACCATATGAATAATGAATATTCCTGGGTGCCGCCAGCCTTGGGTAGGCGGCTTTTTATCATTTTTGATCTAAGTAAAGAAATAAATTATCTCACTGGAGAGTGGAAAGCTTTAACTCATGCCGGTGTGAAGACAATCCTATCTAAACGTGCTTGGGGACACTCTCCTACCATGGTGACAGCAGTCACCAGCTTCGCTCCAGTAAAGAGGTGGCTGAGGGTATGAGCATGGGTTTTGTTTGCTCTTCCTCCTGGAGGTGACGCTGCTCTCAGGGCTCCCTGGGTGTCACCCTTACTGCCAACCGGGATCTATCACAACTGCTCCTGTACATATGGACATCCTCGAGTCAAAAGTTGCTTTGTGAGTAAGAGCTGCGTGGAAATTCCACGCTGTAGGGAACAGAAGCTGTCGTCCCCCGGAGAGCAGAATATCCTCTCATTACAGAGTCGGCTGGAGAAGGACACTGGCACTGGTGGAGCCAGTTCTTTGAAGGCTCCCTTGGCTTTTGCCTGCCTGGTTGGGAGGTTGTGCTTCCCTGGCCAGCCGGGCTGTGTTGATGCCTGTTTCGACAAATTTAATAAGAAATGCAGAAAATTTTTCTCCTTCTTACTCGGTGTACAGCACAATCTTAGTAATGGCAAAGACCCAAGGGGTCACACCTGAGTTCAGGGATCTGGCTATATCACCTGTGGATACTCCCTTTCCTGTCATCTCTTTCTTTATCTACCATCGCCACATACTGAGAAGGCATGGACAGCAATTAAAGCAATTGAAAAATAACTTCAGCAAGGTCCTTCATACACTGCAGGTGGCACCCACCCGTATGTCACCCACGCACAGGGGACATTGAGCAGGCCTGAGCTTTGCAGCGTGAACAACTCGACTTCTTGTTTTTGCATGACCAGAGAAATTTGAGCCATAAATAGGGCACTAAACTGATGGGGGAATTACCTCAGTGATTTTGGAAATCTCACAGTAAAGCAGGTATTAGAGCTGCGCCAGGTGACCAACATCCACACCACAGCATCCCTGGTCTGTTCACTACTACAGTCACAACCATTCATACTCCTCAGAAGTGAGAAATTCTATTAATTTCCCATTCTTTGTTTCACGAACTCTACCATAGCATGTGATACAAAAATGGTTATTGGACTAAGAATAAAATAAATACAAATTAATAAAAGATAAAAGGCACTTTGATGTTATAAATACCAATGTTTCTTCTTTGTGCATAATCTAGGGCAACTTTTTTTCTTGACTTGTTGCAAAGTTTGCATCATACAAAAAGCTGATGACTCATAAAACACTATTTTACTTTTTGGAATAAGCTGCTGACATGTAAAGTATCTTCCTTGTGAACTGGGATTTCTAGAGGGAAACTGCCTATGGGCTATTTAATCTTGGCATAAACAGCCAGACTAGCCAGCCCCGTGGGAAGAAGAAACACCCCACAGGTGACACCCCCTTTGGAAGGTATAAATGGAGATCTGTGGCAGCCGCCAGCCTGCAGTCGGACTCAGTATCACGCTCTGCATCTTGCTTTGGGCTGTGGGTTGGCGCTGCAGCTGGGCCTCACCATGAGCTGTAGTATTAAGCAGACAACTGGCTCTCTCAGGGGCAGGACCAGCGGTGGCAGCTGTGTGATTGGTGGTGGTGGTGGTGGTGGTGGAGCACGGATCTCCTCTGTCTCCTCTGGAAGATACACGACTTGTGGGATAGGCGGTAGCCGAGGGTTTTCTGGGAGAAGCTACTGTGGTGGTGTGAATTACGGAGGAGGACTGAGCACTGGCAGTTTGGTCGGTGGAAACTTTGGAGGTGGCTTAGGAGCCGCTGTCCTCGGAGGATGTCCAGGCATGGGATTCAGTGGTGGCAGTGCTCGCTTTGGCGGTGGCATGGGAGGTGGCATGGGTATGGGTCTCGGTGGAGGTGGTTTTGCTGGTGATGGCATTCTTCTTTCTGGTGATGAGAAGGTCACCATGCAAAACCTGAACGACCGCCTGGCTTCTTACCTGGACAAGGTGAGGTGCCTGGAACAAGAGAATGCTGACCTGGAGTGCAGGATCAGGGAGTGGTACGCCAAGCAGGGCCCTTTTTGTGAGCCACGGGACTACAGCTGCTATTACAAAGAAATAGAAGATCTTCAGAACCAGGTAACATCGCTTCTCTGCTACTTCCTCCTTTGCAAGGCTCTCTCTGGTGCTGGTTCATAACTCGGTGCATTATTGGGAGTAACAAATCACGATTGTAAAATGCTTTTTGCGAACAGCCATTACAACATCTGTCTGTGGAAAGCTCAGAGGTAAAACTGGAGGGTCCAGGCTGTTTCTGTTGCTTTTATTCATCAGACATATTGAAGGGGAAAATGTTGTTTCATGGAATGCATCGGGATGGGCTCAGTGGTCTCTTTGAATTCAGTTTGTGCCAAGGTGGTCAAATAGATATATGGCAAGAAAAGAGCTAAAAGAGAAATAAATAATGGATCATATTAATTTGCCTGAATTTACATTATTCTCATCAGTCTTGCAGAATTCCAGTTAAATGTTATTTCATTGCCTTATTAGTTTACTCTTTCATGTAGAATTGGGAAATATAGGACATCTAATTAAAACCAAGAAAAAAGAGAACATTCCAATAACACAATTGGAATGGGCAATTTAAAATTCAAAACATTTGTGAAGTGTTTGGCAAAAATTTAGGATGTCAATGCACAAAGAATAAAGAGAAAAGAATCCAGGAAAGGGACAGAATGAGACAGGCTTGTCATTAATTCTTGAAATAAAACTCCAGATCTTATAAGGTTTAGATTTAAGAGGCTGAGGTGGATTGTGGCAGGTGCTGGACAGTAATTACATCTCCTGGACTCTCTGCGCCTGAATCATGAAGTTTATCATTTTAATACCTTCACTACATTTCCCTGAACATCCCTGTGAGTGCTGCACCTCTCACCTCCCCATACCTGCTACTCAGGATTTTAAAAAAAGAGTGGGAGAAAGAGGGTCTGGTCACACCAGGCATTGCATGCCCTTGAACCAAAGGTCAAGGAACAGAGACCAGGAACAAACGTTCTTTTTCCAGATTGTCTGTGCAACTATAGACAACAACAAGATCATTCTGAACATCGATAACAGCAGGATGACAGCCGACGATTTCCGAGTGAAGTGAGTACCCTGGGCTGTCCGTTCCCTGTCACCATGCTCAGGGCTCTCAGCAGCTCTCCTGTGACCCAGGACAGGCTGTAGGCTGTGCAGAAGAACTTCCTCATCCATTGCCTCTACAGCTGCTCTAATAAGGGGCAGTTCCAGGAGGGGAAGTTTGGGATGCCAAGCTGGTTTTGAGTGGAGATTAAAGGAAGCAGAAGGGATCTGCAGACCAGGAGCAGCAGGGGTTTAGCCAAGCTGCTGTTCCAGCACATGCTGTCTTTCGGAGAGGAAGATTTTGATTTTTCCTGTCAGGGCTCAGAAACACTGGTGGTGGCAGACACTGATTGCTCTTTCCTTCTTGCTTCCTCCCTCGCAGGTACGAGACGGAGCTGGCCCTGCGCCAGAGCGTGGAGGCCGACATCAACGGGCTGCGCCAGGTGCTGGACCAGCTGACGCTGTGCCGCTCTGACCTGGAGGCACAGCTGGAGTCGCTGCGGGAGGAGCTCTGCTGCCTGAAGAAGAACCATGAGGAGGTAGGTCCTGCCCCTCTCCTGTACAAAGCCTTCACTGCCGTGGGATCCATCACCCTGGGATGCTGCTGCAGAGGGCAAGTGGTTGATGAAGACCATGGTATGGTGTGGGAGCTGTGAAGGTCCAGCAGAGAGGGGCTCTGCAGGCTCTGCTCCTTGTGGGGGATCCTGTCTCCCTCAGTTCTTTCCTTCTTTTTAAAACCCGACCTGATCTGGGTGGTGTTTCCAGGAAATGTGCTGTCTGAGGAAGCAATCGACTGGAGATGTGAGCGTAGAGGTCAATGCCTGCCCTGGCCCAGACCTCAGGAAGATCCTGGAGGAGATGAGGTGCCAGTATGAGACGCTGATTGAACGCAACCGCAAAGAAGTTGAGGATTGGTACGAGTGTAAGGTGAGTGAACTCCCGCAGCTCTGACTTTCCCTGTCTAACACCAAGGCAGTGGTCCCACAGGGATTTGTTGCATGTTAAAACCACTCCACAGACTGTAAGAAAATTTAGCATTGGTTCACACTGACCAAGTGACGCAAGGGAGGGACACTGCCACCCTGTGTCCTTGTCATGGGCTGAGGGAAGCAGTGCATGTTGGTGGGACTTGAGGCAGGAATTCCCTACAAGGCAGTAAGTGGTGAGAAGAATTGGTAGCAGCACTATTAGAAGAGCAAGAGGAATGAATGACCAGCCAGGGGTACGCTCCCATTAGGATGAGAGTTTTCACCTAAACCTTTCTCATCTTATGTCTTTGCTAACTTCTCTGCTCTTTCCTTAATACTTGATCCAACTTACATTGCACATTCCCTGAAGCTCTTTTTCCTGCATTGGTGATTTCAGATTGAGGAGGTGAATCGGGAGGTTATTACAAGCGGTCAGGAGGTGGAGACGTGCAACAACCAAGTGACTGAACTGAGACGCCAATTGCAAGCCCTGGAGATTGATCTCCAAGCTCAGCTCAGCCAGGTGGGTGATGAGCTGACGCAAACATCAGCCATCTCACAGAACTCGTAGCTAAATGCAGTGTTTCTCCTGCTTGTATTTGTCTTATGTCCCATGTCACTCCTCAGAGGGACAACCTGGAGTCCTCGCTGGCGGAGACAGAGTGTCGCTACAACAACCACCTGGCTGAGCTGCAGAGCCAGATCACCTGCGTGGAGCAGCAGCTGGCTGACCTGCGGGCAGAGATGGAGTGCCAGAACCAAGAGTACAAGATCCTGCTGGACGTCAAGTGCCGCCTGGAGCAGGAGATCCACACATACCGCTGCCTGCTGGAGGGCGGCCAGCAGGACCTTATGTAAGTGGGCTTGAGACACACCAAAAAATTACAATAAAATACCTGTGTCCTGGTTATTTCAACGTAAGAGCAAAGTGACGGAGCTGCCCAGCCCCTGTTCCCTTACTGACCTATTTGGCCTGCCTGGTGTCATGGTGGTGACCTGCTTCCACCCCTGTGGCAGCTGCTGCCACAAGGAGAATGATCGCTGCAACATTCTGCCAATTTTCTGCCAAGAAGGCAAACAGACTGAGAGCAGCAGGGATACTGAAAATCTGTAGCTCTAGTTTATCTGTCATTTCCCTCACAGAAATGTTATTTTCCTTCCTCAGTCAGCAAGGAGGAATTGGTCAGTCTTCGGGCCTAGGAGGAGGAGTTGCAAGAAGCAGTGGGATAGGAGGAGGAGGCATCATTAGGACAAGCCACACTTACACTTCGTCTGCCCAGATCCCATCCTGTGCAGCTGCGGAGATCCAAGGTAAGAACTGTCCCACTCTAAACATTTCCACAGTCTTCTCTGCTCTAATGCAACACTGATGGGCTGAAAGAAAGACCTTTCCCACGTAGCTTACCGGTGCAACTTGAAAGTTTTATTGTGGGGCCCCTGGGAAATACAGGACAGGAGCCACAGAGGAGCGGCCAAGAGGAGAGCTTTTGGGAGCTGGCACTCTGCTGGGATGCATGAGAACTGCCAAAGGCAGGAGGGGAAGAGGGATAGAAAGAAGAGGGACAGAGCCAGCAGGCAGGCAAGCCATGGGGAACATGGAGAAAGGACTGACGTGGGACAAAGGAAAGAGCAGGAGAAAGAAAAGTACTCAGAAATCAGGTGGGCAAAAAAGAGCAGGAATCACAGGAATACTGGCAGATTATTACTAGTGTGAATTCAAGGGGAAACTTACAGCCAAACTGAAAAGGAAAGGAAGAAATATGGTGACAGTTGTTCCAGGAGAGTGATGTGAGCAGGGGCATTGCTCTGGCATGGACCCCAATGCCATTCCCTCATCCAGATCGCTGCTGGAGCAGTGTCTGCAGCTTCCACCTTTTGGCATTTTGATGCAGCCCGTGCTGCAGCCAGTGACAGATCCATCTGCCTGGCTGGCAGGAGCTGTCAGATCTTCCCAGGAAGGAGCAGTATTTATCTGAAATTCTAATTGAATTGGCTTGTGAAACAATCACGTGTAGGGAATGACAGTGTGGGAAAGAATCTATTTTTGCTATAAACACAGTAATGTTTCCTTTGATCTCTCCAGTGCCTTGCCGAAGGATTTGTGATTAAGCAGAGAAACGAGAATATCCAACAAGAGAAGCCTGAAGCAGAGCTATGGATGAAGTGAAAGAATATTTACTGCATGTGTTTGCAGAGAGCATGGAGCGTGCTCGTCTGTGTTGCTCAGCCGTGCTAGGCAATGTGTCAGAGGGATGAGCAGAGCATTGGGCCACATTCTGCTCTATTTTGCTATTTGCTTTTCCAGTCTGTGTTGCTGTGTGTGGCCCAGCACCACAACTATTGCTGGAGTCAGCCAGGGCTATGATCACTTACGTACCTGCTGGTGAAAATTGTCTCTAATAAAACTTTGCTTTTGCCTGATGCAATCAAGAACCTGTGTCTGAAACTGAGTTCCCTTAGAACACCAGGTGCTGATCCATGAACAAGGGGCACCTAAATTTGCCAGGATCATCCTGCCGTGGGAACAAAGCTGCTTTGCCAGTGGGAGCCAGAGAATGGCCTTGCTGACCTGGCAGGTCTTGTCCAGCTCCTCCCCGTTGTCACAGCCTGAGGCAGATGTTCCTGTGTGACACCTGCCCTGAGCCCCATGGACAGGCAGGTCAGGCAGAGGCCTGTGTCCTTACCACACAGCATTGGGCTAAACCACGGTTTTAGAGGAGTTTTGAAAGTCAGGGATGGAACATCTGGACACAATTTGTCTTGACCCCGGTCTAGTGCTGACAGATCTGGGTTGAGCCCTCTCATGCTCCATCCCCCAGCCTGGGGACTGTTGAGGATGAAATCTTGGTTTCCACAACTGATCCAGTTTCTGCTGACATGGTTTATATTCTAGCCTATCCCTTTCATTTTATAGGAATCTTCACACTGGGAAAAGGACTGGAGGCAAAAGGTTTATCTCTTCTGTTTTCACATAGTGACTGAGTCATTTACTGGTCATCCTCTGATTGCCGAGAGTTTCAACCTGAACATCAGGAATGGTTGAAAGATCATATTTGTGTTAAACACACCTTGTCTGGGGAGCTGAGGAAGGCAGGGTGGGAGCTGAAAAAGTGCAGCTTAACAGAGAACAGACTGGAGAAAAAAGCCAGGTAGGGCCTAAAGACAGCAAGAGCCATGCAACGGTCACAGGCAAGGCAGGTCACTCCCTCCTTGGCCTTGACCAGCAGCCATGTAGCTGATGCTGAGCTGGTTTGTCCTGGTACTGACCTGCCAGAGCAGCCGTGGGCCACGGTGAGCTGCCAGAGTCACTCTGGGTTTGGAGAACTGGCAGTTCAAAGTCTTATGAAAGTATTTTGAGGGTTAAATTGTTGGTCCAGAAAGCCAAGCAGTGGTGGTTTTGACTGCGGTATGGCTGCAGAGTCACATTCACCTGTGAGATGACCTAGTAAAGCAAAATTCCTGATTATTCCTTTTTCATCAAAGGCTGGAGGTTATGGAGCAGCCAGACTCAGGGCAGGAGGAAAATAGGTACAAAGAAAAAATCACTTCAGGACTGCACATACAGTATAGTGTGGCACACTTTTCTATCACCAGTTCTTTCATAGAGACACTAATTTCTCTGATGATACAGAAATAGGCTTAACATGGTAGCACGTGCCTGAAGAAGCTCAACTACTAATGTCTCAGGGAGCTGGTGAAAGATGCCCTTCACCTGTTGTAAGAGGCCACAGAGAGAAGATGTCTCAGTGATATTCCTCTATTTCATCTACCAGACACTAAAATTAATAATATCCATGGGCAAGACAAGATAATGCAGCACTGGAACATCTGCAATGACTCAGAAGAGTGGCCAAAGGTAGAAGTTTTTAAACCAAGACTAAATTAAGCCTTATTTAAAGTTTAGTTCTAGCCCTACAGGAAGTCTCAGACTTGATGCAGAATTCTTTCAGTAGACTTGTATGGCCAGTGCGTCACAAGAGATCAAAAGAGATACATATCATGGCTATAATGGCAAATTTTCTTGTGTTGGAATTGTCGAAATGTCCTTGTCCAACGATATCCCAGCTGTTCTCAGAGCTCTGGCTGAGAAGTCGAAAAGCAAATCCTTCCCTTTTCCACTCCCATTGTCTTCCTGCCTTGTTCAGTGCAAAGACAGACAGTGCAATGTGGGATAACCCACTGCTGCCCTTTTTGGCCCCAATCCTTCCCAATCTATGAGTCCTCACACTCTTGTTTCTAAAAATATAGGCACTACTCTGAGACTCCTCCAATTTCCAGTCTTCTGGAAACTTTCGGCTACCTATGGTATGTAAAACCTTCCCAGTTTCTCCTGGCAGCCCCAGCTGATTCCCACCAGTTTTGGGCTGGTTCCTCCTGTTGTGAACTGCTACTGACATCTAGCTGCTCCTCCGGATTCCCTGGGCTCCTATCAAAGACCTTCCCACCCTTCCCACCATGTTCAGCAAGTCCAAAGCATGCACTTTCACAAAGGAGCTGTCCTGAATTCCTGAGAGGTGAAAGAGACCTAATGACATGGCCAGAAAGACTCTAATGATCCAGACATTACGAATATGCCTCTGGAAAGCCCCTGGGGAGTACAGCCTCAGCTCCTGGGACGCTGTGATGTTGTTTGTGGACCTATGAGTTGGGATGAGGCTGGAAGGCAGCACAGGAGAGGTAGGTTGTGATTAACAGTTCCCCAGCAGAAAACATCCTGGAAACGCTCCATTTATTAAAGACCTGCAAATTATGGAGCTGCAACCCTTGGAAACTACATTTCCATAAGATTTCCCTATTTCTTTGTGCTGATGAGACCCAGGAAGCTTATGAGTTCAAGTAACTGAATGAAAACAGGATGGAAAGCCTTATTTAATTTTTTAAGGTCTCAGAACAATTACTTAAGTTTGACTTAGTTTAACTAGTGCCCTCATTTCCTGAAGATGAACAGGAAAAATAGCAAGACAGAGGGAAGTGTGTGCAGAGCGAGGCTCCTGGGCACAGGTGACTTCTGCAGGGACACAGAGCTGTGAGGGGCAGAGGGGACTGAGGTGTTTCGGAGGAGCAGGAAGTGTGCAGACACCCTCCACTCCCACGGAGTACAAGTCATCCTGTGTTTCTGCCTGCGCTACACTGATGTGCCTGATAACTGTGGAGCTGGGGAAGGAATGTGTGCTCACTCAGGAGAGATGCTTGCTGCAGACAGCTGTTGGGAAACTCCTGAGGAATCATCCGCAGACCAGGAGAAGCTTCCAGCGACGCAGCTTACAGCAGTTTCGGTTCGCTCCTGCCACCACACCCTGACTCCCAATTATGTTCTCCAGTCCTAGGAATGAAACCTGGTGATTCCTTCCTATACACAATAACTTTATTAGAGCTTTTACCTATTCTGAGATTTATTTCTGTGTGTTTTGGGCTGGAGGGAGGCCCAGTGTGTCAGGCAGGGCAGGCTGACATGCAGGCACCGTGTGTGGGTCCTGCTGCAGCTCTGCCAGCAGCAAGTGCTTTGTCTTGGAGTAAATCACTTTGGGAAGCCTCTCCACACCCGTCTCAGTGCTTCTGCCTTTCATGGCATGGATAAAGAACATCAAGGAGGCAGGGATAAGGGGAGATATCTTTTCAATAGAAATAAGAGCAATAAAATGATGAGTAAATCCATGAATAGTGGGATAATTCAGTCCTTCAGTAAATTAGATCATTTACCTGCCATAACAATAGCTATTCCAATCCACAATCCTGACACTGAGTGAGGATTTCAGCAAGAGTTTGCACTCACTTTTCCCTGATGCAGGAGATTTGGAGAATTTCTTACAAGGAACAGTTGGGTTCAGAAAGCCATGGAATGCCTATCCCTTGCTCCATGGCCACTGAAAAAGGGGCTCCCTAGGGAGAAGGCCAGTGCTCTGGTGTCTCAGCAAAACATCTCATGAAAAGAAGCTCAGCCTGAATTTTGATGTCAAAAGTGTGAAAGGATTTTTACTTTTTATTTTCCTTGTCTGGTTAAGATTTGGAAACATTACTGACAAAGAGCCTCCAGTACCAAATCCACCTTCTCCAGCCCAGGTAGAACTGCACAGGGCAGTGACTGCTCGGCAGGTCTATCAGCAGTTCTGTCTTTATATGTCCCAGGACGGCAATCCCAAAGCTCTGATTAAAACACAGCACATATTGACAGAAAAATTGGCCACAGGATGTTCCCACTTCCATCCACTGTTTCAAAACCACCCTTTCCCAGCAACAATTACAATCCATAATGAGAAGCGCAGAAATTATCTTTCACTGAACAACAGGAAATATTTAAAGCACTTTTACCTTCCTTTACACTCTCCACATAATGAAACAAATCCTTTGTGAATTACTGGAGAGCCACAATCATATATGAAGAACCTTTCATCCCTGTCCATTAAGAGATCCCTCCTCGGTCTCACTTGTCTCGCAGCAGAATGTTTCAGATTTGTCATTTTGCCAGTGGAGAGATTTAAAGGTTAATCTCTGTGTCTCTGATCTTTCCAGAGTTCTTACATCATACCTCATACATCATTCGAGAAGCAAACTTAGTATTTCTTCTTTCTTTTTCATCTTACATATTCCAACCTCAGCACCTTGCATGAAAACTGCTTATTCAACTCAAAATAAAATGAAAATAAATTAATGAGAGATAAAGAGCTCTTTGATGCAATAACCTTTAATGATTTCTTCCTGGTATGTAATTTAGGACAGTGTTTTTCCTGGCTTAATGCTGTAAGTTTGCATCATAAACAAAAAGCTGATGATTCATAAAACATTATTGCTAATGTATTTTTGAAATTAGCAAGAGACATGTAAAGTATCTTCCTTGTCTACCAGGCTTCTTGAAAGGAAACTTCCCTTTGAGAAATTATTCTTGGCACCAATGGCTGGAGTGGCCAGCCTTATGGGAAGAAGAAGCAGTGGTGACACCCACTGTAGAAGGTATAAATAGGGATCGGCGGCCACGGACAGCTCGCAGTCTGATTTCGTATCAAGCTGTGCATCTTGCTTTGGGCTTCTGCTTGCGTTTCCAACCCCTGTCGCCATGAGTTGCAACATTAAGGAGACTATTACTGTGTCTAGCAAAGGCAGGAGCAGTGGTGGCAGTTGTATCATTGGTGGTGGTGGCGGAGCACGGATTTCTTCCTATGGCATAGGCAGTGGCAGAGGTTTTTCTGGAAGGAGTTACTGCGGTGGAGTGAATTATGGAGGGGGCCTGAGTGTTGGTAGCTTGGCTGGTGGGAGCTATGGAGGTGGCAACTGCTATGGCAATGGCCTCGGGTTTGGCCTCGGAGGTGGTGTGGTTGTTGGTGGTCTTGGTGGCGACTGCTTGCTTTCATCCTGCGATGAGAAGGTCACCATGCAAAACCTCAATGACCGCCTGGCTTCCTACCTGGACAAGGTGAAGTGCTTGGAGAAGGAGAATGCTGAGCTGGAGTGCAGGATCAGAGAGTGGTATGCGACACAGGGGCTCTCCTGCGAGCCCCGCGACTACAGCTGCTACTACAAAGAGATTGAAGATCTTCAGAACCAGGTAACCCCCACACAGGTTGTTCCTCCCCTACTGAAAGCTTACTGCTAAATTTCTGGGCTGTTCCTCCCTTGTTGAAAGCTTATTGCTGAATTTGTGTTTAGAACCTACTGCAGTTGTTGGAGGGAACTTTGGTGCTCCTGAATGTCTTTGCAAACAGAAATTTTGGCAAATTCCCCTATGACATTGATGAGTGTGGGGGCACAACAAGGATGGGTGCTGCAAGGTGATATGGGTGGGGGAACGCTCTGTAAAAGGAAAAGGATGCTTTGGTACGTTGTGGTTTTACTATACAATTGTAAATGTCATATTACCAATGTGCTCTGAGGAAATGTAGTGACGTCAGCCCCACAGGAAAAGCCAAGCGAACTATGGAACAAGCGAAAACAATACACATTGAATGCTTTATCAAATGAAACATTATAAATCCTAGCTGAGAAAAGCTGAGGATTGAAACTGATTGTCACAACGGCACAAACAGCCTGATACGAGTAACTCCAAAATGAAAGTTATGGCTGATCCTAAGGCTTAAAGACACCTTCCCACCATCTTCCCTGAAGATCCTTAAGTCCGAAGCTCAGAACATGCCAGCTTGAATGTCAGTTGAGATTTAGTATCTTAAGGAAGGTTCTTTAGGTTGACTTTGTGAAGCGTCTTTGGAACTTGCCTTCAGATGTTGAAACAGGGAAGTCCTATCTTACAACTCTTTAATTCCCACCTCTACATGGTTGACCTTTTTTCTTTACTGACTGTGAGTAAAGGAGGCAAAGCCATCTCCTTCAACTTCTCTGCTCAAGGGACAAGGCTACTTAAGTAAGAAGGTAACAGGAAAAGGGAATTGTGAAGAGTTACTGCCTAATGCAATGCAGAGAGACCTATAGAGTAGAATAGGAGAGAAGGAGGCAGCTCTCATGGTCTGCTGTTTTCCAGATCGTCTGCGCAACCATTGATAACAACAAGATCATCCTGGACATTGATAACAGCAGGATGGCTGCCGATGACTTCCGTGTGAAGTAAGTGCCCATCCATGAACCTGCTGCCTCTCCCCTGCTTCTTTCCACCTCTCTGGGAGGCTCAGAGCAGTAATTACAGAGGCTCCAGACACATCTCCCCACACCACTGCGGTAGGGCAGGACGATGAAAGGCATTTTGCTCCTGGTCACTAGCCCTCCCTTAATTAGTGTTCTTGGGTGAAAAATTTAGCAACAGCATTTGTGGTGAGGCTGGGGACGAGCACCTCTGGGAGTGGCCCATTTTCATCCCAAACCAGTGCAGATAGGATCAACAAAGCAGAAATGCAGCTGAATAAGTGATACCAAATATACAATGCGCAGGAGCAGGGAAAAAACATGGGGAAGAAAAGCTTTCCCATAACAGACGTGAAGTGGTGCAGGAATCCAAGGCATGGTGCATTCAGCTAGGACAGCAAAATGCAGGTCAAAGCATGGAGCTGGGAAAGGAGATCTTGGCACAGAGAGCCCATGTGGGACGTTCCCATCCTGAATCTGTGCTTTCTGGCACAACCCAGGTACGAGACGGAGCTGGCCCTGCGCCAGAGCGTGGAGGCTGACATCAACGGGCTGCGCCAGGTGCTGGACCAGCTGACGCTGTGCCGCTCTGACCTGGAGGCACAGCTGGAGTCGCTGCGGGAGGAGCTCTGCTGCCTGAAGAAGAACCATGAAGAGGTAAGTCCTGTCCTGACCTTACGAGCACCGTGGCCCTGGCAGAAAACTTTGCCACTGTGCTCGGAATTTAACAGATTATCCGCTTTCAGGCCACTGCTTTCCCACCAGACTTTCTCTTGGAAAGGAAGGGAGTTCTGGCAGGGTCAGCTGCTGCTCCCAGGGCTGTGATGACCCTGGGAATGCCAGAGGGGGAAAAGCTGCTGCTGACTCCAGTGGATGAAGAAAGAAATTAACCAACAGATTTGTTGGGAAAACACTTGCACCATCCTCCCGTGTCTTTCATAGCCACAGCAGGGAGGAGACTCTCAAAAGGACAGCAGTTCTTGGCCACTGAACTCTGCTCTTATGTGCTACCTTCCAAAAGCCAGTATGGTCTGATCTGGGATTTATTTCCAGGAAATGAATTGCCTGAGGAAACAGTCAACTGGAGATGTGAGTGTGGAGGTCAATGCATGCCCTGGACCAGATCTCAGGCAAATCTTGGAGGATTTGAGATGCCAGTATGAAACACTGATAGCGCGCAACCGCAAGGAAGTCGAGGATTGGTATGAGTGCAAGGTAAGTGACACACTTCTGCTGCAAACCAGACTGACACACACAGCCCCCGGCTCAGGAGCTGTAAGGGACCAGACATGGAGACAATAAGCAGTTCTTTCTTCTCAAAGAAGCCTGAGAGTAGCACTCATTATACCTTGTGTTCCACAGGAGCCACAGGCCTGTCTGACCAGTTTGTTATGTCCCATCTGGAACAGCAGCATTTGCCACAAGGCCTTGTGGTGTGTTGTTGGAACAGAGATATTCCACATCTGGATTAAACAGATTTAATAGCCATGAGGTTAATGGGATTTGTAAAATGAACAAGCAGTGGAGCCGGTGGGGAACGCCCTGTGCACAGAGAACCTGCCCTGCTCCCTGTTTCCTTTTGCTGAACACTTACCACGCTCTGCTCCTGTAAAAGCAAGTTCGATGTACCCAGATATTCCCTGAAACTCTTTATCCTGCATTGGTGATTTCAGATTGAGGAGGTGAATCGGGAGGTTATTACAAGCGGTCAGGAGGTGGAGACGTGCAACAACCAAGTGACTGAACTGAGACGCCAATTGCAAACCCTAGAAATCGATCTCCAAGCTCAGCTCAGCCAGGTGGGTGATGAGCTGACTCACAGCTCTGACCGGTCACTGCTGGGTTTCTTAGCATGAACAGCCAGACTCACCAACCAGCATGATGGTGGTGAAAGGCTCATTCATTTTTGGATTGGAAATAACAAACTTCAGGGTGACACTTAAATGATTGCTATTTTTTTGCTTGTCTTATCAGAGAAATAACTTGGAATCATCTCTTGCTGAAACTGAGTGCCAGTACAACACCCTCCTCGGTGAGCTACAGAACCAGATCACGTGCGTGGAGCAGCAGTTGGCTGAAATAAGAGCGGAAATAGAGTGCCAGAACCAAGAGTACAAGATCCTGCTGGACGTCAAGTGCCGCCTGGAGCAGGAGATCCAGACCTACCGGTGCTTGTTGGAAGGAGGACAGCAGGACCTCATGTAAGTACCTCTCTAGATCCGCTAGAGAAAAAATGAAAATATCAAGGATCTGTATTGCAAATTGGGGATCCAACCTGATCTTTAGTCCTTCTTAATGCTTTCTCTGAGGTGAAAATGTTGCCTTATGAGCAACTTCCTTGCGATGAACATTCCAGTCAGAACTAAATTTCAGTCCTTGGGATCTGCAAAGCAGAACACCAAATCTGTTAACTGCTGGTGACAACACTGTCACTCCTGGCATTATATCAGCACTGGTGACAGTCCCTTTTCTGTAGTGAGATGGGTGAGAACTCTCCATGCCAAGGGGGAGCACAAACGCAAAGAAACTGTGAAAGTGACAGAAAATGTAACGCAAAATACTGTAACCCCTATAAAGGCCATAGTTTGAGACTTTGTGTCATGTAGTCAGTCAGCAGTGGCACATAAAGTGCTAAAATTCCCTATTTCTCTCACCAAATTTATCCCCCTAGTCACGGAGGAGGAATCGGAACTGGTGGAGGGGTCATTAGGACAAGCCACACCTACACAACTTCAGCTGCCCACTGCCAGCCCCAGGTCCCACCCTGCAAGACCGGAGACATACAAGGTAAGGGCCGTGTTTTCACACAAGGAAAACTGGCTTTGTTCACTTCCTTGTGCGCTAAGGCCAGGAGACAGCACATTCTCAGGACATGTCACTGGCACCCTCTCAGTCACTGTGCTACAGGAGTGATCTGTTACAGGGGTGGTGTCACTGAGAAATAGGTTTAAAGAGATCTTGGGCTGAACACAGGGTGCAGGAAGCAAACGGGAGATGAGCGGGAGAGGTGGAATGCTCAGGAAAAGGCCAGGGAAGTAAGGCATGAAGGGAAGATCTGGAAGAAGAAGTAAAGAAGACAACAGCCAAAACTTAGCAGAAGAGTCTGGAAAGGGTGAAAAGTGAAAGAGTGAAAAGAGTGAAAGGGTAAATCTGTAACTTTACAAGTGAAAATTCCCATTAAAGCAAATTATTTAGGGAATTTCTGGGGTTTCCTGGGTTGCAGCCAACTTCTCCAGCTTAGCAGTGCATTCCAGAAACAAGGGGACCACACAGAGCCAATTCCTATTACTTGTGTTCCAATCAAATAATGCTGCTGTGTTTTCTCTCCAGTGACCTGCAGGAGAATTTGTGATTAAGGAGAAACAGACTGCAAGGTGACAGGGAAACCCACAGACAACCCAGGAACACTCCGTGTTCACTGCACCCTCTGTGCAGAGAAAGTAGACGTAACTCATCGACGCTTGGCCACGTAGCTAAAGGGGGTGTCAGGAGCCACCTCCTCTGTTCTGCTCTTCTGTTCTGCAATGCTGTAATCTCTAGAAGTTACCTGAGTTAGTCAGGTCACTTATGTACCTGCTGGTGAAAATTGTCTCTAATAAAACTTTGCTTTTGCCTGATGCAATCAAGAACCTGTGTCTGAAACTGAGTTCCCTTAGAACACCAGGTGCTGATCCATGAACAAGGGGCACCTAAACTGGGCAGGATCATCCTGCCGTGGGAACAAAGCTGCTTTGCCAGTGGGAGCCAGAGAATGGCCTTGCTGACCTGGCAGGTCTTGTCCAGCTCCTCCCTGAGGCAGGTGTTGCCTGTTGCCGTGTAACACGGGAGGAGTCAGACAGGCTAGCTGAGCTGGAGCTCATCAGTGAAAGAACAGTGACAGCAATTCCTCTGCCAAGGCTCAGGCTGGTGTGTATCCACACACAGGTACCACCTTGGCAGCCATCTCTGGTGCACAGCTCCAGCTGCTCTCCAGATGTGTCAGGTGTTAAACCGTGAGATGTGCTGGGGAGCACAGTGTCTGCCAGACACATCTCAGCAGGTGTCTCCTGGCCCCACCTGTCTCCCGGACTTGTGCAGTGCGAGCGTGGCTGAGCGGCGCTGCCCCTCGGCGGAATGAATCCCAGCTCCTCTGTGCCAAACCACTGCCTGGGGAGGGGGACCCTGCGAGGACACTACCCCTTCTCCTGGGTGCCTGTCAGCAGAGCAGCATGTGCTGAGATGGCACATGTTCTCAGCAACCTCCTCCTCTGCTCTTCGGACAGCCAAGGGCTGGTTGGACACCCGCAGCTGTGCAGAGACACCCACAGGATGGAAAGAGCTGATGGCTTGGAAGCCGATTTTGTGCCTTATGTGACAGTACAAAGATTTCTCACACCTAAACACGTGCCAAATATTCTGGACTTCTTTGCTGAGAAATTAAAAAACATTTGAAACGTAAAAGCAAATTCATTTCCCCAAGCCCCGCTCCTGACTGTGCCACACACGTGCAAAAGAGCATTTCTGCCTCTGCTCCGGCCGGTTACTGCCCTGCAATAAGCCGGGAGACGGGATCGGGTAAGGGGAGGGTGGAATTTTGGCTGTGAGGAAGAGGAGAAGGCACAAGAGTGATCCCTGGCGGCCGGGAGGCGGCAGGGACGGGCGCCAGACAAGGACCAGGGACGCTGATCCCGACAGCAGGGAGGACACCAGGAGGACAGCGGGGGTTCCTGCCGGCGGCACCGCACCTTCCTGGGGCCCGGCCAGGGTCGCCTCCTGCTCTCCCCAGACTCGGATTTCTCCCTGAAGATGCCCAAACCCTTAAACAAAACCCCGGAGCTGCTGCTCACTCCTCCCAGCAGAACTGCGTGAATCAGATCCTCCGGGAGCGAGAGACAGATCCTCATCGAAACTAAAATCCTGGGAATTTGGCATCTGAGTTTTCACCTTCTGTTCCATTGGCACTGCCCCTCTTGTACCACAGAATGAAATACCAACCTGAAGCACCTGTGAAAATATCTATACTGGCTTGGCTTTGGTTGTTTGTTTTTCCCAGAGGAAAGAGAAATTTGAAATACTTATACTGGGTTTGTTTTGTTTTATGTTATTTTTCTTTTCCCAGAGGAAAGAGAAATTTGAAATACTTATACTGGGTTTGTTTTGTTTTATGTTATTTTGCTTTTCCCAGAGGACAGAGACATTGAACATGCCTGAGAATACAGGGTAAAACTGGCCGATCCAAAAACTGTCCAGTTTGGACAGAGTCTGAAGCAGAGGTTTGCCATTAGCACTAGTATTAGTATTAGTATTTTTGTACACATTGGCATTAGTATTTATGCACTTAAAGTCACTAAAGAATTTAAGAGCAACTGGAATAATGAGTAATCCTGACTGACGTGCAAATGCTTCTTGTGCTGAAGAACAAGGAAATGGAGAAAGTGCCTGGGAAATCGTGGCACTTCCCAGCTCTCTCCATCAGGTGTCAGGTGTTCCCAGTTGGCAGATCCAAAGGAAGCATTGACCTGTTAGTGTTCTGGTCCCGAGCCCCTGTCCTGACCCAGCCTGTCCGGTCCCTGCTCTGCCTCAGGTATGCAAACCCTGCGCTACCTGAGACCAAGGTAAAAAGCGGAGATCACATTTTCCTAAGAGGCCCAGAGACGCTAAGTTAGTGGAGACGCTAATCCTGACGGTGGCTAAGTGGAAGCAGTTGCTATTAGCCTATCCAACAGAAGTACAATGATATGTGATTAAAACAAGATGATATGAAAATGCATTGATCCACAGTCTACAGCAATTTCAGCCCTGTCCGGGCCCCCTCGCCCCGCGGTGGCGTGGGCAGCGCTTCCTCTGTGCCACCGAGCCCTGCGCCCACCATGCTGAGGGATCCCGACACAGTTTGCCTTTCACCGCACGGGATATTTGGAGATGCAGGAGCTGAATGATCCCCGGCCCTGGGCTGCAGGTGCTCTCTAGAGGGCACTCGGCTCCCACCGAGCTGCCCAACGGCGCCCGCGGCGGAGGCGAGCGGCCAAGGCAGCGCTGGGGGCTTGGCTCATCCCCTCCCAACAGAGCCAGCCAGGTGAAGTGGCGTCTGCGGGATGTGCTGCGGAGATCCCAGCGCCGCTAAACGCGGAACACGCTGCCAGCCCTGGCCTCCTGCTGCAGCTCCACCAGTATTTAATGGTCACACTCGTAGTGAGGCTGACATGACGCGGTTCTGTGTGTGACTGCTCAGGGACGGTGCAGGTGTCCCCCCCTTGCCTCGCGCAGATCCCAGGTGTTCACCCGTGTGGGGTTGCGTGGGAGAGACGCCGGGCTGAAACTCCCTCACCCGTTTGCTAATACCTGTTTATGTTTTCCAAACGGCACGGGAATATTTTGCATCGTGTTGTTAGGTGCGAGCACAGTGAAACCCAGGGTCTCCTCAGGGGCTGTAAATGTGCTGTAATGGACTCTTTGCTAATGAGGCTCTTGCCGATGGAGCAGCAGTTGAGACCTCAGGGAGTCAGCTGGGCCAGGGGCTGTTCAGACCAAAACCGAAGCAGTTCCAAAGCAAAGGGTTTGTGTTCTGAAAGTCTCTTAGGGCTCTGACTCACCTAATTACTGCTCCTATCACAGCCACCATCGCTCTGCTGGGTGGTGGTGCTTTTGAAGGTGCTCTTTAATGTTTCATCATTACTCGGCTCTGCAACAGTGAATGAGTAACAGATCAGATAGAATGTAGGCAGGAATTATGGTTTTTTTTTCTTAAAGGAGGGCTGTTTGCTGGATTGGACACTCCTGAGGGCAGCAGGTCACCTGCCTGTGCCGAGTCCAGCTTTAACTGACCAGTGGGTGAACGTGCTGCATTAGGAGCACTGGACACAACAGGGACAGATTCCAGGGATATTCCCTGTGACCACAGACCCTGGGGTGTGGGCGGACGCCAAGATTACACCCTGTCTTGCAGAATAGTGCAGAAGAGGCAGGGACTTACTCTCTCACTTCAAAACATATTTTAAAACCCTTCACTTAAAAAAGGTCTAAATAGTTTTTGGCATAAGGGAGTCACAGAATCAATTAGGTTGGAAAATCCCTCTGAGATCCTCGAGTCCAGCCCTTAACGCAGCACTGCCAAGACCACCACATTCACAGAATATCACTGAGATCTAAAACCAGACTGTATGCTTTGGGTTGTGGGAATGAACCCAAGGCCACTGCTGAGGACCCCCCTGCCTGGAGAAGAACTGGGCACCATCTTTTGACAGAATTATTTCTGATTATTAAAAATGCATTTATAGCAAATCACACTTTTCCCTGGGAATTTTTGGAACTGACAACATTTTCAACCTCAAATATTTCTGGATGGAACTGCTGCCAGGCACCCACAACTGTGTTAGTAGGGGAAAAAGAAAGATTCCAAACACATTGTGCCCTCACCACAGAACGAACAATTAGGAATCATTGTGTAGGAATTACTTTTTGCTTAGAACTCTCAGTTAATCCACTATTTAAAAAATAAACATTATTGAGCTCTAATATGTTACAACTGATTTAAATCAGATTTTTCACTTTTCAAACATCTAGGATAAGCAAAAAAATACTCATAATCTAAATTTTAATGGAGAACAGTTTTTTGCTAAGTGTCAGGCAGCTGAACCTCTCTGGAAGGAAGAACAGAGTACAAACAAGAATGATGTTCACCCTCCAACACAGTCACACTGCTCAGCCTGGCTTTCTTTTCTACTGTGGAGAAATCCTATGGGATTAACTGGTGTTAACAAAACTACCTGATGATCATATAATGGGAGTTAGTTTATAACATATAATTATGAGAATGAGTCATATTCCCCAGGTGGGTATTTCACAGTTTTTCTCTGTGTAGCAACATACAAGAATTGAGTTTTTCTGACAAGACCTGAGCAGAAGCAGGAAGGGTGGAAAAGGATCCCAGTGAAGCAGCAGAAAGGTGGACAACAGTCCAGTCATGACCTTACAAATGTGCTCAGCAGCCTCGGCAGTTTCTCCCAAACACATCAGTGTGGGGAGGGTGTGGATGCAGAGCTGGGGGCTGACAGGAGCCAGGGTGTGCTCACCCACATTGCCAGCCTGGGCTATGCCCCAGCCCCTTCCTGCTGCCACACTTCCAGAGGAAAAGGGCTTCATTCTCCCACAGCCTCTGCTTCAGCCAACGCACATCTGGGGTGTGCAGAACACACAGGAACCCTGCCATTGAAGTGCTCTGTGAATTCCTGCCCGTCCTGGGAGAATTCCTGCCAGTGCTGGGTGAGCCATTCAGGCTTAAATAGTCCACCCGCCTCTTTGGGCAGGAGCCCGTAACAGTTTCATCACAGGAAAAGGGAGAGGCCTCATTGCAAACAACTGTGGTGCCACCTGCCTTCAAGACATCTCCCTCCTCCTCCTCCTCCTCTTTCTCCTCCACCCCCAGCCCCCATTCCAGTTTGGCTCTGCCCAATTTTGGGTTCTACTGCAGTGAGCAGCACCAGCCCCAGATTCCGTAACACTTCACTGTCCCATTTCTCAGGTACCATTGGGGATCTTTCCAGTTCCCATGGAGTTTATTGCAATCACTTTTATGTGAAGGTTTCCCAGCCCTCCAGCTGCACTTCAGCGGCATCTCTAGATTTTGCTGGAAACATTATCTAAGATCACTCAGGAAGCTCACTGTGTTGCAAGGGCTTGGACAATACTATGAGACATAACTGCAGAGAAAATTACCACCTCATAAACCAGCTTCCACCTTACAGCAGCTCTGAAATAAAACGTTCCTTTCAGGAACCATTTGTTCTGTGACTTCTCTCTCTGATCCTGGCCAGGATTTCCAGACACGATGAATCTGTCAGGCTTCTTCAGTTTTAAAGAGCTAAGTTTCAGCCTTGAAGTATGTTGCCTGCACAAATTCTAGGGAAAAAATGACATTAAATCTTCCTTTCATGTATTAAAAATGAAGCTATGAAGTTGCCCACAAGCATCCTCACTGATATTCAAACGATCCAAACGTTCTTTTGTTAAGGGAAGACAGGAAAGTTGGTCCTCCTAAAAGGAATGACTGATATAAAAGACGTAATAAACATCTTTCCAGGGGAAAAAAAAAAAAGAAAAAAAAAAGAAGAAGAAGCAGCAAAACCCTTCTGCAGAATTATACAGAACAATATAGATTTATTCCCATGCCCCTGTATCAGGGGTGCCAGCAGCTGAAAGCAACAGTTAAATGGGACATAACCCAGTTACTTCTTCAGCCAAAGTAGCTGAAAGTATTGAAGGGAATTTAATTCACTTTGGGAGAAAAGGATTTCTCACTGGAGGGAGCTCAGATTATCCCCCAGTGTCACAGTGAACCATTTAAATTCCTGCAACGCAGGGGAGGCCTTGCTCCCTCGGATGTTTCAGAGATGAAGTGGAGCAGCAGGTGGAATGTGAGCCATGTCCTCTGCGTGGGCCACGGTGTGCTGGGAGGGGCCTGTACCAAAAGCCGTTTCCACAAACAGTTGCTGTAACAAACAAACCTTAATTAGCAACAACCACCACCACAAAGGCTGAGTGAGAAAACAGTAATATCCCAAATCAATACAGGAAATTGGGTGTCATACCATGAGTTCCACCTACAAGCTGTGACAGGCAACAGACTGGGATTTGCTAGGGATCACGTGCCTGGGCAGCAGGAAAGGAGTGAGAGGTACCCAGGGGAGAAATGTCACAGCCTGAGGCTCAGGGTGCGGGGAGGGCTCACAGGGCAGATGGGCAGCTGAACTACCCATTGCATTGGGAAAATATATGATCTCAAAAGAAGAAAATGGAAGATAGTTAATATTTCCTACTTTTGGTCATGCTGCATCTGTGAATGAAAAACATCTGGAGAAAAAAAATCTATTTTGATGTAGCTTATTGACTTAATCTCCAAACCAGAATCTTTACCTTTCTGCTCCAAGTATGTTTGTATTTGTGCTGCATAAGCAAAACATCCTGATAAAATTATGAATTCCCTTCAGCAACACGACAAAGGGATGTCAGGAGAGACCAGCCCCAAGCCAGGAAGCTTTCCCAGGTCTCTCAACCATCCTGTACCCGCCTTTAGTCCATGCACGTGAAGGGCTTTTCCCTGCAACAACCTGCCACACTTCCTTCCCTCAGCCTGACACAGAGCTATTCTGCAGTTGTTGTAACACCCTTTTTCATAATTAATTTGTTATTTATAAAACACAATTATAGAGTGATTGGAATAATTGCTGGCACGTGATATTTGCCAGTGTTCACTGAGTTTTTATGAGATATTAGTAAGAAGTCAGAGTGGTTCCGTGTGCCTACAACATGCATCCTGCAATAGGCTTTCCAAAGGCATAAAGCAATAAAGGATTAAAAATAAGGAGCACAGAGCATAGAATAACCATAAACCTATGAAAATATCAGTTAGCTGTAAAAAAATCTGCCAGAATTTCTTAACAAATATCTGAGCATTAGAAGAGAGACAGGAACATCCCCTGCTGTCCTGTATTGTGGCAGCGTGTTATTGTGCTGAGAGGGATGTGACCAAGACAAGGTGAGTGGGATGAGTTTGTTTCGGGTGACTAGAAGCCAGTGCACTAGATCTCAACAGACATCTCCCTAATTCAGAGCCACCCAACAGAAATTACACGTTTTGTGTTAATAAACAAATGGTCACAAACACTTAGAGGAAGGGTTAAGCTTCCTGACACTGCCTAGCATCTCCCTTTGGAAAATTAGAGCTTGCAACCGCATATGGAAAGCGGGTACTCCCTTCCTCGGCGACACCCACTGTCTCAGGTATAAATGCAGAGAAGGCTGGCTGGAACTTGGAGCTATGATTCCAGAACAACTCTAAGACCAGCTTTGAATTTTCACCCGAGTTATTTACTGCTGCCACTATGAGCTGTGGCTCCAAGCAGCCCCTGAAGAGCTGCCTGCGAGGGAGCAGCGGTGGAGGGGGTGGAGGGGGCAGCTCCTATTCCTCAGCCTCCTCGAGGACAATCACTTCCAGGACAAGTGGTGGTGGCAGGTTTTCTGGCAGCAGTTGTAGCGGAGGAAGCTCCCGGAGCAGCTGTGGTGGGGGAGGTGGTGGTTACGGCACGCGCAGCAGTTATGGAGGAGGAATGAGCAGCAGCAGCTGTGGAGGAAGACTGGGTGGTGGATGTTATGGAGGGGGAATGGGCCACAGCAGCATGGGAACAGGCTTCAGGTCAGCTGGCAGCGGCTTTGGGGGTTGTTATGGAGGAGGCTTTGGTGGAGGTGCTGCTGCTTTCAGTGGTGGCAGCTTTGGCAGTGGTGGCTTTCATGGAGGGAACGTGGGGATTCTCTCCAACGACGAGAAGCTGACCATGCAGAGCCTCAATGAACGCCTGGCTTCCTACATGGAGATGGTCAGGAATCTGGAAATGGAAAATGCTCAGCTTGAACAGTTAATCAGGGAGTGGTACCAGAAGCAAGGTCCTGTTGGCCCAAAGGACTACAGCCACTATTATGGACAAATTGAAGAACTTCAGAAACAGGTAGGATGTGCTGTGCCACAGAAGTTTAAGCACTGACAGACTGAGAGCGTCACTGAATGTTTCCCTAAAATGTTGTTTCTCTTCTAGATTGTGACTGCGGCTGTGGAAACCCACAAGGTACTTTTGGACCTGGATAATACAAAGATGACTGCAGAAGACTTTAGAATAAAGTAAATATATATTTCTCTTTTCCAGACACTGCCTTCCTTCCTCCCGCTCTCCTGAACTTAGTTCCATAGATTCATTCCATAAAAAAATATCAATCCACAGGGTCTTGGCTTCCTCCTGCTTCCATGGAAGCGCAACTGAAATAATTTGTGAAACTTCAGAATTTTTAATATTTCTAGAATGATCTTTGAAGGAAATGCTGCCTATGGCTGTGGAGCCAGATCTTACAGAAAGCTTTGTTTTTAAGAAAATTGAGATTTTCTGCCACTGAAAGTCAGGTGAACCTGATAGATGGAACCTGCACAAAGTTGCAGTAAGAAGAGAAGATGAAAGACAGCACAGAACACATTTTAATATAAAAGTTCAATATTAATACTAAACTTTAAATTTACTTACTATAAAGAATAATAACTTTATGTTATTAAGTAATAATAATTAAATATTAAGTACTGGCTGATGATTTCCTAATTCTGCTGCCTGTGAGATGCTGCATGCTCCAAAGCACAGACACAAAAGCAGACACTGATACTGGAATAGGTGAACTTTTCCATAAATAATGTCAGTAGGAGAAGGACTGAGGTGCCAGGAGCAGGACTGACCTCTCTGCACTGTCCCTGGTGCAGGTACGAGATGGAGAGTGGACTCCGGCAGAACGTGGAGAGCGACCTCAATGGCCTGCGGCCCTTGCTGGATAACCTGACCCTTACCAAGTCCGACCTGGAAATGCAGTTTGAGTCTCTGAAGGAGGAGATAATCGACCTCAAGAAGAACCATGAGGAGGTAAGAGCCAGCTCCTTGAACTGCACACTGGAGATGTGGGAAGGTGACATTCTCTGCTCGAAACACCAACAAAAGGGCAGGGCCAGGCTGTTCCAGGGTGCCCCTGAGCTCAGCCCCCTCAACAAGCAATGACTGGAAAGTAAAGGCCAAATAATTGCAACATAACCCCCCCTAATATATAGATATGTTGTTGAAAGGCTCCATTTGTGTTCATTGTCCCTGGGCCTGGGTTTTCTCTGTAGGAAATGAAACTGCTGCAATCCCAGTCCAATGGGGATGTGGATGTGAAGATGAACGCTGCTCCGGGAGAGGACCTGCTGAAAAAATTGAATGAGATGAGGCACGAATACGAAGCTATTATTCAGAAAAACCGTGCAGAGGTTGAAAAGTGGTACGAAAGCAAGGTAAATGGTGAACTTCCTGTAGAGGAATGACAAAACATACATTGCTTTTAGGATATAACAGTAGAGTCCCTTTGGTCAAAACGAAGTAAATCACAAGTGGGCTTGAATTGCTCTGGCAGAGCCACACAAGTGAGTTCAACAGCTCCATTTTACTACTGGCCCTTCTGCAAATTGTTGTGTTCTAGATGGTACCATGATAAACTGCCACGTTGGCACTGTAAGCAAAACTCATAAACTCCAATTCTGTACATTAATTTTTCAGATGGAGGAAGTGAGCCAACAAGTCCACTCAAGTAGCCAGGAAATGGAATCAAGCAACCAACAGATCTCTGAGCTGAGACGTGAATTTCAGAGCCTGGAGATTGAGCTGCAGTCGCAGATCAGTCTGGTAGGTAACAACTGCTCCTGATCCTCTGACATGCAAAGAACTTTGGAGCTGCTGGAATGACAGGAGATCAGCTGTAACAATCAATGAAGATCCTTGGAGAATCTGACACCATGTGGGATTTTTCTCATGTTAGGCATAAGAATGATCTAATCTTGCCACATTCTTATGAGCACTGCATTTTGTTCTCCCTTTGCAGGTAGACTCCCTGCAAACCAACCTGGAAGACACGGAACGTCGCTACAACATGCAGCTGCAGCAGATCCAGGGCATGATCGGGCCCTTGGAGGAGGAGCTGGCCAGCATCCGCTGTGAGATGGAGAGCCAGAACGAGGAGTACAAGATGCTCCTGGGCATCAAGACCCGCCTGGAGCAGGAGATCCAGCAGTACCGGGCACTGCTGCACGAGGGGCAGCAGGGCATTAGGTACAGACATCAATTCATTAACTTTCCATCGATACAACCAGGGAAAGAGGAGAGCAGCAGTGTTTGTATTAGGAACTGGTGCAACTGATTAATCATCAATGTATTACTACATCATCAATGTATTTACTACAAGCACAAGAATTCATATGGAATCTAAATCTTAGCTGGCAGCATGCAAAGCTGTACTTTTACAAAAGTATTTAGAATTGTAATTTGCCATTTCTACCCATAAGTACCATCAGGAAGTGCCATTATTTGGGAAAATGAAAGGTAAGAAAGAAGTAACATATCCCTTCCTCCTTACAGCACTTCACAGGGAGGATCTGGTGGTGGATCTTCAGGAGGAGGAGGTCATGGAGGAAGTAGTGGAGGAAGAAGCTGCTGGTCCTCAGGAGGAAGCAGTGGAGGAAAAACTGGAGGATCCTATGGAAGATCTCCCTCTTCTGAAAGTGGAGGAGGAGGGAGTGGAGGAAAAACAGGAGGTGGAACCTGTGGTAAAACTTCAGGTGGAGGAGGTGGCAGTGGTGGAGGAGGAGGGGGTAAATCCTGCCTCTCCCGGTCTTCATCTTCCCAGTTCCAGCCTGGCGACTCTGGTGAAAGCCAAGGTAAAAATAGGATAGCAAAATACATCCTGCATGCACCATTTTCTCTGAATAGCAGGAAAGGATATAGCAACTTCCTTCCTGGAAATATTTTTGCTATTTTTTTCCCAATCTTGTTTCAAGGCCACTCTGACATTTGTTCTCAGACAGTGACAAATCGACATGAGCAGCATGAAGGATGGCACGAAGGGTTGTGTCAGAGGATGTGTGAAAAGAGGAGATAGAGGGGGAAAAGGGAAAGTGGTGCCAAATCCAAAGCATGCAGGGAACTAGCGAAGCCAGAGGTTAGAAATGTGACCGGCATTAAGCAGAGGTCGGTTTAAGCAGGGTAGAATAGTTGGAACACTCCAGACATTTAAAATATTGTCTGCAAAATACTGAAGTAGCAAGAGATGGGGAGTGACCAAAAGGTCTGATCCGTGTCTGATTTCCTGGCTGTGATTCCAGGAAGTGTTGAAAACGTGAAGCTCTGCCAGGAAGGAAATAAAACATTGGAGAGAGGAGCAACCATGGAGGAAGTGTCTGAAGCCATAAAACACATGAAAAAGGGTAAGGCTCCAGGTCCGGGCAACATCTCAAACCAAAGCCTGAAAATGGTGAAAATGAGCAGAAAGATGTAATTTTTAGAAAGGATCAATTCCACTTTTGATTTTTTATGAAAAGATGGGAAATAGTGCTGCTCTGAGGTTTCCATTTACTCCTTAAAATCACCAGGCTCAGTCAGGCTCTGTCCCAAACAGTTTCCATCGCAGACTGACAGTCAGTCATACGAGAGTTGGCTCTCGCCCAAAGGGCCTGAAGCCATCAGTGCAGACAGTAGGAGCACTGTACAGACACTCCTGATGCTGAAAACAACGCAGGGATTTCAGGAGGATTTTGTATCATGAGAAAGATTATTTGCTAAAATTTGGTGTAGATGAGCTTTAGTTTTTAAAAAATTCATACATAGGTTTTGCAAACTCCTCCATAAAAATTTACTCCTCTGATCAAACATCCTCTCTGACCTACAACACTCTAACATATATTAATGCCTGGTGGGCAAGATTAAAACATATTATGTGCCATCTATCTCTAACTTTTAAAAAATGTGCTGAAAATATCCGTAAACACATAAATGCAGATTCGAACTTTGTCTGTATTCAGTTTGTATTGCTGCAGCCACTCTAAATTTAAAGAGATTCACACTCCCATGGCAGAGAACAGAAGCAGATCCATGTAGTTAATTGCTAAATCTGCATAAACGCTGTACAAACTCAGGTCTGACACTGTCCAGACCTTTTTGGAAGGCTGGCAACAACCCTGGTGCACCAAGAACTGCACTGGTCATACTTATGGAGTAACATAAGGTTAAAAATGCTGACTTCTTCCAAGAAATTCTTGCTTTCCTCCATCTTTCAACAGGGAGTTTTAGAAAGGTTGAGGAGTGATTGGCAACACCAGCATCTTCCACTGCAGGACCCTCCCAGTGAGGCCTTTGGACCAAGCAAGACTCTACTGAGCACGGCTGAACGCGCCCTACCACGAGCGGGAGCGAACACTTGTCCAACTCAGTGAACACTGCTCACTCTGGAGGCTCACTAAGAGCTCTCTGGATGTTCTGTCTGCTTCTTCCATCTGTGTTTCTGTTCTGAATCACTGTTACCGGAGTTAATCTCTACCGTGATTGGTGTTCCTGTGGAATAAATGCTAATAAATCTTTGCTTCTCTCTGATGCAACCAGAAAATGGTCTCTGGCCCAAGTTCCTTTAGCAGAGATTTTTGTTTGAATCAGTTACAAATATCAAGCCCTACCTGTGGAATACACAGTGATGTGCCAGATTACCCATAAGACCCAAAGTTTGCAGTTACATATTCACCATTCAAGACCCACTGGGCAAAACTTTGCAGTCTGCACTGCCAGGAACAATGTTCTACTGGTCCCTGTGATGGGAAAACTCACAGTCAAAACCCTTCTGCTATTGATTTCTACCAGGGACAAGAGGGTGGGTTTAAGGAACTGATTATTCCCTAGAAAACCTCTTTTAAATATGAGTTCTACTGGGAATTTCACTTGAAAATAACCCAGAGGGTTTCTCACACGACACCTGCTCACAGATACATCCCTTTCCTGTGCACTTCTCCACTCACCTGCTAAAGCTCAAACACGACTATCACTCTCTGAGTCTTTGTCTCTCAGTTTTACAACCACGAGGGTTTTTTTCCCTCTGAGGAAGGCATCACCCATGGGAGAAAGTTGGGAAACACAGACTGAGTGGGAGACCGTGGGAACGGGAATCCTAAACGCCTGAGTTCGAGGCAGGTCTGTGCCGGTGATTCACAGTGCTGCCTTACACCAGCCTCTCAGCAATGGATTAGCATTGGAAAACAAAAAAAATTCTGATTTTTTTTTCCTGACCAGTGTCTCTCCAGGGGCTGGAGGAACCAGCTCACCTGCAGGAAGGACTCCTGCACACAGGCACATGCTGATACACCTGGCCTGACACCACAGCAATGGGGGTGATTGTTTACCAGGATACCCCCAACTCCCACAAAAGTTGCAAAATCACCTTCACTTTTAACCCCTTGCAGCATCACATCACACTTGTCTCTGCTTTGCCACCTGTTCCCTGAGCCTACCTTCTCCAATTGCTCTGTTTTCCACCTCTGGCAGGTGGTGACAGCTCTTTCTCAGACCTGTCTGCTCAGGGTACTCAACTAGCAACCCAAATTAAGGAATACTCCCAGTCCAGGAGTCCAGCTTCTCATAGCTCCCCTAGGAGCCTGTCAGGTTAACCTCAAAAATGTTCCTGCCCAGTGCCTGCTTCCTGGCTCTCCCAGGGTGATTTACAGGCCATCACCTGGACTCTGGCCTCCCAGTGAGACCCAGGAGGCTGCTGGGGTGGTTAGATATGATTTACTTGGAGGAGAAGCCTGTCCATGCTGGAATTCACTGCTCTGTGCCACTGTGGCAGCTCTGAGCATTATTGACACCTCTTGCTCCTGTCCTTCTCTCCAAAAATGAGACTCACTTTTAGTATTTTACTGCCAGATACCTAATTCTCAGGCATCTCAGCATTTAACCTTGCAGAAGAAACTCCCCTCAAATGATCCCTATGGGAGCAAAGCAGAAACTGGAATTTGGAGCGTGGGAAGAGCAGTGAGGCAGTTCAGGGGCTGAGAACCCAGCACTGAGCACAGACATGTCCAAGGATGCAGCGTGTTGCAATACTCAGTGCAGTTCTACTGCTGATTTAAATGCTTATTTTGATATGTTATAATAACAATTTCAGAGCTATTAGGATAAATAATACACTACTACTACTACTTTTGCCACTCAGCATTGATTATACTGTCTTCTTCCTTACCTAAAATCTGTGGCTTTCTTAACAAGGTGTTTTTGTAATGTTTATACATTTAATAAGTCTGCATCTACAATGTAAATCAGCTTCATAATACAGTTTATTGCATATTATGGTATGTGACAAAATAAATACAAAGCACCAATAAACTCACAAAAGCCCCTACTTAATTGTGGCATTAGTGCTCATTGCAGGCAAACAGCAGACTGAATTGAGATGGTTTCTTACCTGACCCAGGAAGAAAATGCCAGATTAAGGATTCTTTCCTTTTTACATTTTACATTACAAAATCTGCACCTGGGATATCACTGGCACTTGCTTACTGAGAAAACAGGCTTACATGGAGGAATAGAGCTAGAAAACCCAAACCACTGCAAAGCAGAGTAAGAAATATAAATATTGGAGTGTGAAAGCTTAGGACAGGCTCAAAGTGGGGCAGCAGCGATACTGAGGAGTGAGGAGAACTTCGCACTTTTTATTTGCATGCATTTCATTAGTCATTAATTAGAATAATAAGCTTTAATTTTATGAGCACAAAGTGTTGCAATGTGGATACTTATCTGGTGTCCCTATTAGTGCTCTGAGAAGATAATTGTGGTACGTGTTGGAACAAGACCTTCGGAGCAACCTTAGGCAAAAACCAATGTGCACACACTCCTGTGTGTTTGGCTTCAGAGCTCCCCAGCAATCCATGTGTCCATTTGAAGGCACAGATGTAATTTCCAAATTGCCTGTGTGTATATTGTGCTGATGTCTCTTTTGTTGAGCATTCATTGTCAGCCCTGTTAATTGCTAAATGCTACCCAGGCCATCTTCATGGGCAGCAAAGTACATCAGGTCACTGCGCTGGGGGGGAAGGCAGAGCCCACCTGGGCTGTCCCGAGTGTGTAAATCCTCTGCAGAGCTCAGCCCAGCAGGACCTTCCTCCCTGGGCCACGCTGCAAGGAGAGCAGATGCCATGGATGCCCTCCTTCCCCACCCCACATGAGCTGCGGTAACAGAATGTGCCACACCAGTGCCTCCACAGAGATCCCAATCTCCATGTGCCGTCTCGCAGGACACGGATCAGAGCCATCCAGATGTGGATGCCCACAGCTCCAAGGGGCTCTGAGACAGCGCAGCCCAAATGGACTGAGGCACCTGAACTCCAGAGAGAGGCAGGAACCTTGCCCGGTGTTCTGACCGTGCTCTCCAGTTGTTCTGTTTTGGTACCAACAAAAAGAATTATTCCAATCTAAATGCCTTCACCCTGTAGGACACTGGGGAAATGACAGTGGGACCACTCTGATTGTGCCTCAGAAAGTGCGAGATATGCTGACAGCTGACAGGAGGGAATTAGCAGCCTGCAAAGTGTCCCCAGCTGTGGGGCACACACACCCTGACCCACAGCTCTCACAGACACTTGGCAAAGTCCATGTGTGCATTTTTAAGATCTGAGGAACAGCCATTCTTCCTGTCAGCCTCCCTGCATGGAAGATCCAGGTTATCCTGCACAAAAGGTTGTGCTGGAAGAATGCTGGAGGTTTTAAATTTCACAAGGCAAGACCCTGCTGCCTTAGGACTCCTTATTTGCTTTGCTGGGTCTAACATAATTTTTTTTCAGAAATGACTGTGGTTTCACTAGAACATTCTGAGCTGAAGCATGAATGAGGAGTTAGCACCGGCTCCGAGGTGAAAACAGACCCTCTCTTCTTACAAAAATTTCTGGAAGAGTGATGGGAAGAGATCATTAAATACATGAAAAGAATGAACTCTAGCAGTTGCCTGAGGCATCAGAATGACATTGAATTAAGGGGAAGTGTTTCAATTTCTCAGCTCACAGGCACAGAAGCGAGAACACATTTTCTCCAGGTCTGTTTGGAATGCAGCAGCTCCAGCCTGTTGGAAAAGTCTCCCAATTTGCAGCACGAGCTGCTCCCAGGGTTTGTCATCACTCTGGTGATTGGGAGTCACTTCTTTGATACCGATCATGGAGGCCTGATTAAAAGGAAAACAATAACAGCGTGAGAGCGAAGGAACGTTGTCTGGGCTGAACTGTGGCATGTGCAGAGCCGGAGCAGAAGACGCGTGCGAGTCAGAACACTCCAGCACTCTGCAGACTGGACAGTGCTGGTGGCTGCAGTAATAAAGGTCCTTACCCTGCTCCCACTGGGAAACAGCAATGTTATATAAGGTATGGGTGCTGTATCAACACAGAAACATTAATGATTCAGCTGTGCATCATATATGGGAAATAGATGAGAGAAGGTCCTAAAGCCGATGGCTCCTTTTTAGGTAATTCCATAAGTTCATATCATCAATATAATACATTAGAGAAAAGCAACAGAGAACAAAAATCTTTAAAGGCTGTTTTAATGAGCTCAGAAACGAAAAATTCATCCTGTCCACAGAACAGATCTGCTCTGGTTTATAAGTATTTGCACAGTCAAATATTTAATAATCAAAACATTAAAACTAGCCAGGAGGGAATTCAGTGTGTGCAACTTCACAGGAGGATGAGGTACTCATACTTCACCTGTATTTTTCAGTCACTTCAGTGTCCGGCTCCAAAGAGACGCACAGTGACTGTGACAGAAACCAAACATCCCAAAGGCAGTTCTCAGCTGCAGGAATACATGGGAATATGGCCCAGCCTCACGGCCAGCAGGGTTCCTATAAAACCACCGCTGTGGGACTACTAACAAAATGAAATAACAGCAATGCTACAGACACAACAGGAACATCCTATGAGCATGTGACTTAAAAGTTACCTTATATCTAAAGGCATCGATCTGTGATTTATGAGCCTCCTTTGTATATTTGGAGTGGTAATAATACAAAGTTAAAATGAAATGTCAAGGTCAGTGAAAGTTCTCCACCCTTAGTGGTTTGAATCTTTCTTTTCTTTCATTGTTTTTATTTTTTAAAGTATTTTCCAAGCCTGCAGTAAGACTTGCCCTTATCAGAAGAACTCTCCAGTATGGACAAATCCCTGCTGTGAATAGTTACAAATGGAAAAAGACACCAATAAATAAAATAGGAAACAATGTGGGTTCTCAGAAGATACGGGAACAGATTAAGAGATTCTTATAGCAATTTTTTTTACTCTTTCTTTAATCATTCCAGGGAATTTTCTGTTCACTATCACTAGCAAACCCACAAATCTTCTAGCTTGGCCATGAAACCATCTCTAAGGAATATCCCTGGAATCACTGATGGGAATTCGAACACGATAATCAATTTTACTCACCGCAGCAGAGTTTGTGACAAAGAGTCCCACTGACCAAAGTGACACTACCCAGACCTAGAGGCAAAACAGCACAAAAAAAGAAAAAACATTTTGCCTATAGCAAATTCCGTCTTTCTGCACCAATAACAGACTGTGCTAAAGCCCAGAAACTGTTTATGCTGCTGAGGAGTCACTACCAGCCTCCAGCTGAGAATCAGGAGAAATTATTCCATCACCAAACTGCTCAGAATCTTTCATCATCTTCAAGCTATTGAGAGATCAAATAGCAAGATAAAATCGGGAGGTTTTGAAAGTGATTGCCTAAGCAGCAATAGAGCAATGCTGGCACAAGCACGGCACAAAGGCCAGGACAACGGCTGCGGTCAGGAAATGTTAAATCATCCCGAATTTACAATCAACATCCCACCCAGGCGGCCTTTGGAAAGCAAGAGCTGTGCTGCACTGTCATGTCCAGGAGGTCTTGGCTGGGAGGACAGTAGAGCACAAATGGCAGTTCCTCAGGCATGCCCTCTGCTCCTGCACCTGAGGTTTAGGGGAGATTGCTCCATTTCATAACTACCTATTAAAGGCTCCATAACCCCACCGAGAGAAGGGCGGGCGATGAAGACATTTCAGACAGAACTGTCACTGGGAAACTGTGCATGTTCTTCCAGACAAACTGGGATAGTTTGGGTCCATCTATAGCACGACACAAATGCTGCTGTTTTGCTGCTGTTTGCACATCTGCCTTCGGACACTCGGCTCTGGCATCCAGCCTACCTAGTGTGGATGGAACCCCTTCCATCCGGGGTCGTCTTCTGGGGATGAGGGCAACACTGAAGTGTGGGGTCATTTCCTCCGTGATCTCAACAGTCTGATTTCTACTGATCTGTGTAAAAAGCCTTTGAGGTTTTCTCTCAGGATGCTTTTTTAATCTCAAGGATCTTTGCTTTAAGAACAGTAGATATAATTACTTTATCACCTACAATATATGACATATTAACAATAGAGAGAGTGAGCGGCTTTATATTAAATGATAAAAATTCTTCCCACACACACATTTTTAGATCATTGTCTACAATAAAACAACTTCTAATTCGGATACAATTGATTTTATAATACAATTAAAGCATCCTTGATCTTCCTTCTATTTTACATCAACAGTGCTTTGGTGATAAAAGTCCAATATTATTTTTTCTCTTTGAATTCTAGGATTTGGCTGGCTGTGTGCTGCCCTAGTGCTTTCTTCACAAAAGAGGGATTTTGATATTTAAATAAGAATCCCTCTGCATTGCTTGAAATAGCCTGTTCATATCAAGTAAGATGTTCTCTGAGTGTTGGCAGGGATACACGAGTTGGACAATCTTTACAGACAAGTCACACAATCCTATTAATAAAACTCTTGCACTATCACGTATGGTGAGAAATGGAACATAAGCTGTCAAAAATCTGAAATGCACAAAACTGGAAAGAGCAAAAGAGAACAAACAACAGTCTTTAGCAATAGTAGCTACAGAACCTTAACAAAGAAAGTACCTATTCCAAAAAACACTAAATGAAAAGAATGTCACCCAAAAGAAGTGAGATGTTCAACCTTAACCAAGCCTCAGAAGCCCAGCCGTGGGTTGAATTGCCTGAGACAGCTGCACAAAAATACTGTTCAGCAAATTATTCTTGGCACAAACAAGAAGTTTGGTAAATGCCCTGGGAGAAGGAAACACCCTGATGGTGACACCCAGTGTCAACTGTATAAATAGAGAGAGCTGGGGATGAAAATTTGCAGTCCTGAAGCTTATCAGGCTGTGCAGCTAAATTTGGGGTTGCGGTTTGACTATTGCCTGCTGTCACCATGAGCTGTGGCACCAAATCTTCGAGCAGTACCATTAGAATTAGCAGTGGAGGCGGAGGAGGTGGCGGTGGTGGTGGTGGAAGATGCAGCGGTGGAGGTGGTGGAGGGGGTAGGTCTGGTGGATACTCCTCAGTGTCCTCAAGAAAATACACCTCTTCTGGAGGCAGCGGGGGCTTTTCTGGGAGAAGCTTTGGTGGAGGAGGCTCCAGGAGCAGCTATGGAGGGGGCTTTAGCAGCGGCAGCTGTGGGAGGATTAGCCGCAGTAGCTACGGTGGGAGAATGAGTGGTGGTAGTTATGGAGGAGGAATGAGCTGTGGAAGCATGGGAGGAGGATTTGGATCAGGAGGTGGCGGATTTGGGGGAATGGGAGGTGGTTATGGAGGTGGTGGATACAGTGGAGGTGGAGGATATGGTGGAGGTGGATTTAGTGGCTTTGGGGGTAGTGGTGGCTTTAGTGGTGGTGGCAGCTATGGTGGAGGCAGTTTTGGTGGCATGGGCTTTGGGGAGGATTCTGGCTTGCTGTCCACGAACGAGAAGTTGACCATGCAGAACCTCAATGATCGCCTGGCTTCGTACATGGATAAAGTACGACGCTTGGAGGAAGAAAATGCCCAACTTGAGCAGCTGATCAGGGAGTGGTACAAAAACCAAGCTCCCTCTCAGGGCAAGGATTATAGCCAATATTACAGGACAATTGAAGAGCTGCAAAACCAGGTATGATGTACTTTGACTAACTTGGAACAGATTCTCCTTGGAATGGCACTTTCCTCATGCAGCACAAGGTCTCTGTTTGGGGTGATTTTCCCCTTCCTGTGCTTTAGCCAGGAACCAGAGTGGTGTGGGGCCCAGCTTCTGCCTTTATGTTCTGGCACACCTGTATGTGGCACAGGAAGCACTGCTGGGAGCAGTGGCAGAGCAGCACCAGTGTCCCCATTATGCTCCCTTAAACGCAGGGCTGCTGCTCACTCATTCTTCACTCTTGAACAGCAGATTTAATCCTTGCTTGTGTCGTGCTATTACTGCCATTTAATTGGAATTTTCATCAATATACAGGATAAGCCAGCATGTGCAGTTAGTCTCATTCCAGTCCTTAGCCATTTAACAGTCATGTCTCTCTTGTATGAACACGGCTGTTGTCGAAAGTAATGGCAATTTTGCTTTCCCACTGGTTTTTGTTGGTTGGGTTGGATTTTTTTGGTTGATTGGTTTTTATTTTTTGAATATGAGGAATTTATTTAGTTACTCTTTCCAACAAGGTATTTTTAATGGATATTTGTAAATCAAAATTAACAGTAAAGGCACTTTCTTTTATCTGGAAGCAATAAACTCCTCTCTCTCAGTAGCTCCTGCAGCTCTAGTCAGGCTTGACATTGCCCAAAACCGCTTCTGCAAGGTGTTTGTGCACAGGCGTTTCTTCTCTCTGTTGTCAGACTGAAAAGTCAACTGACTGAATAACACCTGCCCTCTCCCTTTCAGATTGTTGGAGCAAATGTGGACCTTAACAGGATGCTTCTTGACATGGACAATACCAGAATGACTGTGGACGACTTCAGACTGAAGTGAGTCACTCCCTTCCTGGCTCCATCCACTTTGCCTCCCTTTATCCCCACAAGTTCCCATTGCCAATTAATCTTTGTAGAGGCTGGAGCCTCTGGGCTCCGATGACAGAATGTAGAATTGTTGGAAAAAGCATTCTGACAAGGACTGCTTTGGGTTTTCATTGCTATTTTTCTCCAGGCAAGTTTTTGAAGAGACACATTTAAGGGATCCATTCTAAGTTTCTCCATCCTTGCATGCAGATTTATAAGAATAATACTCATGGTATAAATCTCACAGAGAGAAACTGTGCTGAAATCAAACAAAGCTATTGGAGACAGAACGAGAATGGGGTCCTTTCTTTTAAGAATTGACCAGAGATGTAAGATGGGAACTGCCCATAACTGAGATACCAAAGAGGTCTGGCAGCACTTTTACTGTCTTTCTTGCCTGTCATTCAGGTATGAGACTGAATATACTCTCCACCAGAGTGTGGCAAGTGATATCAATGGATTACGCCCACTTTTGGATCAACTGACTCTGTCCAGATCTGACTTGGAGACACAGTTTGAATCCCTGAAAGAGGAATTGATTTTCCTGAAGAAGAACCATGAAGAGGTAAGTTTCTTCACACTTCAGTAACTAACGGCAACACAACACTCAGAGAATTTCCTGTGGATTCTTCCACAAGCAGTAAGCAGGTTTTGACCATTGGCTTTGATCATCCAACATGACACATTCAGGTTTTGATTTTGGAGAGCGTGTAGAGCGCATAGCTGCCCACAGCTGGTGTAATGAGACCCCACATCAGCATGTAAGACCAGGGGGATGAGTGGCTTTCAGTACAAACTACAGTTTGCTTGCCGAACTCATGGATGGGAAATTGGATAGAATATATGGAGGAGTCAAAAGAAAGCATTTGTACTCTCTGCAATGAGATTTCCCATTGAGAAGAAAAGATTCCTACACAGAACATAGAATTCCTTACAAACCTGTGGCGGAAGCGCCAGGTCACCATGCATACAGTGCCTGGCTGTGAGAACTGGAGCCTCAGGAATGGCAGAATTGTTCCATGGCAAGGGCAGGCGAGACCCTTTCACCGGATTCATGGGCTGTGTGAGGATCTATGCCTTTTTTCCTCCCTTTATTTGAACCAATGCCATTCCTTCTTGCCTTCACCCTTTGAGAACCTCATGGGGTTTTTGTGATTTTTTTCAGGAAATGAGAGGACTGCAAGGCCAGTCTGGTGGGGATGTCAATGTGGAGGTCAATGCTACTCCTGGCATTAACTTAATGGAAAAATTAAATGAAATGCGCTGCGAGTACGAGAGGCTCATTGAGAACAACCGGAAGGAGGTGGAAAGCTGGTATGAAACCAAGGTAAAGCACAGGCAGATTTTGGTCATTAAATCTTTCACAAAGTAATGGACCTATTTACAGTAGGTGAAAGGCAACTTATCATGTATTATTTAAGGGACAATAACTTTAAATTACTTTAAGCAGTTTCCTATAATAGGTCAGTCCTGGAACATCAGTTTATGTGATAAAGCACATAGAGCCTCTGTGTTCCAGTAGCCAGTGAATTACCAGGGTGTTCACAAAGTGGCTTGTGGGAAATAAACAGTTTGTATTGCACTTTTATTCTTATTAATTGATTTCATGGTGCTTTTATGATAGGCCCAGAATGTTTCCTAATTATCAAAAATGCCTCAATTTTGTATGTTAATTTTTCAGATGGAAGAAGTTAATCAGCAAGTCCACTCAAGTGGCCAGGAGATACAATCAAGCAACCAGCAGATCTCTGAGCTGAGACGTGAATATCAGAGCCTGGAAATTGAGCTGCAGTCACAGATCAGCATGGTAAGGAAAGGCATTTGTTTCACCTGTGATACAGTTTGTATGTGAGAAGAAAGGCTACACCCAGCAAGTAATCCATCCAAGGAGAATGGGATACTGGATTACTTATCTTCAAAGACACACTTTCTTTGAGGATTTGTGAAGATCTGTTTTCCCACAAAAGTAAGTTAAAGTCACCACATTGCCATAAACACTGCATTTTGTTCTCCCTTTGCAGGTAGACTCCCTGCAAACCAACCTGGAAGACACGGAACGTCGCTACAACATGCAGCTGCAGCAGATCCAGGGCATGATCGGGCCCTTGGAGGAGGAGCTGGCCAGCATCCGCTGTGAGATGGAGAGCCAGAACGAGGAGTACAAGATGCTCCTGGGCATCAAGACCCGCCTGGAGCAGGAGATCCAGCAGTACCGGGCACTGCTGGAGGAGGGGCAGCAGGACCTCGTGTACGTATTCTGACAGATCATGGTGCTGTGTGACACCCCACTGCTGGGCCAGTCACCGGCAGGAAATTCAGCAATTGAAATTTGCAAAACAGATTTTGTACTGAAATGAGGCTGATGCAGCTGTCTTGGCCGATTGCCTCCCAGGTGTGAGATATTTCATTCTGTTTAGAATATAACTCACGTGAAGAAAAATTAATGCAGAAATTCTGAACTACCAATCTGGGGCTGGACAGGGAAACCTATGTAAGAGAGCCTGGTTCTAGGAAAGCCAGGAACTGAACAGGCAGGAAAAGACTGTAAGAAAAAAAAGGAAAAAAAAAAAAAAAACAACAAAAAAAACAAAGAAAAAGACCAAAGTTTTCCAAACCTTTATGAAAGTTTCTGAGAGTTCACGCTACTTCAGCTTCCCTTATGCAGTATGCCAGCTGCTGTTCAGAAGTGGTGCCTGAAAGAGCAGCCAAAGCCTCATTCTCTTCTTTCTGATTTTGAGCCATACACTGATGAATGTGCCAAATGTTGCAAGAAATCCTTAGGCATCATGTGGGAAAAGCAAAAGCTCTTGCATTGAAGCTGAAGTTGAAAGAGAGGATAATTTTTGGCACTGCCTCAGCTGTTTTGCTGTGCAGTGCTGGGTTCTAACCAGCAGTACAGCCCAGGAAGGTGCTGGCTCCTGGACAGCAGCTGTAGCTCAATTACCTTCAGGTATCAAAGTACTTTTGATTAACTTCTTTTTCCCCTTCTTTCTCTCTCTTTGCAGAGTGCCGTCAGGAGGAATGGGAGGAGGCATGGGAGGAGGCATGGGAGGTGGTAGAATTGGAGGTGGTGGTTATTCCGGAGGAGGAAGAGGAGGAGGTGGTAGCATGAGTGGTGGATATGGAGGTGGTGGCAGTGGAATGGGAGGAGGAATCGGAGGAGGAAGTTGTGGAGGAGGAATTGGAGGAGGAAGTGGTGGAGGAGGAAGTGGAGGAATGGGAGGGGGAAGCGGTGGTGGATGCATTGGAGGAGGAGGAGGAGGAAGAACCTCAGGAGGCATCAGCAGTTCCCACTCCTACTCTTCATCTTCCCAGTCCCAGTCCTGCAGGAGTGGCGGTGAAAGCCAAGGTGAGAACTGTGGTACATAGGCACACTGTCCCCTCAGACACATCCTGACTAATTTATGCACTAATTTATACCAAGATACTCTTCCAGAGGCAAGCAGTACTGAGAATAAACTAAAATTTCTGGAAGGTTTTAGATTTGCTGTTATTACCAATTCTTTCCTCTTTATGTGCAAAGGATCAACTCCACTTCCAGAGCACACAGTCCATTTCTATTCCATTTTGTCGGTGATATCAACTGATCCTGTAGTTTAACCCCAGCCAGTTTTCTTCATCTGTCTCATTCTTTGCAGAACCTCATAAATCCCACAGCCTTTGTGCCATGCAGGAGTTTCCCCCTCTGCTTTTGGAATGCTTATGGTCACTCCCACATTATCCTAACGTCTGGGGGATACTGGTGGCTTGGAGGTTCAGTGCCAGCACTGATGAAGTTCATGCTTGCTTTGTCTCTAAACAGGATATGGAAGAAAATCTTTTGACTAAGAATATACATCAAGGATCCTCCAGTGCAAGACCTTTCAAAAAGAAACTGGCCCAAATCCACTGCATTCCCCACACTCCCAAGGAAAGATGATGTTCCTGGGAGTTGCAGATGCCACCTCTCCCCCTGCCCTGCATGCTCTGTGCTGCTTCTGCCCACCAAGCTCTGCAGCTTCAGTCATCAGCACTGGAACTGCTGCTTTGCAGATCCAACCTGTTTGGTACTCAGCTTGTTCTGAATCAGGAAAATGTCTCAAATAAAATTTAATTTCTGTCTGATGCAACCAGAATCTTGTGTGGGGTTTTTCTTACCTTCTGTAGGTGTAAACAATTAAAAAAGAAAACACTAAGCCATGCCAAGACATACCTCCAGGTACAGAGGTTGACGATACACTACAGTAGTTGATAATGAAATTCAGAGTTAAAACACAATTTCTGAGCAGTCAGGGCAGATCAGAATCTTCTTGGGCTGTGCCTTTGTTTTTTAATAATGTGTTTTTAATAATGTGATATGCTCGTGAGCTGAGCTCCGAGATACAACAGATGAGTATCAGCCCAGAAGTGACTGCAGGACTTCAGCACTCAAAGACTCTAATGGTGCTGGCAGCACGTGAGTATCCACAAAGGAACATGAATGATTACAGAGCCATGGTTGTGAAATGAAAGGAATGTTTCAATTCACAAAATTCAATTCAAATCACTCATTGGTTTAACCTGGATATGCACAGACTAGGGACCTCGTTTTAAAATGATAAGACAAAGAAGTGAAAGGGAAATGTAATTTACAGGTATTTTACAAAGTTCATTTCCATAAAATGTTAATATTGACAGCAATTGCCTTCAACCTGTGAGAAATTAAGTACATGTAAAAGGGTCTGAAATGTTCACTTTTGGATATAGCTACCAGAGTATCCCAGGAACTGCAGAGCCAAAATTCCAGTGAGGCTGCCCAAGGGGAGGATACATCTCATCTTCACATGACCTCGCAGGCTGAGCTGCTGGTACAGAGCTGCACACAAGGGAGGGGCCTCTGGGGTTGAGTTGAGAGTGAAAGAAAATGTGGGTTCCATGGAAGAGCAGCAGCACTGCTGAGTGACACAACAGATGCACAGAAGTATGAATTGAGAGATCAGATACAAAATTGATTTCCAGAATTACACGTCACCCTGCCATGCAAACTTTCTCAACACTTGGAAACCATTCAGGGAAACAGAAACACTTGATTTACACCAAGCTGAAGTGTGCTGGCATTGTGCTGGCATGAATGAGCCTTTGCAGGCTTGTTAAACAGAGTTTGTGCTTTATAAATGCTGCCAGGGACACAGAACAGGAACAGCGAGATTCTAGTAATGATGATTTCTCCTTCTTTAGTTTAGAAACTTGGACTACACACATCATCAAGAAAGAGCCATGGTGTTCATGGTAAATGGTCTGAGGATTAAGAGCAACAAACTGTGAGTATGCCAGAGCCCTCTAAGGGAGGGAATTTTACTGTCACCTCCTACAGATGCAGGTACAGGGACCTCTCCAGATGTCAGCCCATGCTTTAAACTAACCTCGGAAGAGTATTTATTTCTCTGACTCCCAATTACTTTGCTGCCCAACAGGCACTAAGTGCTACACATCATACAGTGAAGTCCAGAAGGGGTTAAAACAGGCAGAATGGAGGCAGCAGCTACTGAGAGACCCAGGTGGAGGGAAGAAAGGATTTCCAGGATCATTTTACATCCATGAGGAACAGTATTGGGTTTGTGTGGCAAGTCTCTTAGCGGGGAGGCTTTCTCTGGGGAAGTGCAGAGATACCATATGACTTGGCTGGGGGTCAGGGGCTGGGCTCAGCCCCCTCTGACTCTCTCTTAGGATTGGAGCAGGGATGGTTTGCGGTTTTGGTGCTGGACTATTGCTGCCCAGAGGATTTGCTGCCACTGCAAGGTTTTGTTTGCCACTGCTTCTCCTTACCGTGGGTGAGCCTTTGCTCCTAAGAGCGGATATTGAACTGGGACCTTTTCTACACCCAATGTCACTGGGAGGGACCCTCACCATCTGCTTGGGTGCTTTGGAAGAAACCTGGGACCCCAACCCTCTCCCGCTCTATGGAGAGAGCATCTCCTGACTGCTTGTGGCAGCTGCTTGTGGGAGCCCAGCAGCCCCTGCCCAGTCCCGCTGTCTGCTGCTGCTTCGTGGTTTTTTGCTACACTTTGTTTGCCACCCTGGGTGTACTCGCCTCTGCTGTTCCAGCCCGCCGCTCTGAGATTCCTGCTACAGCCCGTTTTGCCACCCGAAGTGGCACCAGGACCAGCTAGCCCCCATGAGTTTGCAGAGGGAGTCCCTTCTCTCTCTCTCTCTCTCCCACCAGCTGAGCCACCATTACCGACAGAGAGAGGCGGCTGAGCTCGCTCCACAGCGTCCCCTGCAGATGTGGGGGAATCATTGCACCTGCCCTGCCTGGCCACAAATCAGCACCCCTGCCGACTGGGACCTAACTGCACCAAAGGGGAAGGTGCTTGACAGCCAAGGGAAGGCTGTTATTGGAATTCTGTTTTTTGTTGTTGTTGCTGCCATTGTTGTTGTTTGTTTGCCTTGTTACAGATATTCTAGCAAAGAACTGTTTTTCCTTTTCCCATATCTTTGCCTGAAAGCCCCATAATTTCAAAGTTATAATAATTTGGAGAGAAAGGAGTAATTTTCCCTATTCCAGGAAGGTTCCCGCCTTCCTTGGCAGACACCTGTCTTTCAAACCAAGATAAAGTGCTACACATCATGCAGTGAAGTCCAGAAGGGAGAACGGAGGCAGCAGCTACTAAGAGACCCAGGTGGAGGGAAGGAAGGATTTCCAGGATCATTTTATATCCATGAGGAACAGTATTGGGTTTCTGTGGCAAGGTTTCAGTAGCAGGGGATACAGGGGGATTTCTGTGAGAAGCTGCCAGAAGCTTCCCCTGTGTCTGATGGAGCCAGTGCCAGCCCAGGATGGCCCTGCCGTCAGCCAGAGGTGAGACCATCAGTGATGGTGGCAGCGCCTTGGGGGTAACAGAGTTACCAAGGGTGAACAAAACTGCACAACTGCAGCCAGATAGAGGAGTGGGCTTATTTCTTCTTCTGTAATATGGAACTTCTTCCTAAAACACTTCTAGGTTGAATCCATCCTCCCTCTCTGTGGATAAGCTCATTATAAGATGGCAATTCACAGCAGGCCCCACCAGCTCCTTATGCCTCCCTTGCACAGCCCAGTGACTCTTCTGTAGGAGGTACAGCGACGATATTTAATGCACAGCTGGGAAACTGAGGACTTGTTTCTGTTCAAGGCTTTCCTCAGTTTCACAGGCGCTTGATTAGTAAAGATGGAAAAAGCAGCTCACTGCACATTCCCTATTGCACGGCCAGCGGAAAAAAGTACACAAGTGTTTCTCACTCTCTGTTGGGTGGTGCAAGATATTCTGTCACGGTTGCAAAACACCCTGCACTGTAACAAGCTCAGGTAATGATCATATTTTTTCAGATCTAATCTTTGGCTCTTTAAAACAAAGTTATTTTGTCAGTGTATTATATAATTCAAGGATGTATTCTGAGAAATTACTATTTAAATATGGTTATGAAAATATGAAAAGTAGAATATTTTTCTTCTCAATGTACTCTGAGTCCATTTAAAACCATTAAAAAAAAATCAAGAGCTCTTTGATTGGAAAAGACTTAATATGTTTTCCCTTGCACAATGTTACTTTTGTGGCATTTACACACAGTTTTTTTCAAAAAGAAAAAAGACTGTGATCCCCATCCTATGTGTTCAGAAAAATGCCAGCAGGACCTTCTTCAATACACACAGTGATGACAGAGTGAAAAATTAAGAGTAAAGTTCTCTTCTATAAGAGACATGAGAATGCAGTTTTAAAAGTTTTATTTCACTGCATTAAAGTAGATTTCTATAAAGTTAATGTAGATTTGGAATAAATCAATGAATGAAGACTCCCTTGGAGGCTGCTGGTGTTACAAATCATGTCTGTGATCACAGGAGGAAGATAAAAGCTGAAATACTGAGTTTCACCACATAGGAGACTGAAGGAGACAGACAATGAGTTGGCATTACCAGAGAGATATTGCCAGACTAACAGAAACTGAGAGATAGTATATTGTTCAACAAAATATCCAACAAGGAGCCACCCACATAAAATTATAGTGCAAGTAGGTGTGAATCAACAAAGACATATTTGCACTGAATGGTAATGCCTGTTACTTACCTCAGACAAAATTCCCCTTAGCACATCATTTTTGGCATGAGCACCTATGGCTGGCAAACCCCATGGGAAGCTGGACTGCCTGGCAGGTGACACCCACCCGGGCAGGTATAAATAACCATAAGCAAGGACGGGCCACTGCACTTTGATTTCCTGTATCTCGCTGTGCACTGCTTTGCATCTGGGGCTGGATATCTGATCCCTTCCACCATGAGCTGCAGCATCAAGAGAACATCCTGCACCTCGTACAGGAGCGGAGGAGGAGGCGGTGGAGGCGCCTGCGGTGGCAGCAGCGGCCGCAGCTCCTCCGCGTCCTGCCGGCGCTACGCCTCCTCCGTGATCGGCGGGGGCAGCTACGGCGGGGCAGCCTGCGGGGGCTACGGGGGCGGCCTGAGCATGGGCAGCCTTGCTGGGAGCTTTGGCGGGGGCTTTGCGGGGACCTATGGTGCTGGGGGGGATGTGCTTCTGACTGGCAATGAGAAGGTCACCATGCAGAACCTCAACGACCGCCTCGCTGCTTACCTGGAGAAGGTGCGAAGTCTGGAGGAAGAGAATGCCCAGCTTGAGCACCACATCCGGGAATGGTACAGGAAACAAGCTCCCAGTGTTTCCAAGGACTACAGCTCCTACTACCAGACCATCGAACAACTCCAAAATCAGGTACGATCACCTCAGCACACGTGGCTCCATCTCCCACATGCCCTTCTCTCCTGTAAGGCCTTTCTCCTTCCTCTTTGCTCCTTCCTCCTCCCTCCATCCCCAGCACCAGGATCTACTGCTTGTGGGGTGGCCGTGCTGCTGCTACCGCAGGCACAAACCTGCTGAGCTGCACCTCCCATCCCCTGGGTGAGCAAACCCCCACAGCAGCCCACAGACAACAGGGACGTGCTCTGGGGGCACAGCCCCAGGCACCAGGAGCTGCACCAGCCACAGACACGCTGGTGCATGAAATGTACACCCCACATTGTGCAGGTGGCTCCAGTCCAGCCATGTGTGGTTTGCAGTGCTTGCCTCAGCTCCCACCCAGTTCCGCTGGATGGTGGGCAAAGCCAAAGCATACGGATGGCAGGATCTGAGCTCCCTTTGTCCCTGCACACCCCTACAGGCACCAGGTGGAAGGACTGAGGTCCTCCCTTACAATCAGGTTATACAGAACCAAGAAAACAGAGTAAATAGACTGTGATGAAGTATGTTATATAGAAAGGGCTGAAAATACTCATTGGGACACATGGGGGACTTGTCCCTAACTTGAGAAAGGGAAGTAAAGAGCATAGATTTGGGAGGATGGTGTGTGATAGAAAAAGTTTCCCTGAAAAGTAAATCTGGATCGTTACCCCTCCATACAGCCATTGCATTACTGCAAGAAACAATTCTAAGACCTGCAACAACACCCTACCAAACCTTAGGGCCTTCTTTGTGCTTGTCCTGACAATCTAGAACAAAGAAAGACTCCTCTCCACCTTCCCCTTTTGCAGATCATTTCTGCCACTGTGGACAATAACAGAATGCTGCTGGACATTGACAACAGCAAGATGACTGCCGAAGACTTCCGAATGAAGTGAGTACCTCCCTGAGAACCTTGCATGTCTGTCAAATCCCTCTCATAATCTCAGAAGACAAGGGAGGACTGCCCTAGGTGGTATTACTGAGTCATCCTGTTTTATTGGAATATTGATCTTGGAAGAACGTATGCTACTGACTGTCAGCATGTCATTCCCCATTTCTCTGTCTCTGTGTGTGTGACACAGGTATGAGAATGAGCTGGTCATCCGTCAGACTGTGGAGGCTGACATCAATGGCCTGAGAAATCTCATGGATGATCTGACTCTGGTTAGATCTTCACTGGAATCTGAGCTGGAGTCCTTGAAGGATGAGCTGATTGCTCTGAAGAGAAACCATGAGGAGGTAGGATCCAATGATAAATAGCACAGCCAAAGACATAATCCTTTGTTTCTTCATGGTTCCCACCATCACAGAGCAAGTCAATTCCACCTTATGGCATAGGATTATTGCTCCTTTGTACCTTGGTTCTGCTTTGCCCACAGTCCCCAGCACAACAAATGACCTGTGTGTGCTCTTGTGTCTCTCTCCGGACTCCCTGCAGGAAATGAGGCAGCTCCAGTCCCAAACTGGTGGCGATGTGAGTGTGGAGGTCAATGCTGCCCCTGGAGTAGACTTGACAAAGACCCTGAATGACCTGAGATGTGAATATGAGCAGATCATCGAGAAGAACCGCAGGGAGGTGGAGCAGTGGTATGAGGTCAAGGTATGTAGCAATGCCCAGAGTGGAGTCTCCTTTGGTGGAACAGCCCAGACACCCTGGTAGCGGGACTGGCTGAGAGGGAGGGGCTCCGTGGAGACCTGAGTTCTCACTCAGCAAATCAGCTCCCTGAGGAGCTGTTGTGGCTCAGGAAGTGTCTCTGGGGTTTGGCTCCACAGATCGAAGAAGTCAATCGGCAGGTCACTTCCAGCAGCCAGGACATCCAGACAAGCAGCCACCAGCTCACCGAGCTGAGGCGCGAGATGCAGAACCTGGAGATCGAACTGCAGGCACAGCTCAGCACGGTACGTGGGCAGGATCTGCGGGCTCTTCCTGCCCTGGCACGGGCAGGGAGTCACAGAACTCTTCTCCTCAACTTCTGTGTTTGCCCTTCCAGAAAAGCTCTCTGGAAAACTCCGTGGCAGAAACCGAGTCTCGCTACAGCTGCCTGCTGCAACAAATCCAGGGGCAGATCTGCTCTGTCGAGGAGGAGCTGGCCAGCATCCGCTGTGAGATGGAGGGCCAGAACCAGGAGTACAAGATGCTCCTGGGAATCAAGACTCGCCTGGAGCAGGAGATCCAGCAGTACAGGGCATTGCTGCAGGAGGGGCAGCAGGACCTTGTGTACGTTTTTCATATTATGGCAAGGGAATAAAAAGAAATCCTCATGTACTTATTTGCTAATAGAGACTTTTTGTACCTGAAGCTACATCAACATCTCTTTCGACTGAATATCCGATGTTAGTGGGTTTTGATGAATTCTCTCCTTTTTTTTACAGTGCCTCCCAAGGAGCTTTCCAAGGAGGTGGAAAATCCTCCCAATCATATTCTAGTTCCTACTCTCATTCCCAGTGTGGGGACATGTCAGGTAAGTCAATATTTTGTAAGGGTGTGATTATTAGTGTGTTACACCTGCCCCAATGGCTGCAATGTCTTTGGTCAGAAAAGGGTTTTGTAGTTTGGGTTGGACGAGATTTCCAGGTCCATTAGCCGCGGAGTGAGAAACCTCATTACCGTATCACAGAGGAATCAGGGGTTAAAACACAGCAAGTCTTGCTCTTCCCTTTGCCTAAATACAAATTACAGTTTACAAACTTTAAGGGATGGGAAATACTTTTTTGCTCACTGGAATAATAAAAAAACACCATTCTGAGAAAGCACCCAGGGAGCTTCTGGGCGTGGACTCTCTGTGCCTCCACTGCTGACACTGTGTCAGGTGTAAGAATTCCACTCAGCAGGAGCGCTCAGTCCTTCCCCTCAAGGCAGTGATTTGCTCCGTGTTCACGCAGGGCAGTCAAGAGTGTGCTAGAGCAGCAGCAGCAGAGACCTTGGCACCACCCGGCTGAGATGCACCAAACCTGGGCACCAAGAGACACCAAAGAGTTTCTGCAGCATGGCCAAGACAGCAGGAGGGGTTTGGACGACGAGCCTGCTCACCTGCCCCAGCGCCCCTTCCTCCACCCTGCAATGCATGGCTTACTCAACTTGTCTTTGGCAACGCATTCTTTGTTAAAGGGCTCACACGCTGCTGGTAACTCTGCTCTAATAAACCTTTACTTCTGCAATGCAAATCACAACGTCTGAGAAAATAAATTGAACCAACCTCACAGGAGTACTTAGCCAGATCACCCATCAAACACAGGCTGTGCAAATTGTACGGGGGAACGCAGTCTCAGGACAATCCATTTTGCACTAGGAAAATGGACACAGTGCTGAGATAAAATCGCTGAGTGAAAGAATATATCAGGAATTGTGAGCATGGCTCTGTGAGGTCTGACAACTGCCAGGCTCTGCCTAAGAACTGTGGGGTGAGGAGGGCAGAACTCTGTTCACAAGCAAGAGTTATAAGGTTGAAAATAGAAATCTTGTTGTTAGTTCTTGACATAATTTTTCTCCTTCCTGAGACATTACAAACTATTTACCATTTTGTTTTCTAACAGTCACTAAGAGATTGCTTTCTGTCCCCTTGCCTTGCCACTTGCACTAAAGAGAATGAATGATGTGTGAGTGAAAGGAGAAAGAAAATACAAATGATGGGTAACTATCAGGAGATTCTTTAATTAACTCTTAATTTACTAAACTGTGCCCAGTGGTACTATTGTGACTCATCTGAGTCCATTAATCTCATCACAGCCTGTGAAGAGTCCTGTGGGAAGGAACGTGTGACTCAGGAGAGGTTGTTCCAGTATGTAGGGGCTTCCTCACTAGTATTTCTACACTTTTGGGTGCACAGAGATGCACATATTGTTGACTTCTGTTAGGAAATCCAAACAAGACAATGGGTCTGTTTCCTTCAGTGTCATGCACCAAAAACATTCCAATGTTTTATGACAGAAATTTCAATTTAAATACTAATATAATACCAAGAACACAATTTCTGTTAGTACACGCAGCTGGCTGATACTCTGCCTTAAGAGAAGTGAGAAACACATTCCTTTCACTGAAGATATTTTCTATATTTTACTGTTTAAGAAGATAAAATATGTAGGAAAACTAGAGATGAGAGAGCAATATGAAATTAGGGCAGCCCCTTCAGACATATTTTGCTTTCTGAAGATCACAGTGAAGCCCCTTTTCAATCTCTGTGTGCACCAGATGCACAGAATGAGCCATGTGTCACTGACAGATGCCCGTTGGTCCCTTCTTCACTGATTAAATCTGGTTTCTAGTATATCCCATTTCATTTCAGACTGAAGGATTGATCTGTTAGAGTAATGAAATGAAACATTTTCTCATTACAACCAACTTACAAGAGTTTGATTTGGTTTAGGTCTTCTCCAGTCAGGGTGCTGTGCTCTGCCAGCACAGCACTCTGACTGGAGCCTACAGTGAGTGTCCACAACGAAGAGACACTTTCTACTCGTGTTGAAAACTAACTTTTATCACTCCAACTTCAGGAATTTGTGTGAATAAAGGCCCGTCTACAATGAATAAATAGCTCATTTCAGGTTTTAACAGTACAAAAAGTGATGTAAAGCAAATGAAAACATTACTTTGGTCTCCAGAGGCCTGCCAGAATTTACTTAGGTCTCAGCTGTACTTAACCGTAGCCAAAGCAGCTGACAGAGACATCTCTTTTGAGGCCTGATTATGGAACCTTAAACTACAGTTAAGGTATATAATTAAGCACTGAAAGGTTATTTTGCTTCCTTCTAATGTTCCAGAGGCACAGAGAAGCATAAAAATGATCAAAAATACAGTCCTGTCGTGATTCAGCTTGGCCCAGGTTTTTCTTGTGGGGGGGGGCCACAAAGATGGCTTCTCTGTGAAGCTTCTCGAAGCCTTCACCATGTCCAGCTCTGAGGTGATGGACACGCTGCTGGCCAAGCCTGGGCCAATTAGAGATGTTGGTTACGCCTCTGTGAAAAACATATTTAAGAAGAAATCAAAACAATGGCTGCACGCACTTTTCTTTAGCCAGAGGAGGAGGAGTAGGTGAGAGTATGTGAGAGAAAACAACATGGAGAGACCAAGGTCAGTGGAGAAGGAGGGGCAGGGGGAGCTCCAGGCGCCGGAGCTCTGCAGCCTCTGCAGGCCGTGGTGAGGCC
>VZRN01000234.1:922462-1037577 GCA_013397935.1 Dasyornis broadbenti
GGGGGGGGGATTGAGCAGAGAAATGGTGGCCTTGAAGGGTTTATTTTACTTCTCATTTACTCCTCTGACTCTGTTAGCAATAAATTAGATCACTTTGCAACCTAAGTTAGTCCTATTTTGCCTATTTGAGTGCGTCTTCTCCCGGGTTTCCTTATCTCAACTCATGAGCCCTGGGTGTGGGTGTGTTAATTTGGGGGGTACCTGGCATTGGCCATGCTCAAACCACGACATAACTGGTGTCCCAACATGCAGCTCGAGAAAGTGGAAAAGAAACTATAACAAGTCCTCATCCAGAGAACCCCAGGGAACTCCAGAGCTGCAACGTCTGTCCCCATTTCTGAGCTGATTTGGGAGTGTGAAGTCTTGATGCAGTGGGTGGCACTCAGGAGTGGGAGGAGGGGGAGAGTCCTCAGGAATGGGCACCAGTCTCTGACAGCACAACACTCTCCACACCTTCCCGCTGATCCACGGGGCACTAACCCCACCTAGGGATAGGGCAAGGCCTGTCCAGGGGACAACACTTTGCCATAGGTGTGCCAAAGACCCGCAGCCTCTGTCTAAGGCTGACAGGTGCTCCAGAAACCTTGTGCTATTTCTGTGATCAAGTATCCTGACACCACTGCCTGCTCCAGATGCTCACTTTGCTCATCCATAGTTCTTAGAAAAAGCCATACAGTTGCTTAGTGTTCTGAAAAGATCTACAGGATAGGAAAAAAAGGCTTTGGCAGGGAGGAATTTAGAATTCGATTAGCCACCATACTGATAATAGGAACACATGGGAGCAGGTAGAGAGAAAGAGAACAATAAAGGATTGTGTTGCTGGAAGAGCTTAATTTCTCTTGGGAAGTATCTCTAAATTCTTCCCTTTTCAGTGGTAGGAAGGTCTACGAATAACAATTTAGATGAACTGCAGAATTAAAATAGCTCACATTTAATAAGATTTTCTGTCGGTCTGCACATATGTAAGTTTACAGGCCCACACCAGGGAGTCGTGTAAGAGGAAGATGAGCCCAGAATGTGGGGATGTGGAAATCCTTCAGCTCTGAATGAACTGAAGAAACACACAGGTGAGCAATGCTGCAGGACAATGGGCAACGGATGAGGAATGCGCAAATGGAGTTCCTGATGAAACTCTTGGGAGTAGCACTCTTCTTACCAGGACCACACTTGACTCATTTACTGTAAAACAATTAATTACCAGTAATTGTTTCTAGGATTGTTCTCTCCCTCTCGTGTGACTGAAGTCATACATCAAGGAATGGCATCACAGCCTCTGTGGAAACCACGGGCTGCTTTTGGTTCTTCTGCCAATTTGGAGTATCTGTTTGTGGCTCAGCATCCAAATTCACCAGTGACTAAACAGCACTGGGAAAGGATTCACAGCACGCCTACTTCAAACAAACTTCTGACTAGCAGAGGTCCATGGGGTACACTATGAGCCAAAGGTCTGCCAGGGAAAGATGTGATTTCAAAGCTCTTACAGCTCCTTTGAACAGCTGAGGAGCCTCGACACCTTCTACAGCAGAACATGTCTGACCTCCTTCTGTCATTGCAAGGACTATGAAAGGTAATGGCTCCTGAACAGACCTGGCTCTTATCTCTTGTGAAGTAAATCACCAGGTCCAAATGGACTCACAACAGCCAACTGAGGCCAAGAGCCATGTACAGGGGGCAGTGGCCAGAAATGCACATGGAGACAAGGAAATACTGCAGAGTTACAGAGCAGAAAGTCTAAAGATTAAGTGTTTGGGATGCAGTTATGGCAGTAAGGATGTTTAGATCACTTATTCAAAAAAATAAGAGAAGGACAGAGAGACAGAGAAAAGGCACCTGGTGATAGTATGAAATTACAACATTGGGAAATGTCAGAAATTGTTGGGTCAGGTGTTGTGATGCAATGAGGCAGAGAAGTAGATATAAAATCAACACCTCTGGCACTAACGCCAATCAGCAATAAATGTCTCATAGGGGAGAATAAAAGTGCATTTCAACAACCTAATGAGGAAAATATGACTAAGGAATCACACCCTGTGAGAAAATAATTTTTATTTTTTAATAATGATGACTCAGTCTCAATAACATATGCAAAGCACCTGGTTCTGACGTGCAGATAATTAGAGAGCTACCAATAAAACAACAATCATAATTATGCACATCAAAGGATTACATTATCTGTTATATGGAGGTGGTGGTGTGTCAAGAAAGAGGGTGAATGGTTTTCCATGATTCTTCAGTCACCCATAACACGCGTTAGTAACTTTTATGGATCTCATAATGGTTGTGGCTAAGAAAAAAGTCCTGCTTGAGCCACAACTGCAGGGTGTGTTTAAGTAATAGCATAAATGGAGAAACCAACTACAAAATGAATGGGCAAACTGTAACTCCCAAATAAAGCTGAATTCCCATCAAAGTTAAACCCTCACATAATGAAGCCCCTTGTCTTTCAGGATTAAAATTCACTTTTTCCAAAGGTTATTTAAAGGCAAGATTTCCTTACCAAAGAAGGGCTCATCACAACCTGCCCCCTTACAGAAATGGTGCAATTGTTCAGCACTAAGGGACAAAAGCCTGAAGGTAAGGGGGATGTAGAGGGTCATCACAGCCACCTCTGCTATACAAGGCTAAAATCCCCAACATCAATTGACCAAGATCAGACTGTAACTCCTGCGATGGAAGCTCTTCCAGACCCTTATGCCTCCCATAGGTTAAAAATTCTCTTTCGTTTCCAGCTCAAACACACTCAAATCCAGACTGTGTCCTTTCCTATTTGGACAACAGGATTCTCCTGTATTTCAAATAGCCCTGGTACCACCTTCCTCAAGAGCCAGCTGATAACCATCTCAGCCTCCATCTGGTGAAACCAAATCTTTTCTTTCCTCTCCCAGGATACAGCCGATGCAACCCTATGTATTTTACACATGTATTTCAGTTTAAGATAACCTCTGAGTAACTGGAAATTTGCACAAAATGTTTTAAAACTCAAAACTTAAAAATGGCATCATTGCACACCCATGGCTCTGCATGAGACAGGAGGATTTCCTGGAAGTGGTACCACCAGAGTTTGGTGACAACAGAAATAACATTGCAGCTACTAAGCTCGTTCTACTGCGATTTATCACTAAGTACTCTGAGAGACAGGGCCCACACTAAGCTTTCTTTTTTAGGGAAGGACATAAATTCTTAGAGATTCTCTTTCCAGAAGCAGCAGTTCCACAGGCTAAAGTGAGCCAGCCTCACACACGGGGTGCCTGAGTTCATACTTCTCCAATTCTGAAATTAACGCAGAGTAATTAGGTGGAGCTTTCACCATCGGTTTTCAGAACAAAAAAAAATTACTCCAAAGAACAAAGAACAGCTATTAAAATGAGTCTCACTCACTAAGTAGCCAACAACAAACTATCTCCAACAAAATCTAACTCACAGCCACCCACCTGAAATTGCAGTGCAGGCTTGGTGTGAATCAGCATGCAAACACAGTACCGAGGGGAAGGGCTGTCCCAAGCCCCAAAAGAAATTCCCCTTAGCACATCACTTTCAGCATGAGCACCTATGGCTGGCAAACCCCATGGGAAGCTGGACTGCCTGGCAGGTGACACCCACCCAGGCAGGTATAAATAGCCATAAGCGAGGATGAGCCACTGCACTTTGATTTCCTGTATCTCGCTGTGCACTGCTTTGCATCTGGGGCTGGATATCTGATCCCTTCCACCATGAGCTGCAGCATCAAGAGAACATCCTGCACCTCGTACAGGAGCGGAGGAGGAGGCGGTGGAGGCGCCTGCGGTGGCAGCAGCGGCCGCAGCTCCTCCGCGTCCTGCCGGCGCTACGCCTCCTCCGTGATCGGCGGGGGCAGCTACGGCGGGGCAGCCTGCGGGGGCTACGGGGGCGGCCTGAGCATGGGCAGNGGCCGGAGCGGGGGCAGCCTTGCGGGGTGCTTTGGCGGGGGCGTTGCGACCAGTGATGGTGCTGGGGGGGACCTGCTGCAGGGCAATGAGAAGGTCACCATGCAGAACCTCAACGACCGCCTGGCTGCTTACCTGGAGAAGGTGCGAAGTCTGGAGGAAGAGAATGCCCAGCTTGAGCACCACATCCGGGAATGGTACAGGAAACAAGCTCCCAGTGTTTCCAAGGACTACAGCTCCTACTACCAGACCATCGAACAACTCCAAAATCAGGTACGATCACCTCAGCACACGTGGCTCCATCTCCCACATGCCCTTCTCTCCTGTAAGGCCTTTCTCCTTCCTCTTTGCTCCTTCCTCCTCCCTCCATCCCCAGCACCAGGATCTACTGCTTGTGGGGTGGCCGTGCTGCTGCTACCGCAGGCACAAACCTGCTGAGCTGCACCTCCCATCCCCTGGGTGAGCAAACCCCCACAGCAGCCCACAGACAACAGGGACGTGCTCTGGGGGCACAGCCCCAGGCACCAGGAGCTGCACCAGCCACAGACACGCTGGTGCATGAAATGTACACCCCACATTGTGCAGGTGGCTCCAGTCCAGCCATGTGTGGTTTGCAGTGCTTCCCTCAGCTCCCACCCAGTTCCGCTGGATGGTGGGCAAAGCCAAAGCATACGGATGGCAGGATCTGAGCTCCCTTTGTCCCTGCACACCCCTACAGGCACCAGGTGGAAGGACTGAGGTCCTCCCTTACAATCAACTTTTTTCATAATGAGATGACTTACAGCTTCAGGGGCAAAGCCTACCCTGCCTCCTACACCCAGAGTGCAGGATCGCACTGAGTTTGGCCATTTCCCAACATAAATGTCCTTCTATTCTTTCCCCCATCAATGTACTCTTTCATTGAAATCTTTGGAAAGCCAAAGCTTTGCACACACCAGTCTCTGTGGCATGGCAATTCAAGAACTTTTTGTGGCACCTGCACTACTCCATAAAACAATTCCAAGACCAACAGTAACACTCTGCCAAAGCTTTTTGTCTTCTTTCTGCTTCTCCTGGAAATTAAGACCACAGAAAGATTCTGATGCAACTTTCTCTTTTGCAGATCATTTCTGCCACTGTGGACAATAACAGAATGATTCTGGACATCGATAACAGTAAGATGACTGCTGATGACTTCCGAATGAAGTGAGTACCTCCCTGAGAACCTTGCCTCTTTTGTGTCATGAATTTTATGAGACTCATGAATGCAGGTGGATGATGCCCTGTCTAAAGTGGTACGATCAAACCTGCATGTTGTAATGCAATGAATGTGCAATGTTTCGCTTTCCTTTGGTACAGGTATGAGAATGAGCTGGTCATCCGTCAGACTGTGGAGGCTGACATCAATGGCCTGAGAAATCTCATGGATGGTCTCACTACCACTCGGTCTTCACTGGAATCCGAGCTGGAGTCCTTGAAGGATGAGCTGATTGCTCTGAAGAGAAACCATGAGGAGGTAGGATCCAATGATAAATAGCACAGCCAAAGACATAATCCTTTGTTTCTTCATGGTTCCCACCATCACAGAGCAAGTCAATTCCACCTTATGGCATAGGATTATTGCTCCTTTGTACCTTGGTTCTGCTTTGCCCACAGTCCCCAGCACAACAAATGACCTGTGTGTGCTCTTGTGTCTCTCTCCGGACTCCCTGCAGGAAATGAGGCAGCTCCAGTCCCAAACTGGTGGCGATGTGAGTGTGGAGGTCAATGCTGCCCCTGGAGTAGACTTGACAAAGACCCTGAATGACCTGAGATGTGAATATGAGCAGATCATCGAGAAGAACCGCAGGGAGGTGGAGCAGTGGTATGAGGTCAAGGTATGTAGCAATGCCCAGAGTGGAGTCTCCTTTGGTGGAACAGCCCAGACACCCTGGTAGCGGGACTGGCTGAGAGGGAGGGGCTCCGTGGAGACCTGAGTTCTCACTCAGCAAATCAGCTCCCTGAGGAGCTGTTGTGGCTCAGGAAGTGTCTCTGGGGTTTGGCTCCACAGATCGAAGAAGTCAATCGGCAGGTCACTTCCAGCAGCCAGGACATCCAGACAAGCAGCCACCAGCTCACCGAGCTGAGGCGCGAGATGCAGAACCTGGAGATCGAACTGCAGGCACAGCTCAGCACGGTACGTGGGCAGGATCTGCGGGCTCTTCCTGCCCTGGCACGGGCAGGGAGTCACAGAACTCTTCTCCTCAACTTCTGTGTTTGCCCTTCCAGAAAAGCTCTCTGGAGAACTCCGTGGCAGAAACCGAGTCTCGTTATGGCCGCATGCTGCAACAAATCCAGGGGCAGATCTGCTCTGTCGAGGAGGAGCTGGCCAGCATCCGCTGTGAGATGGAGAGCCAGAACCAGGAGTACAAGATGCTCCTGGGAATCAAGACCCGCCTGGAGCAGGAGATCCAGCAGTACCGGGCACTGCTGCAGGAGGGGCAGCAGGACCTTGTGTATGTTCTCTGTTTGCAAATTAAGAGCAGAAATTCTATCATAAGCTTTTCTCTCTTGGCAATCAGAGAAGTCAGAGCAGAATATTTTACTTGTCTGCAGCTGAAATCTAAATTCAGCAGCTTCTTTTCATGGCATCCACATTGAAATGCGTCTATCAGAAACTTCATAAGCACATCAAACACCAAGGGAAACACAGAGCAGATTGTTACTGACAGGTTTTGAGTTAATCAGTTCCTCTTGACCTGTGTGTGCAGAGCGTATTCCATGAGGGGAATCACCGTGCCAAACCAAACTGTAATGAAGTTTCTTCTGTCAGCAGATGAACAAGCACAGCTGGACTGTGAGAGTACAAAAATTATACAGCAACAGCCTCTTGCTGTCTCTGATTTTACAAATTCCTAGGAAAATACAGCTGAAGGGGAAAAAATTTATATATATATATATATACATATATATAAAAATATTTGCAAGATCCAGGAAAAGCCAAGCTGTTACATGCACTGCACATGATGTCAGCATGTATTTATTGTTCCCTTCGTTAAAACTCCTTTCCTTTTGCAGATCGTGTCAAGGAGGAGGAATGTCGTCCCATTCTTATTCTTCTACTTCCCACTGTCATGGTCAATCTAGTGACAAGGCAGGTAAGAAACATCTTCCAAAGAGGATCCAAACTGACAGCTTTCACACTTTGTGTGTCATCCCTTTTCCTGTTAATACCAACCTTGTGCTATGGCTTCCATGTCTGCAATTGCAGCAGGGATTAAACCATTCACAATCAAAGCGCTTCATTTCAAAGTGGTTTAGCTCCAGTTCCAGAGACACGTTAAGATCCTTTCCCATGCTTTTGCTAACAAATAGATATTTAAATAGTGGATACATCTGAAATACCAGTGCTGCAAAGAGACTCTTGGTTTCCCTATCAGAGCAATGATTTCTTCTTTCTTTCCACAGGGCAATCAAGAGTGTGTTAAGATACCCCCAACACGTTGGGCTTCTCTGATCCAGTCAGTGCCATGGGAGCAGCCCAGCCCACAACTGATAATACACAGACCACACCCGCTGTGACCTACCCCACGCACAGATTGCTCTACAAATCCTCGTTGTGAAGTCAAAATTAGTAATTTCTAGGCTCTTCCTAAGATCACCTACTTCTCCATTTTCATACTGTCCATCACTGCAATCACTGTACTTATACACAGGTGTCTGCAGTGCACTTGATGCTCTACTGCACAACAATGCCTCAATAAAGCTTTACCTTTCTGCAATGCAAAGAAAACTCTGTGTCCAGCAGTCTATTTGGTATATTAATATTGTATTTACATTTAGATGTAACAAGTGAGATACACAAAGAAATTAAGGTTGGGTGAATTATGTAATATGGCTCCTTAGAAAAAGGTGAATCCTAAATTATATGATGACTGGATAAAATCCTGGAGATGAATGAACACATCTACATTAAACTCAAGGGTGACACCTATGGGGAAGAAAAAGGGGTGGGGGAATCCCTTTTTCATAGCATATGTTGCAAGGAGTGTGCAAGTAATTGATTTGCCAATTGAGCAGCTGAACTGAAAGATCAGGATTAATTAACCACAAAATTTCATGAAAATTTTGTCAAATCAAAACCACTTTCCTTTGAGTTACTGAATGAGAAAGCAATCCTATCCAGGCAGCCTTTTCCCAGCTTCTAGATGAGAGCTCTGTCTAATCTTGTTCAATTAAAACAAAGTGTTAGATCAGAAAATGAGTGAGGAGTATGAAATCTCTACTAATACAATGTTCAGTTGTTGCGATTATTCCTCCTGCCATGTTGGCAAATCTGAGCTCACTTTTTTTATCTGATAGTTCCAAATGAAGGAGTGTGTTCCCTTATTCCATAGGGTCATGCCCAGCTCCATGCTGTGCAGAGCTCTGGGTGGAGAATGGCATGGTGCAGGCAAGGTTCAAGCTTTGTTACTAAACCTGCCCCACTTCGCGTGCCCCACTCACCTTATTTGGGCTCAACAGCAGAAGAAAACTGGTGAAATAATCTCAGTCATTTCAAACTTACAAATCTGCATTTCAATGTTTGGTTTGCAGGGCTGAGGAAGCTGCTCAACAGGGTCGGCCACATAGCAGGGGAGTGACTCCACTGCTGCCTTGTCCCAGACCCGGGTGGGTCTCACAGGCCCCATTGTTCCCTGAACATCTCCTAAATCACCAACAGTGTTCTTATCCCGTCACGCAGCTTTACATTTACACTTTGGTTTGCTCAGAGAGTCAAGACAGCTGAAACATAATTTTGGATAACAAATTATGATTTTAAAAGACATCAATCTGTTCCATGTTACAATCCAAGCTGAATTCTCAGCACAGCAGGAAAGAGATGAGTCAGAGAAACTATTTCCCTGGGAAACAAAGGTTTGTAAAGTCAAAGCAGAACTGCCTCTCCTTGGAGTCACAACAGGACTCTCCTGCTCTGTGCAAGTAACAGAGACTGTTCTGCCTTATGCTCCCTTTTACTCCTCTCTCGTATCAACCAGTTCTGACCATCCCCAAACCCCTCAGCACCAGCCAGTTATAATGGACTTTGGGATCAAATACCTTCTTTAGGCACAGTTTAACTAGGAAGAATGTCTGTGATCCCAGACAGGAGCCCATTGTGTTCTAGGCTGTCTGTTGGGCACATTCTTGAGTCTCCTGCTTCCCTTCTGCTCTCTTTTAGTTGAGACACATTTGCAGTGCCAGCATGAGGGAATGCTGTGCTTGAGCCTCATCCTGCTCCAGTGGCATGTCCCACAGCTCCGTACCAGGGACAGGATTTATCTGTAGGTGACGGACAGTGTATCTGTCCATTCGGGTTGGCTCACATGGCATCCTCTGATGGCAATTCAGGAAATACAAAGTAGGATTTGTGACACAAACTGCTCAAAACACTCTCAAAATTAAATTAAAGCCTCAGGCCTGGGTCACGGTTCGTACAAGGAAAGAACAGCTTAATTAATAAAAAAATCACGTTATTCATTTTATTTCTTGCCTTGGATTCTACGGCTGTGCTTAACAGCCGGGCCTGCAGAGGGCGCTCTGTGCTGCTCTGTGCATCCCAAGGCCGCAAATTCCGTGGATTGTGGCTGAATTCTGGAAATTAATTACCTGCAGCTGAATAATACAACATTCTCAGGAGGTTTGATGAAGATAAGAAATGAAATGGCTGTATAGAGAGAAATTCAAGACAAGAACCAAAATTCAGTGGACTGAGTTCTCCAAGGGGCTTTGCTTTGGATCAGGACTATGACATACCTGCAGGATTTAGACACGCAGCAAATGCTTCCATTTCCAAAGGCAGCTGTCAGGTATGGACAGGTACAGCAGCCCACTGCTACTCCTGGTGCCTTTGTGCACAGCCCCGTCAGGCTCTGGTTCTCCTGCCTACAAGGAAATGGAACAACAGAGGTGACAAGGCAGATTTCCCTCTCAGCCCACCACTGACTCAAGAAATGAGAAAAGAAACTCTGACTCAGTGTGCCTGTCATAAAAAGCGAGAGGAAAGGAAGCTGCTCCTGTGATATTTCTGACATTTACCAGCCCACCATAACCATGAAAAACAGCAGCAGCCAAGTTAAGCCAGGATTCATGCAGGATGTTAAGCAACAGCAGCAGCCAAGTTAAGTACAAGGATTCATGCAGGAAAATCCTCTCTCTGTAACAACTTCTCTTAGGTTTCACATCATATATAACACTTCGGAGTGCTAATCCCAACAAACCTCAGAATTTCTATAAGTATTTCCACACTGTGACTGCCCTATCCCTGGAAGTGTTCATGGCCTGGTTGGAGGAGCTTGGATCAACCCGGTCTAGTGGAAGGTGTCCCTGCCTGGGGCAGAGGTTGGAACTGGATGACCTTTAAGGTCCCTTCCCACCCAAAGCATTCCATGATTCCATGATTAAGGACCAGTGACAGTGAACACGTAGTCTCAGGTGCACTGGAGCTGACTCTCAGAGCTGTTTTAGTACCGCCTAAAGAGAGGTTTCTCCATGCTGCAATTACTCCTAATAGCACAGTTTGGGAGCCCACGCTCCCGCGGCTCCGCCAAGGCTGGCTCCAGGGAACACCTTTCCCTGGCACACACCTGAGCTCCCAGCCCTGGCAACCTGCGCAGGGCTGCGATCAAAGGCACCCACAGCCTCAGTCATCAACATTTTCTGACAACCTTCCCAATCTTACTTCAGTTCTTTCCCACAACCAGACTATCGAAAATCACGGCCATACCTAAAAGTTCACAACATGCAAAGATTTTAAACCAGTGCCAAGAATGCCTTTCTGTCGAAAATGCTGTTAGAAATCATGTCACGAGATTTTATCAGTTTTTAAAGCTGAAGCCATTAGGAAAGCATGAAAAGACACTCAGCAAGTACTTTGGTCACTTGCTTTGCTGGTGGTGGGCTGCCCAAAGTACAGACAGTTGGCACAGACCTCCGTTTTTAACAAAAAGAAGATTTAAAACTGAATATGGGTGTCAGAGTCTGGTAGAAAACCACCGCTCCTAGTTAAGGTAACAGCCAGGACTGCCTGGGAAGGAACATGCCTGGTACACATAAACATGGGGAAAACAGTCCTTTTTGAAAGTGGCACAAACTGTCAAAAGTAGTAAGAAATCCCCTTTTGTTCTCTTAAAGGTGTGTGACCAGCCAGGGCAGCCAGAACCAGGACTCCGAAGGCATTTCTGTGGGCTTAGAGTTGCCATGAGAACCAAGTGTTTAAAATGCCTTCCTGGCAGCAGCTCCACAAACCAGAGGCTACAGGGCTTGCCCTCACAGAGCGACTGTTGGATTTTCTCACTGAGCCCAGAGATCTGCAGGCTCTGAGAATTCCTGTCAAGAAAAACTGAGTATGAAACCACCGGTAGGATCAGGAAAGTCCAAGTCTAAGGATCCGCCAGGAGGGTACTAAGAGCGCTCCTTGTTTTCTAATTAGATCCAGAACATGTGTTTAAGACTTTCACAATAAAATCTCTGCCATCACTGGAAGCTTATCCCTATGATCAGAATATATTCTTATAAAATTAGCAAGAGAAATAATAATCTATAAGTCTATATATACAAATATGTGCATGTAAATATATAAGTACATAGATATAAACAATAGCTATACAAATGTTTTACAGACAGGAACAGAATAAAATATTTCAGCTCTGTGCTATGAACCTCATCTACTCTGTGTTTCTCCCAAGTCTAGGTTTATTTTTGAGTAGGAATTTTCCATGTGGCGTATGGGAAGATCCCTGTGGATAGCCGCAGGCCTCCTCCCTCAGTGTGAATCCCGGCAGCGTGCAGAGGCCATGGCAAGCATCCGACAGCCACTGCTCCCCCGAGCCCAGGACAGGTTCAGTCCCTTCGGGTTTGGCAGAGGCTCCTGCACTGCCTTTGCTGCTGCCTGCAGAAACCTGACTTTTGGAACACATCCTTCTGTCAGTTGGATGTTTGACTCTCAAATAATAGTTTCCAGCCCGATCATACCTTGCTGAGATTTACCAGCCAGATAACAGGTTAAAGGAAGTGTGAGAGTACATCCAGTGAGTTGACTTGCACTCCGTAGGGCTTGGTGCCCCAACTGAGCCTTCCTTCCCACACAATCTTTAATCACACAATAAGAAAATCTGTTTTATTTTCCTGTCTCAGGTACTTTACTCCCTGATTTGCCTTATCATTAGAGTTCTGGAATGATAGAGGAGTCAGGAGTTTAAAGCTAGTTATGTTTCTAGGGAAACAGGGACAATAATGAGACATTTTCACACCACAGCCAGTTTCAAGGATTTGTGAAATATTTACACTGCTCCCAGTTACTGAAGTGCTTGAGCTCTTCATGAGGATCTTTTATGTATTTTCCTCATACTAATCTGTTCAAATGTTCTGTAAATGGCAATCATTGAGAAATTAAACTCTGTGCCCCAATAGCACGGCAGCCTGGGCAGGAATCGTTCCAGGTCAGCTCAAATCGTTGATCCATTGTTTCTGTTCTGCCATGAACAAACCAGAGCCCTGCACAGAAATGTCTTGTTCTGTGTCTTACTCTCACAATTTCTGTTAACACAGGACCCTTACACAACCTTATTTCTCACCTCTTCAGTGCAGAAATTATGCATTCCCTCTACCACAATCCCTCTACTTTGCAAAAATAGTCACTTTGAGCAAATTCCCAGTATTGCTCTGCTTTTCCCTACCCTCTTCTACAACCGCTCACAGCTGTGTGTGCATGTGCTGGGACCTGCCTCTTCAGCACAGCAACATTCTTGTCTCACAATCTGTTGGCACATTCAGAGAATATATGGCAATGCCAGGTTTGTGAGAAAAAAAGAAAAAAAGATTTATGATGGGCTGTAAAAGCCAGACAGCTGAATGTTGTATCTTGGGCAAACCTTAACTGCAGTTACCTTGCTACCAGCTGCAGATCAGAGCTTGTTGTCACTGGATCTTCCCACAAGTAAGTTTAAAAGAAAAATAGAAAATTTTGTGTTTGAATTAGAGAGCTGCAAATGTTTCATGCCTCTGATCTTCAAAAGGGGAAAAAACATCGCAAGCTGTGATCTTAAGAGTACCTGTGACATGATCATTTGGGAGTGTGGACAAAGTTCAGATGAGCAAGAGAAGAAATGGAGACTAAAAATGTGCATGTGAAAAATCAGCACGTTTTCACTGATGGGAGCAAAGGCAGAAAGGAAGAATTACCAGAAAGGGTAAACAGGTGAAAATTTAAAGGGTAAATCCAGAATAATAAATTGGCTTTGCTCCTCCATCCATAGATTCATCCATGGAACTGCACGCACCAACAAAGTTGGTTAGAATGTTCAGCAAGTTAATTTAAGTGTAATTGCATTAGCTATTCCTGGAAGCAAATTCAGCAGGATGTGAGAAGAGAGAAGGATACACCAGTGTCCTCAAGGGCAAGAAAAAAAGGTTTACAAGACAAGTAATAAAACTACCCTGAAACAATAGGAATGATTTTATAAACCAGCAGTGACTGGCAAGGCAGAGAAGATAAAGGTAAAGCAGAACCAGGTGTCAGCCAGGAGCCTGGGTGTGACTGGATGACTTCACTTGAAAAAATGTGTCTCCCTTCCCCTCTGATAAGGTGCTGATAAAGGAAATTCCCTGTGCTGACCATTCCTTACTGGGGAAAAGCTGACCCTACCATAAATTAGGTTTATTGTACCAGGAGAAAAAGAGACCTATGCTGAATGCTAACAGCAGCTTCTTCAACTTGCAATACTAAAGGCTTTTCCAAGCACTTAAGTACACATTCTCAGCTTGAGTCCCTACAAAAACAAACTCATGCAGCCATTGAAATAAAACAGAGGTGGAAAGTTAAAAGAAAAACAAAACCTTTCTGTAAATGTAGAACTCATTTTTAGCAAAAATGCTGTGTAAGGGATCGATTTGGTACTAGAGGCTTATGATGTATTTGGTATTATAAATCAGATTAATCTATTTGGCAGTGTTTCCCAAGCCTTTCTTCCCCTGACACTTCCAGCTGTACTTCCAAACTGCCACTAAGAATTGCAGTTCATTCTTTGGGAGATTCTTCCCTGTAGGTTCATGCAAGCCCAATCTGCCTGCAGGACCTGATCAATATTCTGACTAATATATGGTGATTGCTGCTTATACTCAAGAGGTTGCAGAGGGAATGAAGAAGCCTTCCCGGTCCCAATTCTCATGAGCTGGATCATAAAATATTATGTAAGATCATAGATGTGCATTTTATTTTGCAAAACCCAAAAATACACTGCGCTGAGGTCCTGATATGGGAGTCCAGGGAATACTGAAGGAGTACCTATAGGGACAGAGGTTCATCTCTCCTTGCAGCAGGAGATAGATCTCAAAAAGAACACACTGGTATTTATTCTCCTTTCTTGCTTCTTGCATTTCTGTTCAGTGAAGAAAAGTACATGGACTGATGCTCTTTACGCTCTAACTACGGACTGATATTTAACAAAAAAAATAACTGTTCACTATTTGCTTTCTGGCAGTAACCTCCTAACACCAGTATTTCACCTTTTCACAGCCCTTGGAGCAGTTACTGGCTGGGCAGGTTTGTCCCACCCAGAGCTGAACAGGACATTCAGGTCTACGGAAGAACGATCAGCGTGTCTCTGGCAGCAGGAGTGTCCCTGGGCCTGTGAGGAAAGGCTGCACAGCGTTACAGTGCCAGATGGAGAGTTGGGGAAGGCAGCAGTTTGTACAGAGAGGAAAGAATTCCGCTGTGGTGGCCCAGGCTGAAGTGTGGTACATATCCTGTGTGTATCCAGTGATATATTCCACACCTGAGTCACTGCAGAATTCCTCCTTCTGATACGGCCTGCTCATTACCTGGTGATTCATGTGCTTTGGCTGGCCTCCCATTTGCTGTTTGCTCTTTCCTTCCCTGAATTTGCCCCACAGTTTGACACCATGTACACAGGGAGTGCAGCTCTATTGTGTGGCCTAAAATATCTGGAGCATTTTTCATGGGTATAGATAGGCCTGGCTGCTCCCAAGAGCTTCAAGTGCTGCCAGGCCAGCACTTCCGCTTTCTCAAAAACACTTCTGGGGAGTTCCAGAGGTTTGGAGGGAATGAGAAAGAAAGAGAACGGAAGGAAAGCTCTGAGTATCCCCTTCTGCGTTAGGAATGCTCAGGGAGGAGCCCACAATAACAAAAACTTCTAAAAATCCATCTTGGATAACAGAAGACTTGAAAATTTTAGAAATAACATTTTCATGACTCACTATGACCAGAAGACTAAGTGATTCTGTTTCTTCTCTTTGCTTCTCTCTTTCGGTAGCAATCAAAGGACTCAATGTGTAATCCGACCCTCGTGTCTTTTCACTCCCCAGGTACCCAGGGATATTACTGCTTCTCTCTGCTACAGATGCAGCCATGGCTGCTTCAGAAGGATTCTTGTGTCTGTAGAAAACCAGACTCTAAGACACAGCATCTTCTCTGTTAGCTCAAATGGAACCGAGAGCAAAGACAAAAAGAGTGAAAACTTCATTTCTGAAAGAACGTTTCTCAAGGGGAATGTGGGAAACACAGGGGTGGGAACGTGTTTTCTGAAGGTCCACACACATTGTTCACCATTTGGGCTCCTTACAAGTTCTGTTATCAGGCTGAATCACTCTGTTAAAACAAGTCTTTGTGTGACTCCGCTCTGGCCGCGGCGTTGCCTGCAGTGGGTGCGCTCCTAGCCCCTTTGTTTCCGTGTAGGTAAACTCTAGCCAGGTTTAGGAATGCTCCCCTCGGTAGGGAGGCGCCTCCTCCAAATCCCACCTTTTGCTTCAAGCGGCAGCGGTCGGGGGAGGGGATGGTCTCCCGTGTGTGGAGGTACTGGGGAAGGAAACAGCCCACTCCACAGCCACTGACCAATAAGGGGAACCGCCGTGTTGGCAGAAGGCTTAGGGCTGATAAATTCCATGGGTCTCAGATAACACATTCTGGAGACAACTCCCATTGTCACCGGCATAAAAGCGGTGGGGTGGGGGAGCAGGACACTCTCCTGCCTCGGGATCACGAGCCGCTGAGGTGCAGCTTAGGTCGGGTCCTTGCTCTTCCTCCCCATGGCCAGTTACAGCTTCAGGCAAACCAGCTCTTCCGTGGCCGGGGGGCCCGGCGCCTCCTCCCTGCGGTTCGGTGGCAGCTTCAGAGCCCCCAGCATCCACGGGGGATCTGGTGGCAGAGGTGTGTCCGTGTCCTCTGCCAGGTTTGTCTCCTCTGGCCTGGGAAGCGGCCTGGGAGGGGGCTATGGTGGAGGCAGCTACAGCAGCAGCTTTAGCTATGGGGGTGGCCTGGGGGGCGATGGCCTCCTGTCAGGAAATGAAAAGGCAACCATGCAAAGCCTGAACGATCGCCTGGCCTCCTACCTGGAGAAAGTGCGTGCACTGGAAGAGGCAAACTCTGATCTTGAAACCAAAATCCGAAACTGGTACCAAAAACAAGGACCAAGCCCAGCTCGGGACTACAGTCCTTATTTCAAGACTATTGAGGACCTTCGAGACAAGGTAGGTGTTAATATTAATCAAAAACCCTCTTAGATTTCCACTTACAAAGGAAGCATGAAAACCCAAAAAGTTCCTTAGGGAACCCCTAGAAAGCGTTGCAGGTCATGAGAAGGAGAGGGAGATGAGATGTACATGCAAGGAATGGGCAGGGGGATAAAGTCAATGTCAGTATGGAATTATCTACTTTTTTAAATGCGAGCCAAGAGAAGGTACAAACCAGTCAGTGGAGGATGCCTGAGTACTGAACTCTGATAATGTCTGCTTTTAACAAAGCATATGTTTGTACACACACATATCCACATGCTGGTCATGTACACATATATGACCAGTTAATGTATATATGACCATATATAAACGTACATGAGGAGAGCCAAGCAGTGGCAGCAACTTGCCTGTTGCAACCTCTCACCTGCCATAGAGCATGTAAACCCTCAGAGGCCCAGACACACAGCTTTAAAAATGAAAATAAAAATGGGTTAAGAACAATTTCTTTTTCACATTTCTGATACTTAACCTTGGAATTCAAATGAGTGAACTGAAATATCTGGCTTAGGAAAAAAGGAAACAGCAGACATGAAGTAATCAATCCCATATATAAATGTAGGATTTGCCCCAAGAGCCCATGGGTACCTGATAACAGATTGCTGAGGAGATACACACCCTGCAAAACACACAGAGTAGCTGATTAACTATGTAAATAAATGAAAGAAAACTTGAGGTTTAGTTTTCTGAGTTCAGCCTGGAGTTCATGACCGCTCCCACACAGGTTGCTTCTCCTTGCTGCAACCCATCCACATGCACTCCTGATTTAAAATCTGAGCTCTGCTAATAGCAGAACTGGCAATGGGATTTTCTGCTTCCAGTATTCTTTTCCCTCCTTTCCTTCACTCCCCTTAGTTAGGGGAGGTAAAACGTTGTTGCAGTTAGTTTTGTGGATGACCTTTTGAGTTTTAGAAGTGGCAGGCATAGAAGATATGCTTTCCAGGTACAACTGAACAGAAACTCCTAAATAAAATTTCCTTCAGAGGCTTTCATGATGAATGCATCAAAAAGAATCAATAAACACTATTCTGGGTATTCTAGGAAATAAAAATGTGATCAAAGATGGTATCTCAAAGTCCTCTCCCTCTCAGACAGCAGGTAGTTTTGTCTCACGATGGAACTTCTACCTAAAGCCACTTCACACACTAGGCGCAAGGATGCATCCAAAAACCACAATCCTGGCAGAGGTTCATGATAGATCTGTGTGACATGTTTGCTGTAGATCATCGATCCTTCCCTATTCCTTTGTTTGCTGTAGCAACAGATTAAATAGACACTTCACTCTTATCTGCAGAGCAGGGAAGCTGATAACAGTTGTTTCAGGCTCACTAATGAGTTCTCATTGTTTGTAGATCCTTGATGCCACCATCGACAACGCCAGGATTGTGCTGCAGATTGACAATGCCAGGCTGGCTGCCGACGACTTCAAAACCAAGTGAGTAATCTCTGAGAGGGAAAAGATCTCGTGAGTAGGCAAAAATCCTTGTTGAGCCAAAGGGCAGTGAAACAGGAATGGAATGCCCCTAAAACCCCTGTCTGAACGTTTGTTTGATCCTGTCCATGCAGTTCAGCCCTTCATGTGTTTGCTAAGAGCACCATCTGCACCACTGAAAATTTTGCATAATGTGAAATATGTGAAGAAAGGTTTAATGCTTGATGACATTTGCTACACCATAAATCCTATAAACCCAGATGCATTCATACTGTGCTTGTTGTGGGCTGGTTAATCAGTGAACCTGAATGAGTTCATTTTGCTTTTTTAAGGTTTGAAACTGAGCAAGGTCTTCGCATGAGCGTGGAGGCCGACATCAACGGCCTGCGCCGCGTCCTGGATGAGCTGACCCTGTCCAGAGCCGACCTGGAGCTGCAGATTGAAGGATTAAAGGAGGAACTGGCCTACCTAAAGAAAAACCACGAGGAGGTAAACCCCAAGAAAAGTGTTTGAAAGTGGCACTAGAAAAACAGCCTGTGGAGATGTGGAGTCCCTCAGGATTGCCCTGGGCTCTCCCAACAGCGAGGAAAAGATTTCTGTGTAGACTGGGATCCCTCCTGCCAGTATCTCAGGGGAGTCAGTCAGCCTTAGCCTTTGAACAAAGAAAAGAAGGTTCATAACATTTTCTGTTTACAGTTGTACCCTCTTTTCTCTCCTCTGCCATTCCCCACAGGAGCTGAGTGCCCTGAGAGGGCAAGTAGCTGGTCAAGTCAGTGTTGAACTGGACTCTGCTCCAGGCATTGACCTGTCCAAGATCCTGGCAGATATGAGGGACCAGTATGAACACATGGCTGAGAAGAACAGGAAGGATGCTGAGGCCTGGTTCCATAGCAAGGTAAAACCCATCCATACTGTACAAACACTAACCAAAAAATCCATGAAAGAAACAGTTATTAAAACACACAGAAAAATGCTGTGACACCCTTACGTCCCCCATATTTCTCACATAGTGTTTTCCCTCTCTCAGACGGAGGAGCTGAACCGTGAGGTCGCTGTTAACACCGAACAACTGCAGAGCAGCAAGTCCGAGGTCACTGACCTGAGACGCACCCTGCAAGGGCTGGAGATTGAGCTGCAGTCCCAGCTCAGCATGGTACGACACGATTTGCGCTGCCTGACCACCCCCCACTGAAAAGGGCCCGTATTTCCCTCCCCACACAGAGTCCTGCACTGGCAGCAACATCTCCTGACTGTGGTTTCCCCTCACAGAAAGCGGCGCTGGAAGGCACCTTGGCTGACACGGAAGCGCGTTACGGGGCGCAGCTGGCGCAGATCCAGGGGCTGGTTGGCAGCATCGAGGCGCAGCTGGCTGAGCTCCGAGCTGACATGGAGCGCCAGAACACCGAATACAAGATCCTTATGGATATCAAGACTCGGCTGGAGCAAGAGATCGCTACATACCGACGGCTCCTGGAAGGCCAGGAGTCCCAGTAAGAACCTTTTGTGTGGTCTCATAAGTCTGACCATGCCATGGTGCTCATTTGCCACAGCACCTCAGTAAACACAATTGCAAATACTCCTGGGGTTCTACAACTTTTAACAAACTCATTTTTCTGGACCACACTGGAGCTAGAAATGTTACAGTTGTCATTTACATGAGGTGAGACCTCAAAGAGTTTCTAAACAGGAAGGAGAACTGACAAGCAGCACAGCAGATTAACTACAACCAATACAGTTGAAGTGATCAGCTACATCACAGTCAGGGAAAGTGCAATTAATAATGTTTTACGGAATATAAAAATTAACACCAAATTCCCATAAACTCCCTGCTGCCAGGTAGAGCACTTTTACCCAACAAGAATCAGTGTGGGAAGAAATACTGGGAAGAGAAGTGAAGGCAGTCACTGAGTGACTCCCACACGGGAGCACAGCTCAATCTCATCTCACACCACCTCAAGGAGGTAAAAAAGGGGTTGAAAGATTTTGATTTCCCCTAGTCCTTCTTTTCCATAATGTCTTTTCCCAATGCAGTTGTTTAAAAATGTATTTCCTACAACAGCTCCCTCTCCTTTGCTGAGAAGGAGCACAGGGAGATAGGTATCTCTTCCCTGACTGCACACACAATGTACCTGATTGATAGAGAATTTGCTTTCATCCATCCTCATCTCATGCAGCACTTGATGTATTAACTCTCCTTTCCACTGTTCTCTTTGTTCCACAGGATGTTTGGCTCCCTTTCGGGAACTGCTGGTAAGAATCCTTTCTCTTTCAGGAGAAGTTTTATTTTCTAAAATGAAATGCACATAACTCTGGTAGTTTTGTATGTTCTAGAGACTGGGGTCTATCACAGAAAAAAATAATAAGTGACAAATGATGTCTCTGATTAGAATGGAACAACTTTCAGCCATTAATAGATGTCAGACATCAGAAAAATATCTCAGACTCTGCTACAGTAAAGGCTAAGTAAAGCACTTAATCATTTCCCCAGATGAAAGGACAGGGAATTGAAGCTTGGCTAGTTCAGGGGAATTGCAGGAACATGCCAGTAAAACTTGCCTTGAGCTGTTAGAGGTCAGCAGTGTCATAAAAGGGATGAGTCAAATCCAGGTGATGGAGAGGAAAAGTTCTGAGAGAAGGGAATGAGAGATGAGGCCCAAGCCAAGCTCAGTGCCCTTCACAGAGTGAGCTGTGTGAGCTGGGCTTAACTAATTGCTGTTCTTTCTCTCCAAGTTACTACAGACAAAAGAGACAAGCTGGGAGATGGGAAACAGCACTGAAGGTCCTCTGAAGGTCATCTGCAAACAGAAAAAGCAGACAACACATGTGGATTGAGACAGAGAGGAATCACTCTGAACTGCTGGAAATGTCTGTTAGAACACAGAAAGTTCATGGCCACACAAAGTTTAGGCAGATTCATTCACTTAGTGATGCTTAAGTTGTAAATTGGGTCAGCTTTGCAATTATTTCTAGGTTTTGCATGTACTGAATTGCTGCATCTACTTGAATAAAGATTATGTTCTTTCAATCTTTGCTTCTTTGGAGTTACTGTGATATTTCACTGAAGTTTGGCTTCACTCAGGCAGGAATTAGCCAGCCAGCCTCCTCAGGAGTGCTCACAATGTGGGGGTGGCTTGGCCTCTGTCCTGATCCTTTCTGTGGCTCTTCTTGCTGGCAGGAGTTTGGAATATAGAGACAGCAGCATCCCCAGCCCCTCGGTGGGGGACACAAGAGTGACCTGGGTCTCTCACTGTGACACTGTGCGCTCTGCAGAGCAGGGGCATTGGGATGTGAAGTGTTTCTGGAGAGCAGCAGGAGCTGGGAGATGTTTCATGGGGTAAAATACAAAGCTGTTAACTGGCTCATAGATTAACTCCTACAGGAGCACACAGGGGTGAGCAGCAGTTGGGAGAATTCTTCATTTCCATTCCCCATTCACACAGAGCTTACAAACCTTTAGCACCAATTTCAGCCCCCTTACCTCTCATGCCATTGAAAGGATATTATCCTAGCTGAAATTGCAAGTGGATTCGCGCTTAGTTCTGACACCCAGGTATCAGTGATTTTATTTCCTACCATCCCTCTCCAAACTGACAGCCAAGGAAACTTTCTGGGGTTTGTGCTAAAAGCAAACCAAGGCTCCAGCCCAACCAGCACCTTCCCAGCTCCTGCTGTTACCAGAGGCACAGTTTGCTCCGCAGCTGAGGAGGAATGAAAACAGGGATATGCCCGGGCTGAAAGCATTCCAACACTGCTCTTCCTCTGAGTGCATCAGTTTGCAGTCTGTGTTTCAGCAAGACATCATCAAATCCTTCGGCACTTCTCTCCTTGGCCCTGGGGAATGTCCATGATCCCTTGTTCACAACTAGATGTTCGCAACAGATTAACCGAGTGTTCACATAGCTCAGAGCACCCCAAGGCTCTGGACCTCCTCTCTCAAGGTGGGACAATCCTCTTCAATCCAAAGGTTTTGGTGTTTGGGTTTGGTTCAGCAGTGATTCAGGTGACCTGTCGACATCAGCTGTCACTACCGACAATCTCAGCCCGGCCTCTGGAATGAAGCACGGTGGCTTTAGGCAGTGGCTTCACTTTGACAGGGGAAAACTCTGATAAGAGAGAAAAGCAGTCAGAGTGAGACACAGAGAAAGGGACAAGATGGGGAGAAGAAGGGGAAAGATTGGCAGAATCAAAGGGAACAGTGGCCTGAGAAGCACACGGGGTGCAGGGGATCCTTCAGGAGCTCACCGGTTTCCGTGAGGTTCACTTCTGGAAGAGCCAGGAGGAGAAGCTCCCGTGCATTCAGTACAGGCAGTTGCTGAGTGCGGACACATTAACACAGGCTTTGTATGAAATTTATTCCCTACAACACTGAGACCTGGAAACCCCCATAGATGAAAGAACAAACAGCTCGCAGTTTGTTTTTTAATCTTAACAAATCCCATTCCCTGAGAACAAGTGCTTATAACAAAACCAGTCAGGGTAGGAGGTCACTGGTGCAGATTTCTGGTATTGTCCAGCTGAAAATGGAAAGTCTGACAAGAAATTCTCATGTTCCAAGAATGCAAGTAATAAAAATCCTGAATTCTTGTTTTTATAGCCTAGTTTTAATTTTATTTTATAATTTTATTTTATAGTTTTATTGATTTTTCCCCATATCTGTAGGGCAATGAAGGATTTCTGGTGAAATGTTTAATATAAATCACTCAGACACTAAAATTTAAGAGTATAGCTCAGAAAAAAAAGCATTTTCTAAAGGTATGTTATGTCTTCTCTGGGTGGTGGTTTTATCACTCACAGAGTGATCACTGAGATGACAAACAAGCTGCTGCTTGACTGGAACTCGCTGTCCTGAGAGGAGGGGCTGGAGTGTGTCAACTCCATTAATCCCACAGCAGAGGTAACAAAAGAGTTTGTGCAGCACAGACATGTCAGGGAATGTCTTCCAGGAAAGCTCCGTGGAAGATGACAAACCAAGGAGTTCGTGTACCACAAGTACGACGCTGAGACTGTGCAAAGGACGAGTCTGTGTGTCAAGACATTGGATAAAGAATCTCCAAGCAAAGATAGTGAGACCAGAAAAAAGGCACAAGCTTAAAAGAGCTTTTTTTCTTTTTTTTTACTTCAGCAGGTGATTGGTTTCTATTTCCTTGTACAGCCTGTAAGGAGAAAAGGCTGTAGAAATTATTGTCTAAATTATGTTTTGGGGCATGAGCTGTATTGGCTTGATTTATTTTGGTAAATATTGTACAAAAAGAAACACCTTTTATCTGCTACCTGGTTTTTGTAAGTGTTCATCTGATACCGTTCCAGCGTGACGCCTGGGGCATGTTAAAATGCAGCAAGGTGTGTTTCACCAGTGACCTTCCAAAGGAGTTATCAGGCCTAAGTGAAAGAAGACTGAGCGAAAACTCCCCAAAGTTTCCAGATAAATTTAGTGGTGTTTTCTAGAAGTGCCTTTGCTAGTTTGTTGCTAGGGATTTTTTAACTGAACGTGATTTGCTTATTGTGGGCTCTCTCGGTTGAGCAGCCCCTGGCAGTGCACAGACATTGAGGCACTGATATTACAGGGGTCTTTCAGATAATTTTTTATCTTCAGGAGAGCTTGTCTGAACTTGTTTCTTGAGCCACCAACCCTTGGAGACACAGGGATCTGGCAAGGTACACAGACCACTAATCTGCCCAGCAGCAAAACTGAAGGGCTGTGGCAAAGGGCCAGGTTCAGTTTGAAACATGTTTCCAGAGCGGTGAACACCCACCCGTGTACTCTGCTCAGCCTGGAGTGAGTGGCCGTGCCCAGAGCCAGCCTGTGAGGGCACATCACAGCTGGACTCTGCCATTTCTTCCCACCCAAGTCCACATCTCCAGGTGAAAAGGCTGCGCGTTCCCTGCGCCTGCATTAACATCTCAACCGGCAAGGTCAGAAACCCCCTTGGTTTATTCCAATGATTCCTGTGAGCATTGGGTTATCCAAAATCCCCATCCTGAGTTCAAAGCTCAGTTTCTGTACCGCCAGAGACTGTGCTAAAACTAATGCTCTCCTTATGATCTTTTAAACAAACATATCAGTTTTCTTCTTCAAGCTTTATTTGAGGTCCCCGTGTTGTGCAGAGAATGAGGCTCTCTGCAAACTCCTGGCAACTGCCACACTCCCCACACACCTCGTCCCCAGCAGGGCACATGGGCAGCTCATGCTTCCTCACACATCTCCCAGATCTGCCTTCCCATGGCTGTGCAGTGCGAGCCCGGCTGAATGACTGAGTTTCTGAATTTCACTGGCAATTTATTAGCTCTGTAATCTATTTCTGTTTCAGATTCACACTTTAAATGGAAGATTAAGGTGACTCTTCTGAGTGTTTCTCAAACCTTATTTTCAGCTATTACTCCATTTCCTAGTGCACATTGGAATTAAATACATTTATTGCTATCAGAACAGCGTTATCTTAAACCCATTCTCTTTACATTTTCCGAAGTAACAGCATCTTAGTTCTCCCACATTTCCTCTTTTAATTGAGTTATTTCAATCTTGTGTTATCCTTCTGGACTATTTCACAACCATTAATAAATTTACTGTGCCCACTCTCCTTTGGATGCTGATTGTTCCTCACACAATCCCATGAATAGATGCTTTTTGTACTAAAAATTCAGACTCCAAAAACAAAATATTAGTTCCAAGAAAAAATCAAGACTAAGAACATTTCAAATTCAATTCCAAAATTTTAAATGGAAAAAATATGGATAGAAAAGAAGGAATAATGGTGAGATGAAGAGATGATTGTACATTTTTCAAATAAAGGAGAATTTTACTTAAACCTCATATTTAGAAAAAGTTGATTTTCTGAATGTAGCCATGGTGAGCATTGTAAATAGGCAAGTGGGTGGGACTGAACTCACTCTGTTTTTCCATTCTTAAATGTCAGAGAAGTAAACTCCAAGTTTCAGAACTATAGCCTGAAGAAAAAACATCATCTGATTCATGCCTTTTGTTTAATTAAAAAAGAAAACCCAAGCCCAAGCCCCTGCGATGTGCTGCCAGCACTGCTTGTCAGGAATGTCATCATAGTTGGCCTCACCTCTAGGGAGGAGGAATTTTGGAGGGAGGGCTGCAGTGGGGTTTGTCTCCCAACACCCAATCATGAGGATATAAAAGAGGCACCAAGGCAGTGAAGGCACAAGCTCTCTTCTCTTGCCAAGCTGCGTAACTGGCCTTTGCTCCTCGTGCTGCAGCCATGGCCACTTCCTTCATGAGCTCTTCTTCCACCTACGGGGGTGGCTTTGGGGGTGCGGCGGGCAGCAGCTCTCGCCTGTCCTCAGTGCGTGCCGGAGGCTCCTACCGGGCCCCGAGCATCCACGGCGGCTCAGGTGGCAGGGGCGTCTCCATATCCTCAGCCAGGTACGTCTCCTCTGCAGGAGGAGGCTACAGCGGGGGGCTCTCCTCTGGCTTTGGGGGGGGCTATGGAGGAGGCTTTGGAGGGGGGGCAGCCTGTGGCTTTGGAGGGGGCTCTGGCTTTGGCGGCGGCGCTGGCTTCGGTGGAGGCTTTGACCTCGGTGGTGGCTTTGGTGGCGGTGATGGCCTTCTCTCTGGCAATGAGAAGATAACCATGCAGAACTTGAACGACCGGCTGGCTTCGTACCTGGACAAGGTACGAGCCCTGGAAGAGGCCAATTCAGATTTAGAAGTGAAAATCCGAGACTGGTACCAGAAACAAGCTCCCACCAGCCCCGCCCGCGACTACAGCAATTATTACAAGATAATTGAAGATCTTCGAGACAAGGTATGACATTCATATGTAGAGGAGTTATGAGAAGGCAAGAGAATTATGGAACTGCATGTTCCATGTCTTTAAAATAATCTTCAGTAATTACAAAAGAAATAGTGAATTCCTCAACCCCAAATACATTGAGGTCCTGAGCATTCTAACAGAAAGAGTAGCCTCTTCTCAATTTAAACACCAAATATCTTATCCTGACAATGTGATGTTCGTTGAAATTAAAATGATTGCAGTGGAAGTTAGCAAAATGTGTTTAGAATTATCAATATATTTATTCAGGAATCAAATAGGAAAGAATGTAACAGGTAGGCCTCAAGCCTGGAGAGATAATTCTTCTGCCTACAGATAAGATCAGGTGTTGTACAAATGTATTTTCCTGTTATGGTTCTAATCTGTTGCAGAGTCTCACAGCTCTCTGGTTTGCTCATGGAATGTGGATCAGATATTTCACCATTATTCATAGGAGCCTTTCTCTGTGTTTCTTAATTGCCAGATCCTTGCTGCTACCATTGACAATTCCCGGGTCATTTTGGAGATTGACAATGCCAGGCTGGCTGCCGATGACTTCAGACTGAAGTAAGTTCACCTGGAGCACATTTGTCTTCACTCTGGTTGTCTTCACTCTCTCAAAACAGTTTTTTTCTTTAGTAACTTCTGATGCAAAAAACCCTGGCAAGCAGAATCAATTGATGAAGGACCAATTCAGAATATAAACCTGACAGAACACGGCATTCAGATCACTGAGCTGTTTGCATAATGAATTATAGCCATTATGCAAACATTATGTCTTCATTTTTTTTCGATACTCAAATATTTTTACTACCTGAATCACAGGGGAAAGAAGGCAGGAATAGGTTGGGATTTTCATTTCGAAGGACCAGAGTGGCAGGAAGAGATTGCTGTGGAGCTGCAGCAGTTCGCTGCTGGAGTCTGAAATTTAGGGTGATGTGGGGCTTTTCCAGCTCCCAGGCTCAGCAGTACATCAGATGATAAAGGTCCCTGTGCAGCTGCTTTCCCTGCAACAATGCACCTGCAGGTTTCTCTTTTCCCTCTTGTGTCCCAGGCAGCCCTGGGCCACCTGTGCTTTCCTACACACCAAGTCTGAGAGCACACTGCAAAATGCCTGTCCTGTGTGATGTTTCTATTGATGCTGATAAGCATTATTAGGTCCTGCAAGGTGAAATGTCATGTCCTCTTCAGGAACAAAATCACATGGCAATGTATTTGCTTCCTTATGCTATAGCTGGATATTGGAAAAATCACCTTTATTGCTTTTACACTTCTAATTCTGTATGTTTTCGTCTACAGCCCACTGTTCCTCCTATATATGATCATTTTAGAGCTCTACTGAATACAAACTCGGACACATTCCAATTCTCGTTTCCTTTTGGAACGGCAGGTATGAGAACGAGCTGTTCCTGCGCCAGAGCGTGGAGTCTGACATCAACGGCCTGCGCCGGGTCCTGGATGAGCTGACCCTGTCCAGAGCTGACCTGGAGATGCAGATTGAGACACTGAAAGAGGAACTGGCTTATCTGAAGAAGAACCACGAAGAGGTGAGAGTCTTGACAGTGCAGAGAGGAGATCACTTCCCTTTGGAATTTATGTCTCTTGTAAATGAAACATACATGTAAGTTACATGTAAATACGTGTGTGATGTGTGAGTACACAGAGAGTAGGAAAGCTGGTGCAATGAGAGACAACATGTGCTACATGTTTTATGTGTGTTCCATCTGTGATACTTGATAGCACAGGTACTGTGTACCACAGCCGGGATCACCAGGGGCAGGAGAAAGCCTGATCTTTCTGTGTCCTCTGCCTTCTGCCCATGCAGGAAATGAAAGAGTACTCAAACCAGCTGAGTGGAACAGTCAACGTAGAAATGGATGCAGCTCCTGGCATCGACCTGACCAGAGTTCTTGCTGAGATGAGGGAACAGTACGAAGCTCTGGCAGAGAAGAACCGTAAGGATGCTGAGGCGTGGTTCTTCACTCAGGTACAGTCACACCAATGAACAGCACAGCGATGCACTGCCTCAGCATTACTGCCCTGGCAGGTCCCTACCTCCCTTTCTCAAAATAATTGATTTTTTTGTACATTTGTATGTGAGTTTACAGTTGTTTTTGCCTTTCAGACTGATGAGCTGAACCGTGAAGTTGCCACCCACACCCAGCAGATACAGACCAGCAAGTCAGAGATCACAGAATTGCGCCGCACCCTGCAGGGCCTGGAGATCGAGCTCCAGTCGCAGCTCAGCATGGTACGGAGCTGCCCCGAGCACATCACAGGGCATTGCCTCACACTCTCCCCTTCCGCCCTCGCTGTCTTGCCTCTCCTTGACTCCCCCTCCGTGGGACAAACTTCATTCTGACCTGTCCTGACATTATTCCTCTTTAGAAAGCTGGGCTGGAGGCCAACCTGCGGGACACAGAAGGCCGATACTGCGCGCAGCTGGCTCAGATCCAGGCTCTCATCACCAGCGTGGAGGAACAGCTGAGTGAGCTCCGCTGTGACATGGAGCGCCAGAACCAGGAGTACAAAATGCTCATGGACATCAAGAGTCGCCTGGAGCAGGAGATCGCCACGTACCGCCAGCTGCTGGAGGGCCAGGACTCACAGTATGTCACCCTGTCCAAGTCCTGATGAGCAGATAAGGGTAACAACACACACCGAGCAGCAGGAGTTGGGGCTGCCAGGCTGACTCTGGAGCGCTGAGTCCCACTCCCTGCACACACAGCCTTTGCAGCACTGGCAAAGCAGGTGCCCAGCAAAGTCCCAGGCAATGCCATAACTCAAGCTAAATCTGCACATTAGGGATTTGAAAATATTAATGCCACCATTTTGACTATGATGAATTACAAAAGGCACCAGACCCCATACATATGTCTCACTTAATCCTCTGGTTGCACTGGAATTAGAGCCTTCAGCCTGAGACAACCTATAAAAATCTGATCCCAGAATTTCTTTAGGTCCTGGTTTTCTCTATTTGTGCACAGAGGTGAAATATCCATCCTCACACACCAGTGCCCCCAGCTAGAAAAGACTTCAGTACAGACTCCAGCTTACTTCAGTAAAATCTGTATTTTTGTGCCCATTTCTCATATTTGATCTATACATGAAATTACTTTTGATTTCTGAGGAGGAATCAACTCCTTATATAGTTTCTAGAGGAGGCATTCTGAGGAGAGGAACAGTATAAGGAAACACCTCAGGACAAGGAACTGGTCTGACCACTGTTCTCATTCCCTCTCAAGTACATAGGAGTGGATTTCAAAGCTGAAAGCACCTTAACACCGCCTCTAGTAACAACACACCTCAGAACTAGCCACTGAGAGCGGCTGTGTGAAATCCTGGCTACCCACACAAACTCCTAAATGGTTCAATGGTTTCAGGGGACAAGGTCAGGAATGGTCATTAATCAAATATTTCTTTTCTACAGGTTGTCAGGACTGAACCCCAAGGATGGTAAGAAACATTTTTATTTAATGAGGGGCTGAAACGAACAGGCAAAACAGGGTTACATAAACCTTTTAGCCTTGAATTTCTTCTTACTACCACAGATTTCATTCTCCCTACAATGACTATGTTCTGTATCATGTAGAGACAAAAACATGATACTTTATTTTATGTGTATTTTTGAATCCAGTAGATTTCCAAAACAATTCCATGAACTCCTCATGGGATTCTAAAATACCCAAATCTCCCAAAGATTCCTAAGTTCCTCTGCTGATTCACATAACATACAAGATACTTCCAAATCCATATGTGATGTGCACTCCTAAAATTTTCTGGATAAGGACCAGGAGGGAAAGTAGATAAGATGTAAAGGCAGTTCTGCCTTTGATATGTGAAAGTTCTTGTGAGGAAACAAATAAACACAACCTCATTTTTCAGCTCCTCAGGGTCTTGGCAGGGCCGTATTGGTTTTTTGTTCCCTATTTAATTTTTTTATTCCTCCTACTACAGCATTTGGAAGTGGTGGAAGAGGTCGCTCTGGCACAGAAGATGATGGAAGATCTGGTTCTACCCGTGACAGGAGATTCCCATAAAGAAATACTGAAACTCCACATGGAGCCAGTGCAGCCTCCATACTGGCTAATGCTGAGAGAAAGAGCCTTTCACTTTCCCAAATCACAAGAATGTATACAAGAATGTCTTTTCTTAGATTTGCTCTGCCTTTGTATATGAGCATTGGCTCGCTGGGTTGGAGATGCCAACCCTATTTTCCACTGATGCTCTATTGTGTCCTAACAATAAAGTTTCTTTTCTGCTTCTGCAAATAAATCCAGTCTAGTGGTGTTTTTTGGAGCCATTGTGGCACTGCCACACACAGCCCACACGCCCTCCCAGCACGGGCTGCTAGAACGCAACCAGGGGATACTCTGGGAATAACAACAAAATAACAATCATAACTTTAAAATAATAATAAAGATGGTGATGAATGAACAGATAAAGGGCCATTTGATTCTGTCAGCCATCTGGAGCTGGTATCAGTTAAAAACAGAGAAGATAACATAAAAAATCCTTAAGACGTTTGCTCTCAATTCCAAGGGCACAATAGGGCTGCAATTCATGCACAAATAAAATGCACCTCTGAAAAAATTTGTATTTTTCTATATTTGTATATTTGTGTTCCTGCAGTGCTTTCAGTACCAAGGCAAATTCCCTCAGCTTCTAAGGAAGCAGCAGGCAGTCCTGGTGAAATGAATTACTCAGAGTTTGCTGTGACTCTTGGTTTTCATCCATCAGGAAGAATGTCCCCAGCCCATGTCAGTGCTGTGGCTACTGTTTCAGCCACGCCAGCTTCTCCCAGCTACAAATCCCCACCAGTGGAACTGAAGAGATGCTGATAAACCTTTAAGAGCCTGGTAAATCCCAGAAGCACATAAAGCAGTTATCTAAATGCTGTACTTTGCTCACATAATGTGTTGGAAAAGGTATCCTTAGCCTCATCACTGGGTATTCAATCCACATTATAGTATCTGCAAAAATGATGTAATTTCTAGAATTATGTATTTTATTTTCCTTCCAACCTGCTTAGAGACACTATTTTTCTGTTTCCTATATTCTAACATTTAAGAAAAAGAAATATGCGTTGCTGGCACCACCAGTTTGGCCATGACAAGGCTGCAGGACTATTGGTGCTGCTGGTAAGAAACACAGATCCTGCTGGTATTCCCACTGGAAGGAGCTGGGAAGATGTTCTGGCAAACTGCAGCAAAGCAATATCACAAACCACCAGAGAGGAAAACTGAATGGTACAAATGATACTTTTTCCTAATCCAAAATGTAGGTGACTATTGTTTGTATCACTCAAACAGCATGAGAGGGAATTTCTACAGCCATAGGTGGCTATCCATCCGTTTGTATTCTGGATGGAGGAGTTGAATCAATCAGTGGTTGTTGCAGGACATTGACCTGTAGTTATCAAAATATTCTGCCTGTATTTAACCTGCAGCCTAGAAATTCAGCTCAGTTTGCTTCTCAAGTTCCAATTCAATAAAACAAGCAAGCCAGGACTGCAGAGCAGCACCCAGCTCCCAGGGAGCAAGAGCTGTCCCCATCCAAGGGTGCCATCTGCTGACAACAGTTTATTTCCTTACTCCGAGCGTCACTTCCGTTCTCTATTCTGGATTAAAGAGTTGACTAAACCCAAATTCAATATTGCAGCCTGCAGATTTTAAAGTAAGTTGTTTGGTGTTTTTCATGGATCCTCAACATGTGTGGATCAAAACGGCATGGCATCTTTTCCCGTTTGGAAAGGCTGAGCTTCAGGGGAAGCCCTTCCCATGTCCCAGATCACCTGTACTTTGGATTACTTGCAAGAGAAAACATAATTCTGGTTTTCATGATCTGGTAATTCCATGATATTCTCAGGACAGAGGTTCTCTGGTCTCACACACTGCCAGCCTCACTGCCAGGCAGGGTGGGAATGTAATGAAGTAATTTCAGGTGAAACAAGGGATTCATTTTATTTCACATTCTATTCTGTACATGCATGTGTATTTCCATTTCAGTGTGATGGTTCATAGACACCAGCTTGCTAAACTGAAAATTCAGTCTGAAATTGATCTCTGGTGAGATCTGCAGGATATCATTGGTTCTATTATGATTTGGGGCTTTTTTTCAAGTAAGGCCCTCATTTTTTGTCTGCTTCAACCAGGTTTTGGTACTTCAAGCTCACCCCCCTCTTCAGCAGCAGGGTTGACTCCAAACTGCAGCTATGGATAGTGGCTGTAACCAGAGCATTTTGGGAGAGCCAAACCTTGTACTCACTGGAAAACCCTATTTTCACTGATTGCTATCCCCAAATAGTTACAAATTTCCAGGATTTCTGCACAAGGAGGAAGGGATTGCACAGGACTTCTGTCTGAGGAAGGAAGAGGAGCATGTGCTCAATGGAAAGGGAGCTGGGGAAAAGGAAAGGAGCAGGTGCTGAGCAGAGTGGAGCCTGAGCCGCAAGGTGGAGCCCGAATCCTGCTCCGTCAAGAATGAGGCCAGGAGATAGCAGGGGAGCTCGAGTGCAATAATTCCTTATTGCTGCAGCATTCCAAATGAAACAAACAGGGCAAATCACATCCTTTCATGTTTCTCCCAGGACAGTGTAACTCTGTTTCATGCAGTCTCCTTGACCTCACCAGTAAGGATGGGCAGCAGGGCCAAGGCAGACCCTGGGAAAAGGCTGAGCCTTCAACTAGGTAAGGAAAACAAACAGGTGCAGTGTTTCTGGGAGAGCCGTGCACACTCAGCTTTCTGCCTCTTCCCAAATCTTCCTCCTCTATCTCATCCCTCAGTCATGGACTAGAACAAGGCAAGGCAAACTCACTAAACCCAGCAGTGGCCACCGAAACACTCCCCAGTTTGCCTCCCTTAGCAGCATGAGGAATAGGATAATCTGCAATAACCAAACTCGACCGTTCCATGTTTGATGGATGCAGTGTGACAAGAAAGTTACTGAGACTTTTGAGAAAGACTATTCCTGCATGACTGCCAGGTCGATTTTTAGGGCTGGTAGCTTTAAATAATCACTTGAATCTTTTGAGTGTTGTTACAAACTCTTAATGTAAATCTTTTCTATAGCTAAGATATAAATATCTTAGTAGTATTAATGCTGGGAACAGAAAGAAAGCCCTGCCTTGCTGCCTATTGTGACAAGACCACTGAAACAAGACGGCTTCTCAAATCGTAAGAAAAGTATCTAATTCTCATGTATTTCCCTTGGAAATGGACAGCTGAAGGGAACAGCTGGGCATTACTGACTCTGGACTGGAGTTTTTTTAGTTTACAAGTTGGATCACTTCATGAAAGCCTCATGTCTCCCACACACTGGAGCTGTTTGGTTGCTAATGACGGCTGATAGGACACACTGCATTTGAGAATCCACAGGTTTCAGGAGCCACAGGCTGCTGTAATTCTACAGCCTGAGAATTACGACAGAAAGTATCTGCAGAGCCCCATCCCTGCCCCGACTCCTCATTTATTCCCTTCATGAGGAGGAAAACATAACATACTAACTACAGGTTTAGAGACAATTCTGAGGCAGAGTTGATCCTGTTCCACACCTACGGATTTTGGCCACACCTCACTATTATCATATGAAAAGAAAAAGAAAAAAAAACCCAAACAAGCGAAAGGAAAGCAACCCGGTATGTGGCTGATTCCAAACAACAACAGTGTGCAGGCTCATAAATGCTTCAGAATTGACCAAGAGGAAGCACGTTTCATGATGACACAATCTTGTTGCTGTAGTCATTCATCGAAGGGAAACTCCCACAGGAAAAGGCATAAAGCTGCTCAGGGAAGGCGAAGAGGCTGCTCAGTGCTAGGCAGCCAAACTTAGGGTTCGATTCACACAGAGCTAAGCATGAGCACCAGCCAAGGCCCTTTCCAGTTTTTTTCTGGGTCCCTCAGGGGTAGTTCAGGGTGTGGTTTGGCCCAGCAAGGAACTTCTTACAGAGCGTCAAGTGCAGATGGTGGTGCCAGCAGCACACATCCCTCCTTCTCCTCTGCCAGACCCTTCTGGCTGGCTGCAGGAGGGGCACCCTGGGGAGGCTACGGCGAGCACTATGGGGAAAGCATCTTCCTGGGTGGGAATGAGAAACAGACTATGCAGAACCTGAATGAACGCTTGGCTGCCTACCTGGACAAGGTCCGTGCCTTAGAAGCAGCCAATGCTCAGCTGGAGAGCTGCATCCTAGAGTGGCACAGGACAAAGTCTCATGGAAAGAGGCATGACTTCAATCAGTACGAGCAAAACGTCACTGACATGCAAAGACAGGTAAGTCAGAGCTGGGACTGTGTCATTCTGTGCTCTTCTAAGGAATCTGGGTTCTCCTTTATGCTGATGGCTTTCTTTTAAAGAAGTTAAATAAAACCTTTGAAATGTTAGAAATCCTCAGGAAGGTGGTTCCAGGACCTTGGCATAAACATTCTTTGTGCTCACAAGGAGACTGGGCACAAGAAAGGCTGAAAGGGGGCAAGGGGGATTCTGCAGAGACTGGCAGAATAAAGGGATCCGTGTGCTGCCAAGTGTTCCTTTCCGTACTGAAACTGGAGTTTGAGTAACTGCGTCTGGCAGAACTTGGTCTTTTTGACTGCACAGATATTGAGCAAATTACAAAGCAGGAGTGCAGAGCCTGCCCCTCTCCTGCCGCTGTCTCCAGACAGACTGGGGCATTCCAGCTCTTTGATTCCTGTGGTAGCAGACAATGAAACTACAGGAGTTTTGGGACCAATGAGCTTATGTAATCAGATGAAAAAATACTTCATTGTAATTAAGAAAATAGCAGTGACAAATTCCTTGTGGATGTTTTCACTATAATTAAAAGGAGAATTTCTGGTTCTTGCCAGTAGTTAATATTAATGTTCAACAGTAACTCTTTCAATCTCCCAAACTCACGTGTGTTCAAATTTAAGCATAATATTAATCTGCGTTCATAATGAACATCCTTAGCACTGTAACCATCTGTGTGACTAATCAGTGTAATTAACTTTACATACCCATATGGGGCAAAACCCAAAGCTCTTCCAAATGCAATGTTCTCATTTGCTCTCCACTTTTTATAATAAAATTACTTGGCATTCCCAAGATCCTGAGAAATTCTTTTCAAAAAGGCTTGGATATGGTATTAATCTGCATCTTCACTGATTAGAGCCAGGGACTTAATCAAATTCCATGCTCACAGTTAAAAGTGTTGCCTCCAGGCAGAAGATGAGGTGCTTTGACCACAGCCTGTGTACAGAGAGCCAGAACTGTCATCATCCATTTCTGTTTTAAGGATAAAGAAAGGTCACCATCCCCAGACCTGACACTTGGGCAGGTCTTTTGAACTGAAGGAGAAATAAAAATTCGTTCATCGAGAACATAAATGTGTTCAGGTTGATTTGGAATTAATAAATCAGAAAGATTTAGGCAGACAATAAGCACAAAACCATGATGCTGATAGGGGTAAAGCCCTCACTTTTGAATAGGTTGTACCCAAACTGCTTATTTTTAACACTCACCCCTTAAACAGCTGTCTCTGGCCACAGACACCTGGAGGCTGGTGGCTGTGCTGGATGTGGGAGGAAAGGCTGGGAAAGGATCATTTACAGGTGACAATTCAGTGATTGAATCCAAGATTTTTACTTTCTCTATAAATTATTGCAATTAGCAGCATGTCTGCCAGTAAAATGAGTGAAAATATAGCATCTAATTATTAACCATAATTAAATTAATTAAATGTTAATTTAAAAGGTCCAACTAATTTAGCACCTAACATAAAATTTAGGCTACATTTAGGGTCCTATATCCAATAATCCAGAATGCCTATGGTATGCTGCCTGTCTGAATTTGGAGGCATATAATCATTTGGGTCCTACATTTTTAACCACACACTCCCGGATATCTGAATTCAGGATGAACATGCCAGATGGAGCAATAAGGTTTGGGAAGAGCCTTGCTCCAGCCTGACTCCATTCTAACCCAGATACACAATGAAACAGCACCTGTTCTTCAGGTAACTGTCTCTGCTCAAACACCTTGTGCCGCTAAATAAGCCAAGTGATTTACAGAGGATTCCAGGAGATGGAACAAAAGGCATGAGGCATGAGAGGTAAAGCCACTGCAGGAAGCCTTCTTGGAAAATCCCTGTTTCGAGAAGGAATTTGAGTGTATTTCCTATATAATAATGTATGAGCTCTTAATGAAGCTATCTGACAGTTTGCAGACTGGTATTAGAGATGCAGCCGCATTCATGACAGATGCAGTAAGGAATTCCATGTGATTATTAAGAGATAACTGCCACATGTGAGATTCCCTGCTGGCTGCAGAGCGACCGGGGCCACATGGCAGTGGGCAAAGCACTGACCAGTGCTCAGACAGCCCAGAAAGAGTCACACAGCAATTCTGTACATAGCACAAAGCTGAGGAACTCGTGTTGTACTTTCTCGCCACCTTGGATTTTCTACGAGGCTGGATTCAAGAACTGCCTTTTCTCTGACAGCAAATTGCAGGCAGCCACACATTCAGGGTATTGTTATAGTTCTTGAGCTGGCCTTGATCGTGTCCCAGGGCAGTATCCCAGGTGTGCTGCTAATTGTGCAGGAGTGCACAGTCTCTTAGCAGATTAGTTAAACATTCCACAGCACCTTCTTCTTTACTACAGAGGTGAACCTTTGACACTTCAGGAGAATTTTGTCATTTCCTTGTTTCTTTGTGATTCATTGAGGTGTGGGACGTTTACTCCAGGGTGTTGAGAGCTCTGTAAATGACTTCTGTACAGCCACAGTGCCCCTTGGTTTGCACTGTGGGTGCTGATTGAAGGTAGCTGGTGGGATTGCAACCACAGTCCTCTTTTCTCTCCGTTAGAAAAGGACACGATGCCCTGCATTTATCATTTCCTATTTCTATTATGATAATTATGTATAAGTTCCTGTTGAAATTCTTTCAAAGACTTTGCATGGAATACTGAGCTTTTCGTATTCAGATCCACACTTAAAAGCTGTTTAAGGTTATCAGGGACTCGTGAGCCTTTCCAGTGCATGCTCAGTGCACCAAAGGAATGAGGTTGTGCTTCCTCCTGCACCTTTTAGGGCAATTTTAAAAACCCAAAACAAAATTGGACACCTGAATCAGTCACTCCATGCTGCTGGTCGATTCAGAGCAGCTATAGGTGCATAACTGAATGGAGCACAACAACCAAATGCCAGTGGCATTGTGCACGCGACTCCAGGCTGAAGCCCCTGGTGGACTGAGGGTCCTGCCAGTGAGTCGCTGCCACCATCACTGCTGTGCATCACAACACCGACTCAGCAAGGTGTTCACACACAGGCTGCTTTCTAGCGTAACATTAATTCCAGCATTTTGATTGCACTCAGCCGCAGCTTAATGGTTCTTACTGAAATTTGTCCTAAAGACACCCAAGGCAGCTTTGTCAGCAATGCTGAACAGGATCAGAATCTGGTCTCAAGACCAGAGGAAAGCAGTGACTGTTACTCTGTAATAGATCATGAAGTGTGTGTAATGCAATTCATATCCTCTACCTGGCCAGGAATAAGATGACGCCTCCTGGTTCATACCCTCAAAAAAAGTAAGAAAAAGAGTAATGTAAGATTATGGACAAAAATTGCAAAACACCTAAATGAATCAGGAAACTGAGCTGTTTTTATTCCTGTGCTCTCTTTAGTGAGGGAATTCTACTATTTAAATGCTTCCTACAAGCAGCAAAGAGGCTAAACCAGCACAGATTATTTACTGTCATCCCACGGCAACACTGACTCTCCTGCTGGATTCTCTGTTTTCCAGATTGAGGATAGCAAGATCACCAATGCCAGTATCCTTTTACAAATCGATAACGCTAACATGGCAACTGAAGACTTCAGGCTCAAGTAAGCTCTTCTTTGGTTTCCTCATTAGGTTTGAAAGAAGACTAAACTAAACATTGCTTTTTCTTTTTAATCCAATAGAAAAGTGATTTTACTGAGATTCTCTGTTGATACTGGATGAATAAAAACAATGCAGAACAGGGAAAAAAACCCAAAAGGATGTAAAACCCACAAATGATTGCTGAAGAACCTTGAGTCACCCTGTTTATGATACTTAGTGCAGGTCCTGATGAGCAGGTTTGACAGCAGACACTTGATACTTGTGACAAAAGGCACTTAAAACTGTCATCTGGGATTACAAATTATCCCCTCTAAGCACTGCACTTCCCAGTCCAGCCCAAATCTATTTCCTGGACTTATCACCTCTTCTGTCCAGCTCCACAGGGAACACCTGTCCTTCTGTAGCTTCTGCTTTGGAGTCCCAACCTGGAGGCGTGTGCCTCCCTGGCTCCCAGCACAGTCTGATTTTCAGTACATTGAAAGACAGTTCTCAGATCTGCTAAGAAGACAAAATGTTTGGACAGAAAACTTCCAGGCAGGTCTTTCCAAAGGATAGGATTTGACACTTCTGTAAGGCTTCTTAGGAATCAGGAAGATTTGCCTTATTTCTAGCAGCTGTTGATCAGCTATAAAATAAAAAATTCTCAGCTTTTGTTCATATTGTGACAAACTCGGAAACCCTGAGCGCTGCCAGCCTTTCATGATCAGTCAGTGTCACCAAAGGAACCTGGGGAACTACTTTGGGGGATGGGAGTCAGACTGAGTTTACTGAGTGACTGAAGAACCACCAACAGAGCCCACAAAATATGGAGTAAAGAGAGAGATGCTGAGGAGCAAAAAAGAGTGCTTCCCATGCCCAAGGGAAGACACGGCAGCATGGATCGCTACAGACACTGCAAGAGGTTAGAGAGGAATGTTAGTAACTGGCTTCCATCACATTCTTGGTTTTTTGAAGGACTCAAAAGAAGGATATTTTGGAAAAACTAAAGCAAGCATTGATTGCTGATACTGTTTTCAGAGAATCATATTCTCAAAGGTTTCACAACCTGGTAAATGTTAAAATGTAAAAAGGGAAGTGAAAAAAAAAGAAATTTTATTTCCTACCATATACTAGAAGTTATGAGGGAGAAAGGAAATTTAAATACAAAAATAATGGAATCCATTCTATTGTTAAGACTATTCAAAAGTATTTAAATAACATATTTCAGAAACAGAACTGGTTTCCTTGGTTGTTTGTTCTCTCTAGTTCCCTACATAGACTAAGCAAGACTATGTCTCTTTATACAAGAGCCTGAATCGGGCAGTTCTCAACATGCATCTTGTGTCTTCTCTTTCCTCATAAAGATACGAAGCTGAGAAGTGTCGCAGGCAGGGAGTGCAGCTGGATGTGGAGAATCTGCGCAAGGAGCTCGACGGCATGACCATTATTACCACAGATCTGGAAATGGAAATTGAAGGCTTGAGAGAAGAGCACATCCTCAGGAGGAAAGACCATGAGGAGGTAGAAAAAGTTCCACTTGGTAAAATCCTATCGTACAAATCTTTACTACCATGTAATTAACTGAGTGAGACCCACAATCTGTAAGTGGGATTGATGATTCAGGACCTAAACCTGTTTCTGAAGCAGCCAATGAGAGTCAGGTGAGGCAAAAATTCTGCTTTACCAATTACACTGGGGTTTCAAAGAGAACAGATTGCTGGAGTCTCTCCCACCCATCTGTCATACACAGCTAATAATAACTGACATATTGCACAGAAATGTTCTCAGAAAGACTTAGATATAAATACACAGAGTGCTGTTGGGTTTTACTCATCATAGACTTTTTCCTCAGTTCTGAATATACCATTTCCCACACTCACAGAAGCATGGAGGGGTTGAGGGCTGGAAGTGACCTCTTTAGGTCGCCTTGTCCATCTCCCCCAGCTCAAGCAGGTTCACTCAAAACAGGCTGAACTGAGCAAAACAGACCTTGAATTGCTGAAGGATCAAAATTAAAAAGAATGTTTGGTGAAGTCAGGCAAAATTACTCCTTCTTGCAAAATCCTAAGCACAGTAATTAGATAATAATTCTCAAAAGCCACACTACTCTGAATTCTTCCAGAGCTATACTCAGTGCTCTCTGTTATTCCCACATTTATAATTCCACTGTTTGAAACATGCTGGTTTCGCTTGATCTGGTGTTGTTTGCAGTTATTACCTAATGCAGGACCAAACATCCTGCTTAGTGTCTGTGGGTTATAAAAGCAGAGAATAAAACACAAGGCTTACACAGCAGCAGGTGAAGCTGCCTTTGGCTGATTCCTTACAGCCCAGGATAGTTCTTGGACACAGGGGACCAACAGAGCCATCCCTGTGTCCAGCTGATCTGCATACCATGATGTCATACGCCAAAAGGCTCCTGTGCCTGGGTGCTTTGAAAATGGTACCAGGCACGAAAGGTTGTGCTACACCAAAAGGAATGTTACCCTACCTGCCTGACTGGTCCTGTAATTATGTTGTTTACACAGTAATTATATGCTTTAATCCAATTATTCCTTTAACAATTACATAGAGCTTTTACATTACCCTCCTGTAAACTTAGTTATAGTTCCATAAATATTAACATAAAGGGTAAGAAAGATGAAATTACTGTTAGATTTTCATCAAAAGCTTTGGGTTTCTAATAGATAAATAAATAAAAAATGTCAGTGCTTCTTCATTAAGTCCATTCCTTACAGAAACATTCTATGAAAAGATCTTCTCACTTTTTTTTTTTTAATTGAGTTCTGCCACAGAAGCAAATATGTCACTGGTTTAAGTCATGTCAGAGTATTATCAATATATAATTTTCTCAAATAATGTTAACTTAATATATATAACAATTCCCCACCAAACCACTCTGGGATTCTGTGGCTCCATGATAGCTTTCCACTTTCATAAACGATTTTACTTGTTCCCTCTGCTAACACATGGACAGGATATGGAAGCTAATCGCTCCTCACAAGACTTCAAAGTCAATGTAAAAGTAAATGCGGCCCCTCCTGAGGACTTAGGCAAGATTCTGGCAGAAATAAGAGAAGATTACGAGGCCATAATTGAAAAGAATCGTCAAAGCCTGGACAACTGGTACAAAGAACAGGTAATAGCTATTCCCTGCTCATTTCCAAGCCCCCTGTGGCTGTACCTGCCTGACCAGAGTCTGTAAACTTTTCTCTTGCTTCTGCCCCACAGAGTTCAGCAATGTCCCTGGCAGCAGCCCCTAATCCTGAGCAGATCCGGCGCAACGAGAATGAGATCAAGGAGTTAAGGCGGACTTTGCAGTCCCTGGACATCGAGCTGCAGGCACAGATTAGTAAGGTATCTGCTGCAGACATCTTGGGCTGCTCACTCACTCCATAAAGTTGTCAGGGATCAATTCTCCATTTAAATCCACAGCCTAGCATAATGTTATTGCAGTTGTTAAAGTATGAGGGAAAGTGGAATTCAGATCATGCTTGACTTTGTCAAAATATGCAAAATAGATTCAGCAACCGTCACCAGGAAGTGAAAAATTTGTCTCTTCTTACAACAAAACATGAGGAGAAGAAGAAGAAGAAGATAAGGGATAGCTGACTCCAGGTCTAGAAAGAAAATGTGTCCAGAAGACAGACAGTAATGCAAAGAATGCAAAGTTCATATTTACTAGCCCTGTTATCATGCATAAAATACTGGAATTGTGAAAAATATTGGTGGGGAACTTCCACAGTTACATTACTCAGCTCTCACACAGGTTAAAGCTCATATCCCAGTGACCTGGAGAGTTTGGAGCAATTCTGGACAGTTCATGCAGAACTGATAGTACAGATAGCAGTTCCAGGAGCAGAGCTTTGAGCAGAATGGATATGGCAGGGATAAATGACTCAGTTTTGCTTCTCATGCACACACGGCACAGCATCGTGGTTCTGCTGCCTTCACAGGAATAGTTATGCAAATGCATGTGTTTAAATTACCACAGCCTTAATTTTGCAATCTTCTAGCTAGAGACCAAATTTGCTGGCATTTCTGCGTTACATCTACCACATAAATAATAATCTTGGTCTTGGTATTATCTGCCCCGTCAGAAACACATGCTGGAAGACACCTTGGCCGACACTCGGAATTACTATGCTGCTGCGCTTCAAAACATGCAGCAGATCATCTCCAGGTGTGAGGAAGAGCTGAGCCAGGTTCGTCATGACATGAAGCAGCAAAATAACCAATATAAGGTTCTTCTTGGGATCAAAACCCGCCTGGAAAAGGAAATTTCCACGTACCGCCTGCTGCTGGAAGGGAATGCTGACGGGTAAGGCAGAGCTGCCCCGACTGGAACAGATGAGAGGAGAGTCCTCATATTCGGATTATTTATTTGTTTGTTTGTTTGTTTGTTTATGCTTAATCAAAGCATAAGTGAGTTCCATACTACATCAAGGGTTGGTATTTTAATATGACGGATCATAATAAAAAGCCAGAGCCACTTAGAGCACAGAGACACTTGTATCCATGTAATTTGGATTAACTATAGTAATATAACTTTTCATTAAAAATAAAATAGAATTCTCCCACAGCATGGCCATCTCAGCATAGGAGAGTGTTGGCCTCATTTTTCTTCTCTCATCTGATTTATACAAAGTCAAAAAAGGGCAGATCAGCAGCCTTTAGAACTGAAACTCTCAGGCAGGCAGGACAGAGTGGACCCAAGTGTGGGAAAGAAACCAAACTGGGACCAACCTGAGCAACTCCCAATACACAAGAACCAATGCACTTGTCCCTGGGAGCAATAGTGAATGTGCACAGGGATGGTTTTCAGTGAGAGTATCTACCAAAGGGAAAGCTCCTCTTTATACATGGTATAAAAGCATCATTCTTTATCCTTCTTTTTTTTTTAATTTTACCTCATAGTGGGATGAGGTCTCCTCAGTCAGCAAGAAGGAGGTGAATAACTTCTTGAAAGTAGTATAACACTATTTTCTCTCTATTTCATTATCTTCACAGGACAGCAAGAAAATCTGAAACTAAAGGTAAAAGTTCCTTACTTTGCTCTCTATAGTGACTCTCAATTATTGTCATTTTCAATCCAATTTTACTCAGGGCAATTTTAACCTCACCTGAGTGAGCTGTGGAAGGTGTGCATAGCAGGTACAGATCACACAGGCCTTTGAGAACCATTTCAGCGGTTCCTGGCTGCTGTGAAGGGCTCACTGCAGAGCCCATTGGGCTGTGCCGTCTCATGGGCTGCCTCAGCCCCAGCCCTGTCAGTCACATACGTGGCTATAGCTCAGTCTCCAGACTAAAGCTTTCCTGGGATATGAGGAGGCACAGAGAGTCCATTGGGTGACTAAAACAGCGTTAGGGCTTGAGAGCAAACCAAAAATCTGCATGTCTGGAAACTCATATTCTGGCATGAGCATGACCTGCAGACATCCAGGATAATCTGCTGGATTTGCATTGGCTGGTCTGTCCCTGCGTTATTCATTTGCCCCGACCTGGACCAGACCCAAGGTGACTTTCTGGCAGCACATTTCACACAGAGCAGTAACAAACATTGACTTAAATTGAAACATGTAGAGATAACTCAGTTGAGGAGGCAGCAGGCAAACGACTGTAAATGAATCTTTCCCTCCATCACCTTGTCTCAGCATTGCCCCTTGGCTAATCAAACTTTCCTTTCTTTCAGAACACTCTGGACTGAGCAACCAAAAGCTCAAAGCAATCGTCCACGACAGTGTGAACGGGGAGGTGGTGTCCTCCACCATCAATGAGATCCCCCCTCAAGCCTGAATGGAAGCTCTGCCAACCACTGGCTTTCCCGGCAGCAGCTCCCACAGCCCCTCTGGGAACAGCGTGCTGTGGGCTGGCTCCCTGTGTCAAACAGGGATACTGTAGTGAATGTGCTTCTGAAATGATCTGCAGCTTAACACTGCAAAGTGCCACACAGAGCTGGGTATAGCTGACATTGGTAGTTTAAAGAGCTTTTAGTCACCAAAATACTGAAGAAAAGCTGTTTAATTAAAGTGACTGGCTGAGCTAGTGACAGATGTATTGTGCACATCTCCCCAGGGCAGAAATATCCATCTGGGATTCAGTTATCGCTCTGCAAATTAGCTATAATTTAAAGAGAACAATCTCTCAAGTTTTTTCCTGGTCTTATGCCTCTCATTATATACCTCACTGCAGCCAATAAATTTTTATCCATTATTTGTTCTGGTCCTTGGAATATCTGATTTTGCTTTCCTTTACATATGCACAGTGCACTGTGGCAGGGTCACTGACATCGGTCAGGATGGCCAAAGCCTCATTGTTTCAGGTGGGACAAAACTGGAAGGACACAGAAAAGAAAAGAGGTGACACAAGTTACACGTGACATTTACATGAGCAAAACTATTCAACTTCCCTATATACAACTTATCAATGTCACCAACTGAAAGAGCATTATGAGTAGGACTGTTGCAAAGTCACTTTACCAAAATTAACGTTTCTTTATTCTTCAGTTTGAGAGAAATTTTCTTGCACTGTCTTTACACACTTTCATTCAGAGCCCGTAAGTACTTTTCCAGACACTCATTCTTCCTTGATGACCCAGGTAATTCAAAAAACCATCTCAGTTATTTGGTCTCAAGCTAATGTTCACTGTCTCTGTCAAAGGGTTCTGCAGTCGGGCCAGACTGGTGTTTGCAGTGCGTGCTAACGTCAGAGAGAGTTGTTGGCTTTAGCCAAACCCAGGCGTCCTCCCTTTCTCAGCTCAGCCCAATGCCCAACTCAGCAGCAGACCCTGACAGCAATAGAGCTATGCAAAGATAAAATCTGGGCAAGGAAAAGAGCAATATCATTAGGATGTTTAGATGAGGAAGACTGTAAGGCAGAAGGAAGAGAGACCAAATGGAACATAATGAGTGTGTCAGGGATTTGCATTCCAAAGTCACAGTCTGCGTGTCCAGGACAGTCTCGCATTCATGAGCAACATCATGATGCTCTGTCATCCTCACTCACCATGGACTCTCACAAAAGGGTTCCTGTTACCTGCCTTGCTTTGAAACAGGGCTCACAAAGGAAAGAGGAAATCTCAAAGGAATTGCAGATTAAACTGAACAAAGTCCACCTCTGCGATACAGTGTTCTGCTACTGGCATGTTCCAACCAGTTCCTGATCCCCCTTTGCCCCCCGCACACCAACTCTCCACCCTTGTTGCACAAAGAGATCCCAAAAGCATTGGATGGATTACCTAATGGTTTCTTTAAACTGGGCAAAACTTGTAATACAGGATTAGTAACTCCTGGATAATTAAGAGTGTCCTTCCTAATGCCTTACCAGATCCAACAAGCCTGACCTGGTGTTTGCAGCATCTGGACAAAATGTGCCCAGGTTTTCTTGAACTATTTTCTGTGTTATTTAAAGATATGTTCATTTATCAGACTTACATAGCAGAGCCACATTGCTGTGACACAAATAATTATAAAAACTTCTAAATGGCCCCTTATTTCTACATCAAAGGAAAGTATGTGCTTTGTGCTAGCTTATTGTGTTGAACTACAAGAAAGAAGAAGGAAAAGCAAATAATTGAAGTGCCTTGTGGAACACGCCTGTCCTTATTTCACATTCCTGAGCAATGCTCTGGCTTTACTCTGCCCTAGCGTCCCCTCATGCAGAGGTGAGGTGCGCTCCCTGTGCCCTGTGTCCTGCTTGGCAGCAGAATTCCCACTCCACTCCATCACTCTGATGATTTTAACCTTCTCTTACCCCGTGCCACTGCAATCTGTACGGGTCAGACCAGTACAGCTCACAGCACCATCCTCACAGCTCACTCCATGATTGACACCATCATGCACTGACAGCTCCAACACAGCCATTCAAGCGTCTTTTACTAAGTGGAGTAAACCAATTAGTCCTTAGACATACAAATATGTGTTACACCACATTCTATTTCTGGCAAAAATTGCTTATTTCTGGAGAATCTTTCACAGGTCCAGAACGCTCTGCACAATTGCAGATTTCCTTTGTGTTGAACAGCTCGTGACACCATGTCACCAGCCATGTGTGCCCTGTATCTGGTGGTTACTCATTACCTCTGAATTTGTGCTCTGGTAGATAAGCTATGCATTCCTAAATGTATTTAGGGTGGGTCTGCACCCTAAATAATAAATAATGATGCTAATATTTACCACTTGCATGCACTGTTAACATCACATTCTCACACCATGCTGAGAGATGAAGTCAGGGAGATAATGAATGGGGGAAGTATTATCATTCCCATTTTATTGCCTGAGAAATTGGAAAAAGAGATGACGCAACTCGCTCAAGGCTGCAAAGAAAGTCACTGAGAGCCACTAAATTAGAATCCATCACTTCACAGCTTCTACTTAGCCCAGCTATTAGATAATACAACTTCCTGAAGAGCCATTCCCCACTCCCAGCAATCCAGTCTGTGTCTGATCGCTTGGAAGAGATAATGCCATGGATTCATTCCAAGTGTTTATGGCTGGTCAGGACCCTGCACATACTCTGGTGATGTTCTTCAATGTGCCTGTGCCAACTGCCCAGCTGAAATGAGTCCTGTACAGAACACTGTGCTGGCGTCTTTGGTAGCTTTGTAATATTTGGGAGACTTTAAGAGCACAGGTGGTGCTCATTCTGATCGCAGAGCAGTGGTTTTGAAGGGACAGAAATCTTCAGGAGTGTGATGATATATGGCTTGAAAAATTACTTTATTAATTCATTGCATTGAAACTGATTGAACTCTGCCAGCTCGTATTTGCTCTCCTTTAGTATTCCATACACACAGAAGTGCCTTTTTAACATTTAGGCCCAAAGAAAGTGCAATTTGAAAAATATGAAGTATCATAAAAACAACACCCTCCAAATGAATAAATTCTATTTCCCATAAAAGGAAAGGGATAGAAAGAAACATCAGCAGGAAAGAAGAGCATTTCTCAGTCTAAATGAATGATGCAACAATACTTCTGCAAACCAACAAGATACAGGAACTCAGCCTATAAAAGGAGGCTGAAACCATCAGCATTTACAACCGGCTCCTTGCAGTTTCACCTGCCATTTAAGGCAGTCCTGAACGGAATAATCCTCAGCATGATTTCCAAGAGCCTTGACTGCACTCCAGCCTGGGCATGAGTCACAGCTCATTTCACTTGTAGAAATGTTAAAACTTATTAAGGTGTATTACAATAGGCAGCCTTGGTAAGTGAAGTGTTGATCCCCTGGAAGAAGTGTGCGATGAGGTAATGCAGTCATGGTTTGTGCTATTAATCACACATTCTTTTGGGGAGCTGGCCCCACACTGCTGAGGTTCAGCCTTATTTATCAACAGCCACATCTGTCGAATGAAAATTTTTGCTTTCTGCCTTCCTGGTTAATGTGGATGCAAAATTAACAAAGTCATTTCGGAAAGAGAAGAAAAGAAATCTCGCCTTTATAGCACTGCTAAACCCATTGGTTCTATGGATTATTGAAGCAGAGAGAATAGGCAGAAGAGCCGGTAAAACATTTCACAATGCCCACACCCTGACCTATAAAGGTTTCTAAAGTTTTGCTAGGAGATGCCTGTTCCTGTGTATGAATCATTTAGAAAAAGAAAGAATCTATAAACAGGGAAGCAAGGAAAGAATAATGCTGGGGAGGCTGCATCCCCTGTTCCCCCATGCCATGCATTATATAGCAAAAGCACCTTAATTATTGACTCTACCTGGACGTTTGGCTTAGTGAAATCCCAACTAAAGTTTTACCATGTCTTGTTTCCTCATCATTCCTCCCTCTGTAAAATTTTTGATTCTTTTCAAGCTGTACTTTTATGATCTCTCTAACTGTGTGACTATACTGAAATTACCTACTTGAGGCCCTGGCCTAGGGCTGGCACAAACCAATTGTCTGCAAAACTATTCCATGAAACAGAAGCATCAATGTTGGACAGTTTGAAGCGTCCCGATGGCAGGAGTTCCCAGTGCAAGACACGACCTAATGGTAAGGCAGGGGCAGAGCTGCTTCTTCTGGACATGTTAATTTGCTTTTTGAATGTCTGAATATGCATTAGAAGCTTAAAGGCATAAAATCATAACACCTGCTGTGGTAAAGACACTTTCAATAACTATACAGACTTCGGGGGTAAATTTTTTGGCTTTCCAATGTCCTAAGGACAAGTCCAAAGGAGTCGATGTGACAGGTGGTAATTAGGCTCTATAGAAAGCAACAAAAATGAGGAATATAATTTGGAAAAATGTGTTTCAATTAAGAGGCATAATTAGCTGGAGCAGGCAGGGGAAAGGAGAAACAAACAGGCTGAAGTAGCTACAAACTACAGCTCTTCCTTAGAACAGAAGTTAAAGGTGTGCTGCCTTTAGAGAAGTACCGGCTTTGGCATAGCTCTGCACCCCCGAACCATCCATATGAGAAAATAAACCATCAAATGCATCAAACAAAAAACTGGGAATGACTCTTGCCAGAACAATTTCAAAGCAGGAAATCTGTAACATCGCTTCAAGTAGACTGAAATTGTGAACATAAAGTTACCAGTGCAGGAAAGAAAAAACATTTTTATGTCTTATAGTGAGACAAATGACTAATTTTTGAAAGCTGTTCCAGAACCCAGGCTCTGCTTCCAGGTTAATTTCATGAGAGACAGTCTCAAGACATTCTGAGAATGGATCCACTGGATATAACACTGCTACTGTACAGAACAAAATCCATAAAAATACAACTAAAGAAACCTTTTCTTTAATGTCTACAGCCTATCGCTGACTAAAAATTAAGATACTCAAGCAACAGTCAGAAAAAAAGGCATAATTTAAAAGGATAATGCACACTCTCTGTCCTCAAAGACTCAGATGTCAAAATTTAGAAAGACAGACTATTCTTCTTGCCATTACTTCCAATCCCACTCCAGATACAGCACTGAACTCCTTAATTACAGCTGGTGGCTCTGAAGAGAAATATTCCTCTAAACGTTTGGCTATGGAAGAGCAATGCAAATAAATTTCCTCTGGATACAGGGCCAGGAAAGCGGATAATAAGAGAAATTTCATTATGTAATCCATGAGTTTATTCTCTTGCTCAAGTTCCGCACGGATTCTCCCGCGGTGCACAGCACAGGGAGGGCTGGAGGCAGCTCCGTTCCGAAGGCCGGTGGTGGCCTCTAGTGACAACCAGGTAGATCCACACGGATCTGCTGCCTGTCCCTGCTCCTGCCGCTCCTCCGGGGCTCCTGCGGCTGCGGAACAACTTCTAACTGGAAATTTCTGCTGCAATATTTGTGTAATGTACGTTACTGACAGTGCCAGACTTTCTCCAGGGGAGCATGTAGATGGATTTTCGGCCTGTTTCCTTTATTTTGCTTTTTTAGTACCTGCTCTCCTGACACAGATCTTGACACTGGGATGGTATTTTGGGTTCCAAGCAGCCCACAGCTTGCTCCTGATTGTACAAGCCCCCGGAGTGGGGATGCCGTGGGATCACTGGGATGCACTGAAAGGATGATATTCCAGGGCAGTCCCCAAACAAGAAGCTGCAGCTGTGCCTCTGCCCAGGCACTTCCTGGCATTATGAGTGCAATTATACCCTGGGGAAAAATCGAGTTTTGCTTCTGATTTGGGGGCTCCAAGTGTGACACAAGTGAGATCCCCAAAACCAAAAGAAATTTATTTTTAAACGTCGCAAAAAAATCTACACAGACATGAACACATGAAATACAGTGTGTTTGTATGTATCTTTTATGGCATACAATCAGTGTGTGTGTATATTTGCACAGGGAGATGAAAATTGTGTTTGCCTCCTGAGTCATAGAAATATGCAATATTTTTCATGGATACTGAACTACTCCAGCATTATGGAACTGAGAGAGCCAATAAGCTGAAATTCTCGCCAGTTCACTAATTTTCTTATTCCTCTGACACTTCAGTTGCACAGGGTTTTTCCAAGGGAGAGAGATCTGCCAGCAGTCCTGTGTTAGAGCTGATCTTAATGGCACTTTTGGGGGAGGAAAAAAAGAGAAGGTTCGTTTGTGTGGCCTGGAGCTGTTTTTGTTGGCACTGAGATCTGATTCTGTTCAAGGAGAACAGCTGAGACAGGAAAGGCAGCTCCTGACTTTCATTTTCCACCTGTGGCTGGGGAGGGATGGAACCCACACACTGCCTCATGCACAACTCCAGGAGCTGGAACACCTCTCTAAGTACCATAAATATGTACAGTAATATTTTAACTTACCCCTCTGGTCAAAGCTCCAAGCAGAAAGAAATAAGGTACAGCGGTTTGATGACTGAGATATTTTCATTGGACAAAAGATAAAAAGGAGAGGGAAATGAGGGGGAAAAAATATGTGAGGCAGACAGTGTAAGATCTTGAGCTGCAAATGTTCAGGGCTTAGGTGAATCCAGTTGAGTTGGTGACATCATCCAGAACTTTCTCTCCTCTGATCCCATTCAGCAGAGCACAAAACACCTTGCTTTGCACTTTGGAGAGAGCAGGCTTCACAGGCATTGGCATTAACAGGAGGTGCAAAGGTAGTTAAAAAGAGAAGGAGGGGAATTTCTCAGACGCAGAAATATTGAATACTGGAATATGGCTGGAATATTGGACACGGAATGCATCTTTCTTGAACGCGCTTTGCACAGCAGACATCCTTTCAGGACTGTAGTGTAGATCTTTCAGAATCAAATTATTATGACGCTAAACCCAAACACAGCTACGGGGACCAACAAAAGGGTGTAGGATTTCACTCCTAGAATGGATCATCTCTACAGACTGAACTAAAAGACTTTTTTTAAGTCTCTATGTCATCCAAAAGAAAAGCATCTGTTTCACCTAAGGGCGGCAGAAATGCAGACCCACAGGTGGGTGTGCCTTTTTTCCTTGAACTCTCCAGACTGGTTGCCCATGGCTGGTTAGCACAGGTGACTCAGATGGAATGGCATCCACATTATCAGAGCCCTGCAGTACTTATCTCCATGGCCCTCTAATGCACATTAAACTTCTGTCACACAGCTGACATTTTTTCATGCAATCAAACAATTCATTAGTGTTGCTATAAATGTTTTATTATGTCTAGAGCCAATCCATTCTGACCAAGCACGTCACTGAAGGGAAGTGTTAGCCATGAACTCACAGACTTTCCTCTACAGCTCCCACAACTGAGTGTGGAGCTGAAATTGCTCTGCTGAGCTAAAGCACTAGCAAACTGTTACAGCACTTCTTCAATGCTGACCAAAACTGCAGTATTGGACAATAGATTTTTAGGTTGTCCAACGCGTATTTAGATAACTTATTGTTACAGCTAATAACATTTAAAATAAAAAAATAAAAAAATAAAAAAAAAATGAAGAGCCCCATGTTCTTGCAAATAATTCCTGGGCATAGTCCAAGGGTGGAGAAGGCCGAGGCCACTCCCAGCTGACAGCCTTGAGGAGTCCCTCATCCTCCAGCCCGGCTGGGGCCTTGCGCTCCCCTCACTGCCATGGCTGCAGCTTCGGGGGTCCCTCTGTCAGTTTCCAGTGACTGATAAAACCAGACAAGATATATTTAATGGAAAAAAGTGTACTGAACTAAAACCAGGAGCAAACTCCACCTCTGATGCGAACCTATCCTGATCCTAGAAAATATTCTTACAAATATTCTAGCTTTTGGTGGGGGATAGAAGCATACATAAAACATTATGACCAGAGAAATTTTCAGAGAACAATTTAGGGATGAGAATAAAAAGAACGCTAAGAAAATTCTGCCTTATATCTTTTCACATCAGGTCGGTACAATGCCATAGATCCATGCTTCCCCTTGCATGCATCTGGGACAATTCTGCTTAATAATCTAGAGGATCCTGGAAGGAAAATAACTGCTGGAGGTTCAGCTTGAACTAAAGCAGCAGTCATAAAACAAGGCAAATTGTCTGACCTAAGCCTGATGCTCACATTAATTCAGATCACTGACGTCTTTTTGCATTTGCTCACTAAATGAAAAAATAGAACTTCCAAATGATGTTTAGAAAAAATATCACCAACATGGAAACTAATTTTAATCAATATTCACAAGACAGAGCAGAATGTTTGCTCTTAAATAGACTGCCACAAAATCCTGCAGAGATCCAGGCAGAGAGCCAAGGGATGTAAGAACAGCAGGATCTCTTCTGTACTTCTCTTATGTTCTAAAGGTGCTCTGCTCTGCTAAAATGAATAATTCTTGCTCAGCCTGAATAATTTCAACGGACAAAAGACAACCCACTCTGAGCCTCTGTAAGGACACACCAAATGTCATGGCCAATGTACTTTGGTTTCACATCTCATTAAGGTTTTTATTACAAGTTACACCCAAAGAAGCTCAAGGTCCAAAGACAACCCACAACATCCTTCTAGAAAAAAAATCCTGCCCTGGACACTGATTGCTTTGGTTTGGAAGCTGGGTTTCCAGAACAGCCAAGTACAACAGTTTAACTCTCTGCCTTGAGCCAATACCAGTTAGACTAATCCCTAGCACAGCAACTTTAAAAACTTGGCAGTACTGATTCCCTAATATTCTGGGCTGGGTACTCTCAGAAACCTGAAGGTGCCTCCAATATGCAGTGCAATGCCTCCAAAGCTCAGTGTCTCACCAATTTCCTTGCCCCAAGGTGAGAGATCAGTATGTACAGCAGCTGCTGTCACTAACACAAGCCATGTGTGTTCCTTGTTCTACCTGACAACATCAGTAATACACTAAAGTACTGCCAGTGCGATGCCCCAGGAGCTGCACCTCCACACTGTCCCAACACCCTCCTGCCACCTGCTCTCCTGCAGCACTATCAACCCCTCAGCAACCAGGTTCTTCCCTTGCTTTCCAAATTCTCCATGCACTTTCTGCATCAAGTGTACAGCACGGTCAGCCCTGGAGCCTCCACACGATCAGCAGTGGGATTGTTGAGTTTCTTCATGCCAGGCAAAGGCAGCTGTCTTCCTGTTAATGACCACAGTCCCTGGGTTGGGGACAGACCCCCCAGCATGGCACTTTTTAGCTGGTGGTCTCTGGAATATTGATGAGGCAGGAGGCAAACATCTTTTGGTTCAACTTCAGCCACACAGGAGGGCTGGAGGCTTGTTCTGCTGGAAGCTGGAACTCAACACTTCCTGCCACTCTATGGACCTCAGCACCTCACATGTGAAACACAGTGGGCTGTGAAGGTTTCCAGTATTCTCATTCCTCTTACCTCACTTAAGGACAAAGAAATACCGTTCCCACTTAATCTCAATTGTACTGAAAGCTCAAATTCCACTTGCAAGGGTCTTCTAATACCAGACAAATCCATAATCAATCCAAGCTGTTGGCAACAGCCTCCACTCTGCATTGGCAGTGCAGATATTGGTTTGTGCTTACTATGAAATGAATTCACATGGTAGTACAGCTGTCTCCTTTCTAATAATTTATACACTGTTCTAGACTGTCCTGAGGCCCAAATTATCACTTACTCAACAGAAACACAAATATAAATATTTTAAATCTCTTGTCACATACAGGCAACTCTCATTTAAAATTCATGCACTGCACAGGGGGCTAAGAACCTACTCATTTGTTCCAAAGGGCTACAGAGGGGATTGGCTGCAGGTACATAGTTATAAATGATTCAACAGATCATTTGTGCTTTATCTGTTTTTCAAAATAACAAAGCAAGCAAACTACCCAGGGAGTGTTCTTCAAACACAGATGAACAGACAAGAACCCCTTCACATTATGGGGAGTGGGAGCAATAACCTGTGTGCTCTTTGTGCTAATAGCACTGACATTCTGCGTCAACATAGGTGGGGTTTCCAGCCACTGTGCTTCCTCTTGGACCTGGTATAAAGGTGCACAGTTCACATTCAGCTCCTCATTATCCTGTCTGTCTCTGTGCTGATTTACGTGCTTCAGTCCAGAAGATAAAGAGCACAAATGGCATTCTCCACCCGCAGCATCCAGTGGGGTACAAGCAGCCATCTCCAGTCTTCTGCACCCAGTGTCAGTAGTCTGACCTCCAGGAAAATGTCCATCCAGAAGATCCAGGCACCCAGTGTCTACGGGGGAGCCGGGGGCTATGGCACCCGCATATCGACCAGCACCAGCTCTGGCCAAGGCCTCGGAGGGAGCTTCCAGCTCAACATCACTGGTAGCGATGTGCTGCTTGCTGGCAATGAAAAATCAACTATGCAAAACTTGAACGATCGTTTGGCTTCGTACCTGGAGAGGGTGCGCTCGCTGGAGAAGTCAAACTCCATGATCGAGATGCAGATCAAGGAGTGGTATGAAAAGAACACCATAAGCACAGGGCAGGACTACAGCTCCTACTTCAAAACAATTGAAGAACTCCGAAATCAGGTAAGTGATCACAGAGCCCTCTATAAATATAGGAATTGCAATTATCAGTGAGAGAGAGAATAATCTGTTGTAGAAAATGTACTTTTCCAAATTGAAATTGGTCCAGCTGAGAAAAAAAAGCTTAATTTTGATAAGCTACAAATTAGTGACAGATTTTACATCATTTGTAATACCAGATATATGCCTGTGAGTAATCTCACACCTGAAAAATCTTGGACCCAAAATTAACTAGTTCAATGATATTTGCCTTAGGTGGCTTTAATTACAGATAGTACTAATGGTAATCTACATATTTAAGTATAGTTTAGCAATAATCTGTTTCAAGGTGGGTTTTTAGAAAAGAAGGGCAAACACTCAGAAAAAAATTAAAGATCACTACTTAAATTGATAAATTATCACTGGAAACCATGAAATATTCCCAGCAATCAACTGACAGGTTTGTCAAATCATGTTTCCAGAGCTTCCTTCAATCTTTCGCCTGTTATTTTTTACCAATTCTACTTCATAGTGTTTAAAAGCAGATCCCTTCAGAGAGTAGTTCATCCCAACTATTCAATACACTTATTTTAGGCAGGACAATTTGCCTTTTTGACATCCCTAATTCCTTTCATGCCCTTCAGATGGAACTTAGCTTTAAACCCAGCTGACTAACAGACAGCTGAAGTGAAGCGGGATGAAGCCCACTTACAGTATTCATTCCCAGGAAAGGATCAAGTGTGAATTTCTGTGCAAAGTTTCATCACTTGTCCGCCATTCCCTTTAGATTTCTGCTGCCCAGATGGAAAATGCCAGGCTCGTCCTGCAGATCGACAATGCCAAGCTGGCTGCTGATGACTTTAGGCTGAAGTAAGTTCCATGATTTTATATCAATTCTCTTTCGTGCTCCTCTTATTTAGGAAAGGTTTTGGTTATTGGAATCAGTGCTGGGAACACATTCGAACTTTAAGTTTAATGAAAATTCCACAATGACTGTGGTAGTTACTGATTCTAACATTTACACCAGACTGCTGCATTCCAACAATGACAAAAGGCACCTTATTGCACAGGTTTGAGAATGAACACCTGCTCAGGCAGAGTGTGGAGAGTGACATCACTGGACTGCTCCGTGTCCGTGACGACCTGACTCTGACGAAAGCTGACCTGGAGTCCCAGATTGAGAGTATAACCGAGGAACTTGTTTTCCTTAGGAAGAACCATGAGGAGGTGAGAACAGCTGAGAACTGCCAGGGAGAGGAGTTTTGAGTGGCAAACAGAAAGTCTCACTAGGAAGCATTTCTATTCTTCCTGGAAGCAGCATAACCATGTGTGGCACTATGGGACATCCAAGCTGTCAGGATTCAAAGACTGAACATTCCTCCATTCCATGAATGAAGGAGTGAAGGTTTTCTCTAAGAATAATTTATGGTCTAGGAATTGCTACCCCAAAAGAACACAAATGCCATGACTTCTGCCCTCAATTCCATAGGTCCAGTTCTGAGGAAAACATTTTTATGATACATTTATCTATGATATAGCATTTATTGCTATAAAGTATGTAAACTGTTCTAAGATGAGGCGCACTAAACAGTAATTACAAGGTGATTAAGTTGTCTTGCCCCGAGATATTATTGAAGGATTTAGTCCTATGTGTGTAGGTGTTGAGTTTGTGTCCAATACTCAGGAGTGACAGCTCCCTGCAGCTGGTGCTAACACAATCCCCATTGCTGCAGGACTGTGACAGGCTGCGCAAAGTGGTGACTGGCTCTGTGGATGTGGCAGTGGATGCTGCTCCTGGCATTGATCTCACAGCTATTATGGAAAACATGAGAAAGCAATATGAAGAAATGGCAGAGAAGAACCGCCAAGAAGCCAAAGAACGTTTTGAAAAGCAGGTAAAGTCAACTGCTTAAATATCAGCAAGAACCTCGGTCGTGCCTGGCTGCAGTTCACAGTCCCTCCATTTCTCACTCCAGACAGCAGAACTGAACCAGGAAGTTGCCCTCAATATTGAACAGCTGGAGGTCCAAAGGAAAGAGATCACAGAACGGAGACAGGTCTTCCAGAGCCTGGAGCTGGAATTACAGTCCCTGCTGAGCATGGTAAGTAACAAAAAGCAAAATAAGCACTGTGGATAGCAGAGAGTTACACAGATAAAGAGAGGAATGAGGGGCTTTACAATCAAAATTCTATTTTAACACAAAAATGTATCCTCTAAATAATGTCTCTGTTCTTCCCATTAACTTCAGAAACAGACCCTGGGAGGCTCTGTGGCTGAAACAGAAGCACGATACAGTTACCAGCTCGCCCAGATACAGGGAGCTATTTCCAGCCTGGAGGCTCAGCTGAGGCAGCTCCGAGCTGACATGGAGGCTCAGAACAATGAGTACAGCATCCTGCTGGATATCAAGACTCGCTTGGAGATGGAGATCGCCACGTACCGCCGGCTGCTGGAGGGAGAGGAAAACTGGTGAGCACACACATGGCTTTGCATGTTGTTTTGGTTTTTGTATCAAATCTGCCACTCTCCATCTGCATTGGAGTGGGGGAAATCCATTGCCCAGTTTTCAGCCACAGAATCAGAGCAGGCTGTAGTTCAGGCTGGGCTGCTGAAGCTTCTGTGGAATTTTGAGGTGGGCTCTCCCAGCCTACAGACTGTCACTCTGTGAGCTGGGGAGCTGAGTAGATGTTCACATGCCAGAACACCAATAATGCAGTTTTGGATCAACTTGTCCATGTGGGTTAAGCAGAGAGTGGAACTTCCCCCCCAGAGTCTGCCAGTTCAGCTGTTCTGGTTCAGGAACTAGATCAGGTGGACCTGCATGAGCTGAAGTCCTGGCATTGCAGAGATGAGTCTACAGGTTAACTACAACTACAGCTTATACTTAGCAAGTTTTGCTTTAACTGAGAGAACTCATTTTACTGAGTTATCTCCTGGTTAAATGTCTTAATGAAAGGGAATTAGCTGTCCTGATCAAACACATAGGAAATGCACAAGGATATTTCTTCATTACATGAGTTGCCATATATTTATACTTTCTAATTTATAATTTGAACAGGGAAACGCAAGTGACAGTAATGCCAACAGACAATGATAAAGGTATGTCCCTACCAACTTCTTTCTGTTTTGATGGCTGCCTGTTGAATGTTATGGAATGAAGTAGCCTGATACAAAACAACAGCTTCAGAACAAATAATCAGCCAGTGGAATCTCACATCAAGAAAGTAATCAACTGTATGATTACCCTACAGGGACTATAGAAACCTCAGTTTATAGATACAATTCAGGTGCCCAGTGCAAATCCACAGACCCACCTTACCCATTCTGTGATTCTGTGACTCCTCACAGAGCCAAGCGAACAGAGAGTTCCCCTCTCTGTTCACACAGAATTCTGAACACAGAATTCCCCTCTGGAGGGGCGCAGAAGCATCTGCCTCTCCCCACTAGCTGCACAGGGAGACTGAGGCTCCCCAGTAACATATCCAGTTTCATAGCGAAAATTTCCAGTTTGGTGTAAGTCTATTCCAAGGTTTTAGGTCTACAAGTCTGTGGTAAACTGAAGCAAAACTATCAAGAGCGATAAAGAGTTACTGAACCCAGAGTCCACTACAGTCTATGGGCAACATAATATCCAAAAGAGGAGAAGCCACACTGTGCACACCACAAAAGTTTACCTCAAATACTTATGGGCTGAAGATGCTTTTTGCTATTTCCTCATTGACTGCTACTAGTGCAGTAATATTACTCTGTCAATGTACACTGCATTTAATTAATTCTCTTTTCAATTTCCATAACAGAATCAAGTAAATTTAAGAAGATCAAGACAATAGTTGAGGAGGTGGTTGATGGCAAGATTGTCTCCTCTGAGGTCAGAGAGGTCGAAGAGAAGATGTAAATGGCACCAGCAGAGGAGACACCTCTGAGTTTCCTGGAGCTGATGCCAAAACTAAAAGGTTTATAAAGAATCTGATCTATTTCACTCTAAACCCCTGCAGTGTTGAAAATTGCCAAATTATCAAATCCTAAACAATTTTTGGTTTTGTGGGGGAGCATTAATAAAAATCTCTAAGTTACAACATAAGAGACTTTGGGTTTACTTTCATTGTGACTAAGTACCTTGATGGAAAAAAATCAAGTCAGCCTGGTATAAATGTATAATTGCTTCCAACACAGATAAAAATGGAAGTATGAGGTTTTTAAAACGCATTAAGGCATCAATTCATCATACCTTTTCTGAATGTGAACTCCCACTCAAACACAGAGCAGCTTCACTTTATTAAAACCTGATTTTCAAATAAATAAGAAGTGTCAATTTGTTTTTTATAATAAATTAACATTAAAAAATAAATTGAAGAAGCCTATTTGATACTTTTGATGCATCTGGTGATGATTATGTCACCAGGGATTACAGCAAGCCAAGATATTTTATCAATATGTTTGAAATTATCTCTCTCAAACCTTTCTGTGCCAATAACGTTCCCTGTCCCACAGGCCCCCTCCCACAGGGAGGCCCCTGTGCCACACCTGGATCCTCAGTCCCAGGAGTTTACGTTTTCCTCTTGAGAACATAAACACACAAAGCTCTTTCCTATGAAACCTCACCTGTCCAGAGCTATTGACTGTACATAAACAGCTGCCAAAGAACTAATCCTCTGCTTTCACTGCCCTGAGTCACTGAGACCAGGCTATCAGCTCATTTCCACAGAAATGCTTTACTTACACCTTTGATCTTCCGCTCCTTTCTCCCCCAAAAGCACCCCATGCTCCTGGGTGCGGATAAATCAAAAATTAACACATTTCAGTTGACAAATCCAATGATATAATTAAGCCAGGACAAAGGGAAAAACAATTTTCCATTTATCAAAATAACTTCAAAAGAAAAATATACTGGTTTGGGAGGGTTCCCATGCCTGAACCTGCACCCAGAAGCACTACATTTGATCTTTAGACTTGTATTATAAAAAGTACTAAATACAGAAATTGGATTTCTTATTTTGAGATAACAGCAAACTATTTAGCAGACACAATGGTCAGTTCTCAGCTCCAAAGTACAAACTGTTACATGCTATAGCCTATATGCTATAGATCATATGCATATCACTCTGAGGTATTTCAATGATTAAAGGGTTAGGGCATAAACCCAATTCCAAATCCTATTGGGTATAAGTATATTTATATTTTCATATTAATGATCACCCTGCAGCTCACTGAACACCCAGTTCAGTGGACACCTGATGGTCACTTTTCTTACTTCCTATCAAGCATCCAGTAGCACTAATCCAGCAGAGGCTCCTGCCAGAAAAGCATTATGAAAAGAAAAACATTCCTGCCACACACGCTGGGAAGCGGGGATCAAAGGGATCACTCTGCTGACATAGCAAACTCCTGTAACAACAGCCCCAAACCCAGGAAGCACTGAACTTGCAATGACAAAACAATTATCTAGGAGGGATTTACATGCGGAAAGAACTTTTTGTGCTCCACTGCACATGGCAGAACACAATTGTGATGTCTCAGCTCCACTCCACCCATTTCCCCTCATACAAATACCTGGAGGGCACCAGATTTCCACTCCCATTGGCAATTTCGGTTGGCACATATCATTTCGGTTGGTCAGAACACACTAAACTGACGTCCCCTCCAAACAGAAGGGGGAGAGAGAGTGAAAGCTCTCCCCAGGAGGTGGGGACTCCTCCTGAAACACCCACTGCCATCCCTCTATAAAGCTGACCCTGCTCCCACTCTGCCCTGCTCTCTGCTGTATCCTCCACAGAGCAGATCCGGGCACCTTGAGCACCATGGCCCTTTCCGTGCGCACAAGTGGCGGGTCCCGGCAATTCTCCTCTCGGAGTGGACTTGGCGGGGGATCTTTGAGGATGTCCAGTTCTAGTGGTGGAGGAGGTTTTGGTGGCAGTGGACTTGGGTTTGGTGGGGGGGCTGGCGGAGGGTTTGGTGCTGCTTCTCTCTTGGGTTCAGGCTCTGGTTTCGGTGGCGGCTATGGGGGCAGCTCAGGTGCAGGATTTGGGAGCAGCTTAAGCAGTGGCTTTGGTGGAAGCTTTGGAGGTGGTTTGGGTGGTAGCTATGGAAGTGGCTTAGGCAGTGGTTTTGGGGGAGGTTTGGGAAGTGGTTTTGGCAGCGGCTCAGGCGCTGCTTTTGGAAGTGGCTTTGGTGGTGGCTCGGGAACTGGTTTTGGAGGTGGGTTTGGCCCTGCTGCTGCTGGGGATGGTGGCATTCTTTCTGGCTCAAAAAAAGAGACAATGCAGAACCTCAATGACCGTCTGGCTGCATATCTGGACAAAGTGAGATCTCTGGAGGATTCCAATACTGAGCTGGAGCGCAAAATCCGTGAGTGGTATGAGAAAAGTGGCCCTGGGACTGGCAGCCCTGGATCTGGGAACGACTACAGTAAATTCTACCCCATCATTGAAGATCTCCGAAACAAGGTAGCAAAGCAATGTAGCAATGTATTTAACGTATCTTTATATTTGTATTTCACTTCATAGTATGAATGAAAATAACAAATTTCTTTTGGAAACCAAGAGCACATTTATCCTCTGGTAGTGATGCTTGCAGTGACCTCTATCACCTTGCACTGGTGACATGTGCTGAGTTTTTCCTGTACATTAAAGCAATTCTGTAGCCATGTCATGCAGTGATTTGTCTAATCTGAATAAAGAAGGCAGTGACGGTATGCAGTCCTACAAACTCTTACACAACACAAAGTTTAAAGCGATTACAAAGCCATGAAGCCTTTCGGCTGTATCATCATTCTCTAAACACTGTTTGTATTCTAGATCATCAATGCAACCATTGACAACGCAAGGATCATTCTGCAGGTCGATAATGCCAGACTGGCTGCTGATGACTTCAGACTGAAGTAAGGATATCTTAATGCTACAAAAACTCTTACTAATATCTTAAGGAAAAAATTATTTTGTATTAAAAATCCCTTGTAGAATACTTGTAACATAATTATTGAATGATATTATAATAATAATGTGTATTAAGTTTTCATATTAAATCCACAATAAAACACATTAATAGCTTGCATTTTACCTCACTGGCCACGTTAAAAATAATCTTGAATCCCTTCATGCACAGATATGAGAATGAAGTGGCTCTTCGGCAGAGTGTGGAGGCCGACATCAATGGTCTGCGCAGAGTCCTGGATGAGCTGACCATGACCAGAGCAGATCTGGAGATGCAGATTGAAAGCCTGAATGAAGAACTGGCTTATCTCAAGAAGAATCATGAAGAGGTTATTTTATTCCTTTGTGAATTCATAATAAGACACATGAAATTATGAAACATCAAATTACTCCCTTATTTAAGCCAGTGGGAGTTCCTGGATTTCATTATTGGTTTTGTTTGCTGTTATTTTTTGAGTTTGCTAAGTGAAAGAGTGCAAGAAATATGTATACACGCTACAGATCCTTGTTGAAATAGAATTTATATCACATATATTTCTTTACATATGTTTTAGTAGAACTATTTTACCTTTTATTAACAGAATCTTCTCTTTATTTTCAATCTCTCCAGGAGCTTCAGGGCATCCAAAGCAGTGAATTTGGCCAAGTCAGTGTGGAAATGGACGCTGCTCCAGGGACTGACCTGACCAAGCTTCTGAATGACATGAGGGGACAGTACGAAGTCATTGCTGAGCAAAATCGTAAAGAGGCTGAGGCGTGGTTCAATGAAAAAGTAAAAACCAGAGAGAGCAAACTCAGCAAAATTCTTGGGAAAATGAGTTCTCTAATTGGAACAGTAAAATTACACCCCACTCTTCCTTGTCATTTCAGAGCGGGGAGCTGAAAAGGGAAATCTCCACCAATACTGAGCAGCTCCAGTCGGGAAAGAGTGAGATCACAGATTTAAAAAGGACTCTCCAGAGCTTGGAAATAGAGCTGCAGTCTCAGCTCGCCATGGTATGTTCTAGGGAAGCTGTTGACTGCTCAGAGCCAATTCAGCAACTTCAAAAGTCTTTTTAGACCTTATCCTATTCCATAGGATTGAGGATTTGCATTTATTTCCTATATTCTATATCCTATATTCTTTTAGTTCCTAAATAGCAGTAATATATCTAACTGGATTGCAAAGAACATGTCACAAAGCAGATGAGTTTTTACATCACATTTAGGGAAGCGACAAGGGACAGTTTTCAAACTGGTGTTTTCAAAAAGAAAATAAAACCTTCTAAGTAATGCAGCTGTACTCACTCCTTTAAACTACTTCAGTTGGTTTTGGTTTTGAAAGAGTTTTTTTTCCTTAACCAGAGATTATTTAATATCCTTACACAGAAAAAATCCCTGGAAGACACTTTAGCAGAAACGGAAGGTGGTTACTGCGCTCAGCTGTCACAAATCCAAATGCAGATCGGGAACCTGGAGTCCCAGCTTTTCCAGGTCAGGGCTGACATGGAGCGCCAGAACGCGGAGTACCAACAGCTCCTAGACATCAAGACTCGTCTGGAAATGGAGATTGAAACCTACCGGCGCCTGCTGGATGGCGAGTTTGCGTAAGGAACTGACTGACACAAAATATCTCCTTAGGTTTATTTTCTGTAGCAAAATCCTTTCCAGGAAGAAAAGAGGTAACAGAAGTGGAACATTCTCCAAACGACAGTAAGGCACATACTGAATCTGAAATATCATTCTGACTGAGAAGAGTGAGCCATTCTGCTCCGTATTTAAACATTCTACCAATGTCACCATGAAAAGGGAATTTATCCTGATCATATTGACCATTCTGAAATAGTGCATGTCTCTGATTCCCTTTTAGGGGCACTGGACAGGCAGTTACGTTTGAAAGCTCATCCCTGACAGGGTCCAAATCTCAAACACAATCACTGGATTCTTCTCAGGGTAGGTAGAACTTGACTGAATAAAATTTTGTTTCTAAAGTCATTCTTCTAAATCAAATAATACGTTATCCTGTTTAACTATATCATAGACCTCATCATAATCAGAAGCCAGTTTGAAAGGAAAAGAGGGTACTGGGTCATGTATGTGCTGCTTGAGTTTATCATCTTAAACATGTCGATAAACATTTTTTATTTTGTTCATGATACTTAGATCCAACCAAAACTAGAAAGATCAAGACAATTGTCGAAGAAGTGGTAGATGGAAAAGTTGTTGCATCCCACGTTAAGGAAGTTGAAGAGAAGATATGAAGCACAATCTGATGTGGCAAAGGATCCATCTGCTCCAAGCCAAAATGGATAAATAATTGTAGTCTTCTGTATGAAGCAATAAAAAGTTTGGCGTTGTACTAAGAATCTTTTAGATAAGACAAAGTCAGCACTTGCATTCCTTGCAGACATGCAATATATTTCCTGCTTCACTCTATCAGCATTACCCGTATGATTTCCACGCTGTTCTTTAAAAATATCATCAAATTTCTGTTCAATAACCAGAAATATGAAGAGCACACATTTAATCAGATTTGCCTTTTTATAATCTTTAGTAATCAATAGATAAAATAATTTTGCTGTTCTAACCTTATTTTCCAGTTTTCGTCAATAATAAAAAGAACTCAACAAGCTTTAAGGTATTAGTGTCCATTCCTTCTCCATGACCCCCTCCAGCTGTGTGATAAGCCAGCAATAAAATAAGAATATTGAAAGCAGCTAGAATTCAAAATTCCATAAATCCTACAAAAGATGCAATTGCTTATACCTGCCTACCTTTAGCCTTCAGGGATCTCATAACCAGGTGTTCTCTTTACACCTGAAAAAATAGAAAAAGAAAGCATTAGTTTATACCATCCCAAGAACAATACCTTGTGTTTGTTTGATGGATTCCTAATGGTTTTCTTATGTAACTGTTCTCATCCCATCAATGACAAACACTGCCAGTATTTTGGGTTTAGAACTACATAGAACAAGGATAATTGAGACACTTGTAGAAAAGAGAGTGGACAACAAAACCTTTCCATCTCAGTCCAGGTCAACTGGAAGACAGTCAGCTAAGGAAAATAAAATCCAAACACAGGATCCTTTCACATGTGCCAGCAGACACAGCCAAGAATGGGGAAGCCTTTTCACAGCAGGAGACTTTTAAGTAGTACAGTACTTTGACTTCTAAAAAGATGCAGGTCTTGTAAAAGTTTACTGCCTGTTTTATCATTTCACTGGTGTGTATTCTTATTTAGAGCCTAAAATGCATTCTCTCCTTGGTAAATTTTAAATTTTTATTGAAATCTGGATTTTTTTTTTAACTGTATATCTTATATTGTGCACTACCAAAAAAAAAAACGAAATATGTAAGAGGTAAAATGAAATAGGTAAGAGCTATTCTTTGCAGACAAAATCATCAGGATCACACAGTGCTCCAGTGAGCCAGGAAATGAAGAAACACTTGCAGAAAGCACAGCACAGCAGGCAACCTGTGCTGGACCTGCCTGGGTGCTGTCAGAAAAAGGGGTAAGAACCCCACATATACTGCGTGTTTTGTGGACTGAGCACACTAACACCTGGCACAGGTACTGAAACACCATCAGAGATATCCCAGGCTCTTTTTCTGACAGCAGCAATGTGTCTGAAGTGTATATTCACCAGAATTTGCTCTCTGCAGAAGAGGAGCCAAAGCCCTTACTACAAGTTGCACCAGCAGTATTCATCACCAATAGTGCTGCTTCCTCTCCCTCCTTGTGAGTTTCTACCCATTGCAGTGTTGGGTGAGAGGATGCCCAGGAGCCCAGTTCATTTTCAAAACAGGACAGTCCTCAACACTGGGTCAGGTCAGATACCTGAGGCTTTATCTCTCTGAGTCTCAAACACCTTCAGGGATGGAAATTCTGTGGCATCCCTAACAATGGTGGAGGCACCTGCCAGCGGCACTGCCAGCAATCCAGGTGTGCTGCTGGGACGTTCTGCCCCTCCATGTCCTCCGGCCAGCGCACTTCATGCTGGGCAGCTGCAACTTTATCCTTTGCTTTTTCTCTCTTACCCTCACATTTCTGAGGTTATAATACCCCACATCCACAGTGTAACAAAAACATTAAGACATTGATAAATTCATTTCGGCATATAATTTAGGAATAGTTACTTCAGTGCTACCCTTTGCTGCATTAACCTGCTGCCAGGGCGGGCTGACAGGCTCTGAGGCCCCCGCGCTCCCCGAAATGGGCCGCTGCCACTTTAACGGCCCCGCGGCCGCAGCCCCGCGCCGCCGGCAGCGGAGTCGGGAGCCGGGGAGGATGGGAGGAGAGGAGGAGGAGGATGGAGCCGGCTCGGCTCCGCCGAGAGATCAGGGCAAAGTATGAATCGCTCATCACCCGAAATCAGATAAAGACCGTCAGCTCAGCAAGGACGCAGGTAATGCCTCCTCACAGCCACACACCTTGCAGAGTACGGAGCCATTCCCTGGCCGTACAGTTCCTCCCGCAGCCTCTATGAGGTACAGTAATTCCTTTCAATGCAGCAGATTTTCGGGGAAGGGATGTGGATTTTACCGCAGTAAGATGTGAACTAGAAGAATCGGAAATAGATTTTGTTAAGGGTATGGATTCCCGCTGAATCAATGCTGTGTAATTCATCGGGATGCTTTTCTGTCCCTGCAGCCGGGCTATTGATGGGATTTAAGGGATGATGACATAGGCTATAACATGGTAACCTCTAGCTCCATGTAGTAATCTCAGAAGAAAAAAGAATCCTGAAGAGAATCCTATTATTATATACAGAAATCTTTGCCATTTTTAGCCCTCTTGTAAAGAAAGCTGTACCTTTGCAGGAACTATTTTCTATTGCTCACAGTAAAAACTATGTTCTCTTCAGCAAATATCAGTTGTTCTCTCATACAGCTTGATTAAATGTCACCACCCCACAATGCTGCTGTTAGGGATTTACATACAAACAGCTCTAAACCCAACTGAAGTCAAATGACAAAACAATTTCAAGCCATCAAATGTAAAGTAATTCAGGGAGAAATCAGGTATTCTGTCACCTTGTACTCAGGTATTGCAGGAATCCCAGAGGTTTAAGGACAGGCCAGACGCTGCTGCAGCCTGGCTGATCCACCAGCAGTGCCAGACACACAGCAGCTGCACACCCGACAGGGAAGCCAAGTTTATCTTTGTGTTGGCACAAAGCAGACAATGAATATTGGTTTGATCCTGTCAAATTCTGCGGTACCCAGGCAAGAAAGGGGAAGCAAAGAACATTGTGGGGTTCACTTGTGGATGAGCCAAATCTAGATTTTTCACAAATCCAAATGGCCTGGTAAAGTTGCAATTTGTCAGTATGTACAGGGGAACAAAACCCTTCTTCTCCTTAGTTCGTAAGATCTGAATAAGAGATTCTTTTCTTAGAGTCAATGTCATCATAAGAACCGGCATAAAGCAGAAAAATATGCAAAAGAGCAGGTGCTATTTCAAGGGCTTACAGTATCTTCACCACTTGCAGGGAAACTCAGAATGAAAAAATGAAAATAACTCCCATAAGCCAAACAATCATTCTGGAAGTTACATGCAGGAACATACCACTGAAATTAAACATAACTCTAAATCTAAAATGACCCCACACATGAACAGGACTGGTTTTTAAAAACTCCTTTTAATAGGATAAAAGGAAAAAAAAACCCCAACCCTGAAATCAAAAATACATTAAAATCAAAGCACTTTATTCAAACTTGAACTATCTGCACTTCCTTGAAGCCCATTTGCTCCTCAGGTAAGATCCCAGTACAACCAGGTAATTTGTATGCGAATTCCTCTAGGACAAAGGTGCCAGAGACAGAGATGTGGCCAACCACTTTCAGTCAAACATAGTGGGATAAGGGCTTTCCCTCTACACAGTACAGAAAACATTAATGCCTCACTGCGAGCTTTCACACATTTATACAACTCTAACAAAAATTCCAACTAGATATTATGTGCCAATTTATTGTCGTTATTTAAATATTTTTTATATTGTTATCTTTTGTATGTCCCCTGTAGTCAGAAGAAGGTACAAGTAAAAGAATGGACAAAGATGCAGAAGCACTAAAGGCAGCTAGAGCAGAACTGTGCGAAGCCCGACGGCAGTGGCACCACATGCAGATCGAAATCGAGTCTCTCCACGCTGTGGTAAGAGTCAGAAATGAAACTTGAAAAAAGTAAAGAAGTATTTCTTTATGGAAAAAAGAAGTATTGTCCTTGATGTAAACTATCCCACGGTCAATTTCTGTGACAGTCACAGCCACCATACAGCAGAAATCCATTACAGGAATGCTCTGCTTTGGGGGGTTCCAGCTCCTCACAGAGCCCTTGCTCATGCACACTGACCCAGTACATGTTCTGGTGGAGGATCTGCCACTCCACAAACACGTGGTGTCCTGTTTTCATACCTCTCAAACATATATTTGCATGATATTCCCCTCACCAAGCTCCTGGTCATTCTACCTTACCAATTCACAGCATGTTTATGACTTTTTTAATGTGTGGCCCAAATTTATCAATTCATTCACGATAAAATATTTGCTCAATTGAGCAGTACCGAGTTCCAAGAGCACACAGACACTTCATACAGCACTGAGCTGGACACTGTTTAACTGTGAAAACTAGAGCTCTATAAACTCAAGGCAGTGGATTGCTGTGCAAGATGTGGCTACACTTCCATCTGATCTTAAATTACCACAGATTTTACTGGAAAATTTCTCAGCCAAAGTATCACCTTGAAAGCTTTACTCCTGTTCTTAGAGAATAATCTTAAAAGAACTGATGCAAAAATACACAGTTCATTAATAAAACCATGTATGTGTGTAACACCTCTACACACAAACCTTGCAAATCTTAAAATATGACTGAAATTTCACAGGAAAAGGGTTTGGAACGTTCATTGCGTGCCACGGAGCAGCAGTACCACATGCAGTTACAAAATTTGGAAGGTGAGATTGAATGCTTGGAGAAAGAGCTGCTGGAAGTGAGAAGGGGAATTGAGAAACAGCTTCGAGAGCACGAAATTCTCCTGAACACGAGGATGAAGCTAGAGGAGGAGATAGCAACATATCGCAGTCTCTTGGAGCAAGAAGAGAGCAGGTACTCGCTGCTTAGAGAAAAAGATCTCAAATTTGTCTTCGATTTCTGAAGGTCTCATTTAAATAATCAGAATTGTAAATACATGAACTAATTTTAAAATGACAGTATAAAATCTTAGAAAAGGTTTCATTGTAAGGTAGCTTAACTTCCTATGGAGTTTCTGGTGCTCAGTGTCTCACACACATTGCACAGAGCAGCACACAATTTTTCACAGCTGTTCATATGACAAGTCTGGGATTAAAGCAATTCAATATTATTAAATGCCTGTAATAATTTTTATTTTTGCAGGTTCCGTTGCTCAATACCTGCCCAGAAGGATGACAAAAAGCCCAGCACTAGCAAGATCACCTTTATGCTGCCTTCAGGTGAGTTTCAGATGCCTCCTCTTTAGGGAATTTTGGTCCTAACTGTTTACAACCACTGACAAATTCCTGGATATTAAAAAGGACCTTTTCCAATGCAGGGAAAATACCTTCAAGTCCTGTATACTGCCCCTGCCCTTCTGCATGCTCAGGGTATACCTGCATTTTCTTTTACAGATGGTGTAAAGAAGCACAAGTCAAAGAAGGTGGAACTGATGACAAAACAAGCAATCCTAGATGGAAATATCTTGAAGGAAAGTGCTGAAGCTCATGGCACTGTACAGTAAGATAAACAGGAATTTCACAAAATAACAATTGGAAGTAAAGGGTGGAGGTTACGTTTCAGTAGCTTTGAATTTTCCATTATTTGCTATCTGTTACATTGCGTCCACACAGCCCAGGAGGTTCAGAACGACAGTGAGAGCTCCTGAAGGTGCACTGAATGGCAGTGTTTAACAATATATTACATTTAAAAGTTCTTTTTATTAGCATTGGCTTAATAAGCAAACAATACCATGATGGTGGTTCTGATTTATAATTTCTATTTCTGTTAAGAATGAAACTATGAATAATTCATCTCGCTAAGGCTGAAGGCAAAGAGCCCAGACCACATTTGGGAAGTCCCTCTGGGGCATATTTATGCACATAAATTCAGGCCTGTCTGCTCCAACTTGCTCCTTGGAAACTCCTACGTTTCCCCAAACAGGCGAGGGAGAGCCTGGCTCCCAAGTAGGCATGTGAAAATCTGTTAGGATGTGTTATTCACCTGAAATTACTTTAATAGTATTGGATTGCCTCATTTTATTTTTTCTGCTGATCTTTAAGCTTTTTTTGCATGTTGTGTATGCTGTATTTTGTATGTTGCTTTGTAATGTGACCTTTAAACACACTGTAGTGGGCCATTCCTAATACTGAACCATAAACAGCTGCTGAAAAAATTAATGCCATCATAAGGTCCACCAGACACACCCCACAGCTGATGTTTATTTTTGCGCATGAGCTTTGTTCATCACCCAGTCACTCAGATCTGCACAGGGCTACTTGGCTGGGTGAGTAAAGAGCCTGACTTTCAGATCTGAATTCTGACACACACATAGAGAATTAAATCAACAGGATTTTGGGGCCTCAGTATTACTGAATCATCTGGCTTTTCAATTCTCCCTATTTTACTTCTGGCCTTTTTTCTCTTTAATGTAATACAGCTCTACATTCTGAGGTTTAAGTCCAAACAAGATTTTCTCCTCCCAATTCTGAAGGTTTTCAGATGCAGGAATTCTGTCCGGCCCACTACAGTACTGAGGTTTCTTGCAAAATTTTTGAGCTTGGATTCCAAACTTTCTCCTTGGAAACAAACTGCCTAATGTGTTTGGAGCAGTGGTTTTGTAGCCATGTCTACCTAAAAGCACAAAAACAAGAACATAATGAACTCTCACCCTTTATTTAGCTTCTCTGGAGAATGAAACTGTGAAAAAAAGGAAACCTCTGGTGTCTCAGTACCACATAAAATAACTCAACATTTTATCATGCCATTTGTCTCTCTGAAGATAGATAACTAATATTGCCTTAAAAATCATAAATACATTTGCTGTATTGTTTCAGGACAGAAAAAGTGGATGAAGTTATTAAGGAATGGGAAGGCTCTTTCTTTAAGGACAACCCTCGCTTAAGGAAAAAGTCCGTTTCCTTGCGTTTTGATCTCCACCTGGCAGCCACGGATGAAGGGTGTTTGCACACGAAAAAGAAAAACCTCCCCGACATTGAAGTCAGGCTGGTGATGAGAAGATCCTGCAGCATCCCTTCCATCAAACCTTAACCTCAGCCAATTCCCGCCAAGTGCATCTACAACGTAGGTGAACCCCCACGGCTGCTGTCTGCTACAATCACAACATCTTACCAAGCACTTGGATCAATACAATCAAACCATACAAGTCCTGTAAGAGAAAGGGTGAAGAGCAAGGGGGTTCAGATTCCAAGAAACCCAGCTTCTACTGGTTTTATACTCTGGGTGCAGCCCTTTCATTTTCTCATTGTTGTTGTTTTGTAGAATTTCACCAAATACTACAAAAATTAAACTAGAACTTTATAGTTTGATATATTCTGCCTTTGTAAAAGAGAACTTGTTTTCTCTTTCTGAAAATGAGACATGCATATTTGCTTCTCTTAATTACTCAATATTCCATTCATATAATGACTGGTGAATCCTTGCAATAATTTATACCACAGCTGTCATACTTCTAGAAATATATTTTAAAATAATACTTTCTAACAGCAAAAATTACATACAAAAATACTCTTAAATACATGAACTATTAACAAAGAATTTTCTTTTAGAAGTGGCTAGTATTTTTAAATTCCATTTTTTTAGGCAACAACTGAGCAAAAATGTCTTTCCTCTACATCCTTAGACACTCATTTTAAAAGTGTTGTTACAATCCAGTAACATTTTAGCCATATTGTTCCCCTGATTTTGAAGCAGTAATTTCCGAAAAATCAGTCATTCTCTTATGTGTCCACACACACCTCTACTACAAGTCTCTTAGCCAAGGCAAGTGAAATTACTCTCTAATTGTTAAAATGGGAGGACTCAACCATTTTAATGCTGGTATTCCATTAATTTTGTTTATTATAACAGTGTGCATTAAAATATCTTCAACAAATTCCTCTTCTGACAAACACTACAGGTAAGTGATGCTCTTGATCTAGAACATGTGACAAGTCACTATTACGCCAGGGTACAACTGTTACTACTTCAAATTAACTGGGCAAAATAAGGGCTACAAATTCAAAGTACAACTCAACCAGACCCCTTAAGTACCCCCCACTCCTACCCAAAGTAGCTGTGGGCAAACACAAACCCCAGCAGACAACCCTGCACCAATACACAGAGGAACAGCCATCCTTCTTTAAAACCTTGTGGAATAAATTTCAAACGGAGACTCAAACAAGATTGTACTAAGACAAGAATGATTGTTTGTGAGGATTCTGAAGAGGGTGGATGTCACAGCTCCCACTGGAACACGGGGATTGCTGGGGCTTAGAGTCTGGAAAACCCACGCACAGGATTTGCTGGATTACAGCAGCATGTAAAGGATTGATTTCAGTGTCAGTATCTGCCTTATTACTTATGGCATGTGTACAAAACTGATACTACAGATTCTTTCAGAGTTAATTTATGCTTCTATCCTTTGTTCGTGGTAAGAACAATGCATCGATATTGCCCCGTCCTGTCTGTACGGTATCAAACTCGCTAATTATCTTTAACCTGAATCATGAGCTGATGTTGTTACCACTTGAGTACTTGGCATCCTGAATGTATCAGCCTGCTCCAGTATTTTCACTATGCAGCTTTTTTTTGTGCTTAGACTCTGTACATTTTACAATACTTGAATTAAAACTAAGTTTTAATTGCTTTAAGGCACTTTAAACAGGGATACAAGTTTACCAAAGTAAATGATAGTACTACAATAAAAAAGTATTAAAATGGAGTTTGTCCATGCATATTTTGTGTGTGTCAATGTCTACTCCTTGAAAGGAGTTAAAGAGAAATGCAAAATAAAAGTTGCAGATAGGAAAATCTGTAGCACTGTAGCAAGTATTTTCTACGATCTTCTCTGCAATCAGAAAAACACAAATTTCCTCAGAATCTTTACATGTGAGTGTCCTCCTGCTACAAAACTTACTCTTTTTCCTGGTAAATCCAGAGACCCTGGTTATTCACATAGGACTTCCTGACACTGCCTTCAGTAGTTCCTGCTACTGTAGGCCTGGTTCAAGTGGGCATTCTTGTTTCAACTAAGTTTCCACCCCTTTCAGAAAGTATATATTGTTGCATTATTCACATTCCATCTCTTCAAATGTAAAGAACTCTCTTTTGTTCACAAATTAGTGACCTTTCACAAGTGTCAGGGTGAACTCCATGTGGGCATCAAAAATAATATCATCTCACCCTCCTTTTTAGGTCACTTAAAGCTGAATTAAAAAAATTTAACACTGAAGCTTAATACTATGGCAGAGAATTCTTCATTTCTGTGCTGCTAATTAAATCCAGACCAGCTGAGCCTCTGCCAACCAGCACCTGCAAACGGCTGATGTAAAAACAAGTTTCATTGTCTCAACCTACTTCCCAGTGAACGTCTGTCCTCATTCCAGAGCTTATGAAACTGCTGGTAATTAAAACAGTTGAGTAAGAATAAGTTTTTACATCCCCCTGGTGAGCACGGTGCAGTATAAACAATTCCATTAAATCAGTAAAACTACTTATATATTGTACAGGATATTAAAAAGTGTATGCAGGCCAAACCATTCACTATCACAAGATGGAACCAAGGCAAAGAGCGCAGTTCAAAAAAAGTGAATAAATCAAAGTAAGGAATACATTGGTGGCTTTGAAAACATATAATGATTTAAAACTATTAGTATGAAATGTTTCAGTAAACATACCTGAACACCATAATAAATGATTCAATTTTTAACATAAATACATTTAAAATACTCAATTTTTAAAATTAAACTTAATAAATATTTCAAAATTTCAACTTTCAATTTAACATTAAATGCAGTTTACACTATCAACAAAACCATGTTATTAATCAACTAGATATGAATGCATGAAACTAGGAGCAAACCTGGTCAAAAGCAGGGGAAAAAAACAGATTATTTTTCACCTCATATAAGTATTTTCTCCCCTTTTCTTTACCTTTTCCTGCCCCAGTGAAGCTGGTGAACTAGAGTGACATATTTTGCTGGCTGAGGAATTTTTTCAGTTCTTGCTTTAATATCAAATTGAAGTCACAGATTATTCTGACAAATGACCATTGTGGGCATAGATGACAGAGACCATGCAGATGAGGGCAGAGCTCTTGTCTCTTCATTTGTTCATAAAACCAAGCTTATTTCAGCATGAAAACAAACTGGGCCAGTGGAACTGTAGGCATCAAGAAAAATGGGCCCTACTCGCAGTAACCCACGTTCAGCTAGTTTTTCTTCGTTTTACCTTCTACCATCCTTTTAGGTTATGGCAGGTACCATCCCCCTTGGCTTTCCTTCACATACACCCAAATTCTCACTCATTAATGTCTTACTGGCCATGTGAGAATGTTTCAACAGCAAACATTCAATTTCAACGTCAAACATTCAACATCAAACTTTCCATTTCAAGTTTCACTGCTAAAGTTTTCATATTTAAATCAGTCACTCTGATAATTTTCAGTGTAAAACGCTCTTAAAGCTGAATGGTGAGGTCTGGAACTCTTCATCCTCCTCACACGCTCAGAGCCACATGATTCACCTTGTTTGGTATTTGTGAGGGTTTTACCTATGTGATACGTTTGCTGATTTTTGCAAGGAATTGTTAACAATTCCACTGCTTCCAGACTACTGGGTAATTTATAATCCTGTGTGATTCAGCAGCTGAGCATTTTGAGCTGGCCAGGCTGATTTAGTTGACAATTATCATATATTACCATATTTATTAGCCGGGGTCCATCTCGCTGTGTTCCCAGCAGCCCCTAACGCCATCCCTTTTCTCTGGCCTTCTCCCACACTTCCTACTGCCCTCAGAGCTCATCTTACTCCGCTCAACTGTTTCTGGAAGCGCTGTCACCGCAAATCGCCATTTCGGCACCACCCGGTGTATAGACCAGGATGCCCCAGCACTGCCAGGCAGTTCACCTGACTCCATCGCTGCCTTTATGGGATTTATTCGGGCTCGGACACGACCTCGCAGCATTTTCGCGTCGCCTCACGGCAGCCTGGGGCGCCTCAGGGGCCGCGCGCAGCCCTTCAAGGGAAAAAGGCGCCAAAAGCCCCTCAGGGGCCGCGCGCTGCCCGTGAGGGGGAAAAGGCGCTAAAGCGCAGCGGGCACAAGGCGTCCGCTGCGCGCCCGTTCTGCGCCGCTGATTCGCCACCAGCAGCTGCCACTCGAGGCACGATGAGGGAGGTGCCCAGCGCGGGCGAGGGGGACGAGCGCGGTGCTAGACGTTCCAGATCTGGGGCGCCTGGGGACCCCGGTAATACCCTGCCCCCCGCCCCGGCGAGGCGGTGCCTCCATGCCAGTAATGGCGGCCGGGCCCGCCCCTCGTGCGGCGCCCGGGTTGCATCCTGCAGATTCGCCACGACCCCTGGGGTCGTCGCCGTTTCGGAGGACGCGGGGACGGCCCTGGCCCTCGGTGGAGCGCGGGGCAGCCGAACAGGCCCCCGCGTAGTGAGCAGGGGGTCAGAGGCAGGCCGGGGGCTGCGTGTCGAAAGTGCGGAGCGGAGTGCGCAGGCGCCTCCGCCACCGCCCCGGCCCGTGGGAACAAAGGGAGCGCGGCCGCGCCGAGTGGGTGAGTCCGGGGGGCCCGGCGGGTCTGACTGGGGGGTTTGAGGCCGTCCAGGCCCCGCACCGGGAACACTGTGAGGCTCGGGAGGGCCCTCGGGCCCTCGGAGGGAGCTGTGGGGCCGAGGGACCTCCCAGTGGCCGCATTGGGCCCGCTCAGGCTTCACTCGATTTCCCCGAGGAGCCCTGTGTGCGAGCCCGGAGCACGTCGTTAGTCGGGATTCTAAAGGACGTTGCAGCTGCCGTGGCGTTATTTGAAGAGAAAGGCCAAGAAACCACTTTGTTACAGCGCTGTTTGACGCACTGCTGGGTCCAGTGCTAAAAGGTTAAGCATTGCCTGTGAGACCGCAAGTGCAGGGCTCGGTGATTGTTTTATGTGCACTGTAAAGGCTATACATCGTTTGGTCATTTCTGTATTCATACCAGATTTCTGAAAGAGCAGTGTGAAGTAATGGGGTATGGCCTTTTTATTCCTTAAGGAGCAAAATATATTTACTTAGACCCTTTAATATGAAGATGACCTAAACCTATGTGCTCTTGCACAGCTATTTAAGGCCAGATTCCTTGGAAAGGAAAATTTTCGAAGAGATAACACCTTGGTTTCCAAAAATTCTTTTGTCTGTATTCCAAAATTGAAAGACTTTGGTAATCAGTGGTATGGGTAACAATTGAAAATCTGGGGGAGCAAAGGCACAGCACTTATTAGTGTGATCTTCTTTTGTCTTGCAGAAGTACAAATATAATGTCAGGTGGCTGAAAATTTGACTATCAAAATGTCAAGTAAGTTTTTTTCAGATTTTTCTTCCTTTAACTTGATGATTTAAAGATCTGCTTCAGCAGAACCTGTTTGTGAGATAATCCCATTATTCCTGGCATTAAAAGAAATTACAGGAAGTGTAGTGACTAAACTCTTGGCCTTAAATCCTGCTGTGGCTAATTCCTGGCATATTCGTTTTCGTAAGAGATCCAGATATCATAGATTCTAAATCCTGTTTGACTGCATTTTTGCTTTCCCTCCCTATAATTGGTGTGCATATAAATGAATTTCATATTCTCCAGTCTTCTGCTTGAATAAAAGACTGGTACTAGAGCAATGGGGGGGCTTCAGTTTTGCTTTATTTTCTTTCTCTTGTGTTGCCTTTTACTCTTCAGTGGCAAAACACAAAGTCTTTCAGAGTAGAATTTGTCTTGTTTGTAAATTGCTTTAAAAATGTTGGTCACAGCACATGCCTTAAGAATTTGTTCAGATTTTCAAGAAAAAAAAAAATGTGCTTACATTTCTGTCTTAACAGAAAGGCCATCCTATGCCCCACCTCCCACCCCAGCTCCTGCAACCGTAAGTATCGTGATTTCTCTCATTAACACAGAGCCTTTAGTAACTTCCCAGAACTATAATTGTGGAGTTGCATCACCTTCCTGTATGGGAAACACAATACTAATTAATGTGATATGAATTACTTAAATTAATATCATTCTTTTTTAATGAAGTTTGGGAAAGAGAAGCTGAATAAATATGTTTTGCCTTTAAGGCTGGATCTCGCAGACACTGAATTTTCTGTGAGCAGTCACATGTCTCAAATGACTCACAGTGGGTTACAGCAGTACTGGAAGAGTTAAGAATCAACTGATATATTTAATTGTAAAACGTCCTACTCAGCCTGTGCCCAAATCACAGGCAGACAATGCGTTTTTCCACGTTTCTGTTGTACAGCGCTGCATTTCAGTGGAACATAGGATTATGAAAAATCCTGTTATATTGGGTCAGAATAGTGAAACATGCCTAATGCCAGTCTTGCATTCCTTAAAATCAACTGATATTTTGGAGTCTAGGGCATGGGAAATATTTTACTTTCTAGTAAAGTGGTGTGGCATGACACTGAGGAAAACATGAACAAGCGCTTTGAATCCTGTCCAGGGACATTCCTGGATGTGCAGAGGTGCTGCAGTACCAGTGTGCTGTGGACAGGGAACTGTTTGAAAGCAAATGCTCCTCTTTGGACACATTTCTGAATAGTTTGGATTTTAGGACAAATCCTTCTTACAGAAGAAGGAGCAAAGATGCTATAGTGATTTTTTTACCAAAATAAATTGAAAAACTGTTATCCAGTAGTGTGTCCCTGAACTCTACAGGATGGGAGTTAGAAGGAATGTGATCCTTCAAATTTGTTGTGCCATACTTTACAGGAAGAGGCTTGAAAATTATACAATGCATAAATACAAGTTATGTCGTTATAAGTTTACATAAATAAAACTTGATTTGCATAGTTTGCTCAGAGTTTTCATTTTGCACACAGCGAAATAGATCTGTTAGAAGGAACATGATGGATCCACTCTGACCACTGGATTCCTGCATCAAGAGCTGTGCATACACATGCGTTTCCTTTGGGATTTAGCATGGATACAGATGTTTAATGGTTTATATTGATGTGGTACAATCCTTCAGAAGGGTACATGAAGCATTTGTCAGAACTGCAACCAGTGACACGCATTGTCTGTCTCACAAGCATCTTTTCTTATATTTTGTATTATGTTTTATACAGTCCTTCAGATGATGGTCTGTGCTCTGTTAATGCAAGTCATAAAATAGCCAAATAATCTTGCTTGTTCTTCCACAGCCAGTTCCAGGTGCTGCAGTCAACAAAATCCCAGTAATTCTCATAACTGCAGTACTGTAGCTGAAATAAAAATCCTCCATGTGATGCAAGGTAGTTCCCTGGTAACATTTAAATCCTGTCTTGCAGAAATAAAGAATTAAGCAGACGGAGATTACAATTGTCACCTGCTTTTATTGAAGAGGTGTAGTTCAACATATTCAAAACCTGTTGTGGTAATACAAAGAACTGCAGTAAAACGGTGTCTTATGAAGCAGTGAATGTGTATGTCATGAGCCCAGGCATACAGATGAGCACATCAGCTGCTGTGACTGAGTTAAAATGCTTGGCAATAAAATCTATATTGAAGACTTGTCTGTTAAAGGATAACTTTCCTCTGCACTTGTATGTTTAGAAATAAACTCCTGCAGTGTGTCTGCATTGACCTGAAACCTTCTTAGTTACTGTAGTCAGCTCGTAGGGCACTTCTGTTCAGTGTTTGTATGTGTCATACTTTGGTTTTTTGAGTCTTGAACCTATTTGTCGAATTTTTATAACTGTAATCTGGAACAGGTCCAGTCAGCGAATCCCTGTGAAAGACTCTTGGAATGTTTGTTAGAGCTACTGGAGAGTGGGACACTGTTGGAATGACACGTAAATGTCCATAAACACTCAAGGCTCTTGTGAGTCCTAAGGGAATCATAGAACCACCACAGTCAGGACTTAAGCACAATTACCATTAAGTAGTTGGTCTATTTTCCCAACAAAATTTGATTGGGAAAGGGGGGATAATAGGAAAAAGAAATTTATTTGAAGTGGGGAATACAGGGAACCTGGTGAAATGTGAGAGTCTGTAGATATGTGAGAAGGGAATGTAAAGAAACAACATTTTTTTTCTGCGTGACTGAGGCGAGAAGAAATCAATCCACTTTCATGAGTGAATAAAGATGTATTGATTAACTTCTGAACTGTCTTGGATTTGGTGATCTGTTCAGATTAGTTTAAAGTTTCTAACGTACAGGTATTACTGCAGATGTAGAGTTCCTGAGCTCTGTCAGTCTACAGCCTCCCTTATAACAGATGGATGTCTCTGGGAATTCTCTGCAGCCACTGGTAGTGGTGCACAGATGGTGCTGTGAGAGATTTCCTTCCTGGCCCCATTCGTTAGGAAGGCAGAATTCTGGGAAGAAAAGCAGGCACGGATTTTCATTGGCATAGTAAATGTAAATATTGGGGATTTCTGCCCAATCACTGGGTGCTGTGTTGCCCTGTAACTTTCGCACTTTGGAGACAAGAGTCTTCTGAATTCCTTGATGGCTTCTGTTGGAAAACTTTATTAGTCATGAGCAGAATTTACAGAGTACTTGTTTAAATGAGTTACACAGTTAATATAAATAAAATCGCCAATTTCAGATAGAAATTTGTAGTGACACATTTGCTTAAAAGTCCTGTTTCCTTACTAGGTTTATACTGGAGTAAGTTGTGTGTGTTGGGAAGACACCAACTGCTACACCTCATTGCTTGTTTGAATTCTGGTTGCTTTTGCATGCCATATTGCAGTTCATTTTCATTTCTGTGTTTTCCTCGTTTGAGCTCATTTCTCATTCGTGTTTTTGTCTCATTTGTTTCCATCAGCAAATGCCCAGCACCCCAGGGTTTGTGGGATACAATCCATACAGCCATCTGGCCTACAACAACTACAGGCTGGGAGGGAACCCGGGCACCAACAGCCGGGTCACGGTAGGAGAATCAACTATTACATCCTGCGGCAAACACCAGGAACTGACCAGAAATGGCTTTAGGGTTAGGTTCTTCGGAGTCTTGGCTGCTGCCACTTCTTTATAAAAAAACCAAAAAACAACTTCTGATTCTTACTCCTTACCCTCCCCCCCTTCCCCTTCACTCTGGAACCTTTTGCAGGAAAATGGGCTTTTACTCAGCAGGGCAAACTGGTAATGGTGTATAATGCAGACATCCAAACAGACAAACTTCATGGTCTTCAGTGACCACTGCATGCATAGGAAAAAGTTCTGTAGCTGGATACGAATTCTTGGAGGGAGGGAACTGCTCTTTTTGCTAAGGTTCATTAGCACAAAAATAAGGAAGAACATTTTGCAAACTGGAGATTGTTGATAGTCATTGCATCATCCTGTTGAGCCATGCAAGAGGTACAGGCCTTTATTTTTCTTTCCAGTCTTAGTCTGGCAATAACTGCACAGTCCCGAGTTCAATCATTATTATTTCAACAAAAGTGTGATGATGATAATAAAGTAGAATCCCTTCTGCTTCTATATATGTCAGTGTGTGGGAAATGGATGTTACATTCATTTTTCATGGAGTAAACAAAGTGAGACAGAGACAAGTGATGAGGGAGGTGACAGCTTCTTTCAAACATGAATCAAGTCCTGAGCATTGGATGCAGTGAGGAAACAAAAATAGACAGTGGAAATGTAACACTTTCATAACACAATAGAAACAGTAAATACCTGATATTTTCTTAAATATCTCACAACTTTAAGGTTTTTCCATTTAAACTTTGTACCTCAAAACTTCATATCAGTTTGGAATGTGATACGAAGATTTCTCAAGGACCAAACACATGGTGCTTTTAATGAAGTGTACTCTTTTTAGGCCTCTTTCAAACTTCATATATGAAGTTCAATTTGTTAAAGAATTTGCAGAAAGGACCTTCCTCTGCAAGCTGGAATGGACTGTCTGAATGGACACTGTTTCCTTATACAAGACTAAGTCAGGTTTTGTCTGAAAATTCCATTGTTTCTGTATGTCACAAGCATACACAACCTGCTCTGCCATGCATATCCCAGTATATGGATGGTGTCTTTAAATCCCTCTTAATTTAAAAGCATTAAACAGTTTCCGTTAATGTTTTTCCAACCCATCTGTATGTGTATCTATGTATACATTTTGGTAATGCATATACCTCATGCACATTATTTATACACAGTTCTGTATGCATTGTTCATAGAGCTCCATAAATTCAGCAAACAAAAAAAAACCAAAAACCTATCAGGAGGAAAAGATTGATAACCAAGTATTGAACGTGAGCCTTCTGGGCTACACCCAAGTATTGATCTACAGGCCACAGTCCTGAAAGATCTTTAACCTGCTTTATATTTTCATGTAAATGCGCCCACTTAATAAAACTCCTGGCACGTGGAACTGCTGGAAGAGTGGAGGGTTTCAGACCCTGCAGTTGACAGGGGCTGTGATGTCACTGCACTGTTTCAGGAGCAAACACTGTTAGATGTTCTGTGGCTTGAGGGAGGGGAGGCAGCAGCTTTCCAGCAGCAGCATTTAAAGCTCAGTGGCCTTTTGTGTGGTGCCAGCACTGTGTCTGGCAGCTTAAAGCCAAAGGAAGACAGAACACAGGAGCATGTTCCAGGCTAATTGGGGACAATTCATTATAGCTTGGCTACAAGTAGAGCACACATTTACAGCTTAGCTGCATTGGGTTATTTTCTTTTCATAAAGAGTCTGTTAATTGGCTCCAAATTACCACTGACAAATTTTGCAGACAAATAATTACTAAATTTATTTGATAATGTCTCTAACTTAATGCTTTTAAACTTTCTTCATATCTTTTTTCACCTGTACAGTAGACACATTAAATTTATTAAAATAGGTAAAATAAATTGGTCATCAGAAGTGAGACAAAACAACCTGCTAGGATTGGTGTTTCCATGTCAGTTCCTAAGCTGTGTACTTCAGTTTTAAGAACATGGAGCCCTTCTGAGGATTTATCTAGTTAGTGCTCTATAAACTTACAGAGAAAATAACAAACTTCAATTGGAAATTATTCCTGTGAAGACCAGCTCTGGCTAGTGCTTGTTCACTTACAGACTGGGTAATTTTTTTGGTGATGTTGCTTGCTTCTCTTGGTGGGGGTGTGTGAATGCACAAGAATGAGTGTTTTCCAAAACTAGTGTGTGTAGAAACTGTCCAGCGATCCCATTAACAAATGGATTTATCCGGTTCTTTTATAGGCTTCCTCTGGTATTACCATTCCAAAGCCCCCCAAACCCCCAGACAAGCCCCTGATGCCCTACATGAGGTACAGCCGGAAGGTGGGTATTACAGTGTCCATCAGTAATAAAGTCAGTGTTCGTTTGTGCTAACAATTAATTGCTATGATCTTAGTTTCAGCTTCTAAACGTTGACTCCTAACAGCCTGCGCTCTCTTAAGGGGATGTAAAGTACAGAGTCAGCCCTGCAGAACAAAGGCAGCAATAGTCTGGTCACACAGTTGCCAATTTCTGGGGGGAAAATTGCTAAAATGCTAATTCCTACCACTGTCTGCTGACAAGGATCCACCCCGCCACATTCAGAAGTTCCTGTGACTTACTGACAGAACTTTTTTATATAAAGGAAGTATTCCTTGCGTTTTCTGGGCTTGGTGCAGTGCTGTAGCTGGACTGAAGAGTAGCAATGAGTGGACTTTGCATGTTCTCCTTCACCACCCTAGCCTGTGGCAACGTTCGCTTCGCTATTCTGTGAACTGTTTGACAGAAAGTAGGAGAGAGACTCTTGTGGAGTCTGGAATCTGATGGGGCATGGGGAGGGCATGGCAGCCTGGCTGAAGCGGGTGAGCCAGAAGGAATTTCTTCCACTTCTGGTAAAGTATCTTTACCAGCATGTCTGTCTTAGGCCAGAAAACATCAACACACACAAAAAAAAAATAAAAAAAGTCAAGTGGCGCAGCAAGAAATTACACTGGCAGCTCTCCTTTTTTTTTTTCCCTGTAAAGTTAGAAACCTTTTTGGTGGAGTCAGAACTTGTTGGAACTCAGATTGATCAGCAAGACTGAAATATTGTGAAATGTTACATTCTGATCTGAAAAGCTCAGTCTCTTTGTCATAATCTACTGCTGGATGTGTTTACTCAGTAGCATTTTTTCCCCGAGATGCAGCGATGTGCATTTAAGAAGAGAATTGAGAGGGTTAAAGGCAATATTCCCATGAGACCAAAGCCACTCAGCAATTGCCTGGTTCAGTAGCTGGCTTCCTACTGACTTCCTGCCCCAGAAAATAATCCAGATAGTTTAGCCAGACTCATTCCTAACTTTATCCTGTTTTTCATGGTGATTCCAGAAAGAACACTGAGATGACAATATAAAATGTTTAATTTGGAAGTATTTAGATATCATTAGTAAAGCTCCAGCTGTTTCTGTTAAGGTCTGGGACCAAGTGAAGGCGTCCAATCCTGATTTGAAGTTATGGGAAATTGGCAAGATTATTGGAGGAATGTGGCGAGATCTCACTGATGAAGAGAAGCAAGAGTATTTGAATGAATATGAAGCTGAAAAGGTAAATGGAAGAAATCTGGGATGTTTATTACAGCTGATTCTTCTAGGAACTGGTCTGAGAAGAAAAATTCATCTTCCCCATGCAGGGGTGTTTGAGGCATTCACGAGAGCCCTGTATGTAACTTAAATGGAAGTTTGTCCTGACACGTCTCTTAGATTTTTTAAATAACTGTGCATCAACTGTGACTGGTCAGTTTTTAGACCTAATTCAAAATGAAGTATTTATAATTGAGTGTCAATTTTAACTGTTTAATGAATGGATTTGCTTGTACAACATCAGTATTGAAAAGATTGTCTCAACACCAAAATCCTCTTTCAAAACTGGTGCTCTGCAACTACTGCTGTTGTCATGAACGTGTTCCTAAGAGACTTGCAGTCACGTGGGGTTTGGTTTTCCTGCTGGAACTCCACGCTGTGGCATTAGTGTTTGTTTCTTAATAGAAAATGCTACCACTTGCAGGGTTTTCTTGTGCTTTTGTTTTGATTTTACTGATCTTAATGACAAGAGATGACAGCTACCTCGTGTCTAGGTTGGTAAGTGTTGAGCACCTATATGAGACTGTTCTTGTGATTCTCAGGTACAAAGGGAGAATTGTCCAGCTGGTATGTTGTGCTTACACCTGGCAGGCACCTGAGGCTGTGGATACCTGGTCAAATCTCAGCTGGTTTTGTTCCAAGGCAATAGAGAAGTACTGCAAAGCTGGGTGCTCTTAGCTGAGAAAAAAAAAAAAAATCCAGGAATTCTATTTTTACCGTGGTAATGATGTTTAGATTGTAAGCTCCTTGGGGCAGGGGCCAGGTGGTTTCTATTTGTGCAGTGCCAAGGCAGAAGGATTCTGGTCCTGATCATAAACAAGAGGTTTAGATACCTTTAACAATATCATAGATTATATCCGTTTTTCATTGGAAATAGCTCAAATCACTGTACAAAATCTTAAAAGTGAGATTAAAGAAAGCAATTCAAAGAGAAAAGGTGTTTCAAAGAAGGTGAAAATAGTGCTGCTGTCCTGCTGCCAGGAGGAGACAGGAGTCTGGCTGCAGCTTTCTGTGCCATCCCAGTGCAGGGATGCGTCAAAGAATGGACAAGTCTTAAGTGATTCTGAAAACTGGTTCATGACATACTGGCATAAAGAAAGAGAAGAAATCAGAATCACAGATTCAGTTAGGACTCCAGAGAATTATTGAGAATATTTTACATTTGCTAATTTCATCTTACCAGAGTTTGGTCATAAATGCTCTGAGGTGTTTGAATTTGAAATCTCAAAAAACAAAGCTATCATAAGATTTCCAAGTAGTAAAACTGAAAAGGACCTAAAAGACCAGCTGTGTTTTTAAAACATGAACGACTATAGAAGACTTTCCAATTCGTAAAAAAGAAAGACTGAGGAAATCTGGTCATTTGTGTCTCAGCCAGACGATTCAGAGCAGCTTTGTCTATGTAACCACAGTGAGTTAACAGAGCACAGTTGGGGCAAGGTGGGAATCACCCAGTGGTGCAATCAAACCGTGTTGGTCACCTTTCAGATTGAGTACAACGAGTCCATGAAGGCCTACCACAACTCCCCTGCCTACCTGGCCTACATCAACGCCAAGAGCCGCGCCGAGGCAGCGCTGGAAGAGGAGAGCCGGCAGCGGCAGTCACGCATGGAGAAGGGGGAGCCCTACATGAGCATCCAGCCTGCAGAGGATCCTGATGGTAAGGAGCTTGTGTGCACTCCCAGTGGGACGTTCTCATGGCAGGACCAGCCACAGAAAAACACCCGTGGGCACCTTCCGCAGCGCTTCACGTGGCTTTGTTTCTGCTTTGGTGCTTTAATGCTGATTTTCATTATCACATTTTATTCCATACAGCTGATTGTGTTCCTAAAAGTAAGGTGGCACCCGTGGCAAAAGTCATTCCAACCCTTCTTAATTAAATGTGAAGTAGTGCTTAATAGTTCAAACCAAATCAGTCTGCGTACAGCTCTCTAATGGCTTTAGCACATGCTTTAGAAAAGGCTTAGATGCCTGATTTAATCCGGCTTGGGTGGAATGTTGTGCTTTATTACCAGAAGCACATAAAGCTGACAGGCAGAGTTCTGGTGTGATTAAGAGCACCTGAACTTTGAATGTGTTCAGCAACTGTCATTTGAGATTGTTTAGGGAGTGAGGTGCCCATGCTGCTGACATGTTGATGAGAAAATTCTGAAAGTTTATTTGACTGCAAGGAAATGCACCCCACCCAGTGGGAAAAGTCAGCCTCACACACCTTATGGCTGCTTTTAAGTTCATCACCAAATACTTGTTGAAACCTGAGGGTGAAAAATGTGCTCAGTTACACCCTTTTTTTCCTTCCCCATTGTAAAAGCACACCCCTGAGATAAAGCTCATGGCAAATGACACTTTCCCCTGTGTGAGGTAATTGCAACATTTATGTAAATATATTTCATGTTGGAATAGCTGGAACCTGGGGACTTGAGATTCTGTTCTGTGGTACCTGAGCCAAGTAGACTCAGGCAGAACCAACTGTTACCTCTTTTTTGCTTTGTTTAATCAGATACCTCAATGAGAAACTGAATATAACACTTTGAAATAAGTGTTGAACTGGTTCTCTTCTTTGGTAGTGTCTCCTGGCATGGTGTTCAGCTTCTGAAGATTTCTGTGAATAGTTGAGCTGGTCATCTCCAGTAGGAATACTTACTGTAAAACAAATTAAACTTCTGGACTTTTCTATGTGACATTGTTCTGGGAGATAATTCATGCTTGTTGCTTAACTGGTTTCTCTTTAGAGAAATGCACTTACTAATAAATAATCGAATACTCTTAATACATGTCTATGAATTTTCAGTGATGAGTAAATATGTCTCACTGTTTCATACTTTCAGTCCTCAGCGTTTCAAAATAATAAATGTTTTTGTTCTGTGCTACAAAGGTTATTTATAGAGGAGTCACTGTCCTGCTGGCATTTTGTTCTGGAAACATGATTAATCAGGAATGGGTCTTTTTTTGGTGTATTAGTAGTTCCTCTTACTGTGGAAATGTGGAAAGCAGCAGATTGAATAACTAGGTCAGTCCCAATTTCGGCTGTGGGAAATGCATGTGAAATCAGCCTTTAGAGCTGTGCCAGGTAAACGCTGCTCTGGCCTTGCTTTGTTTCAGTTTCTGATTCCCTGATGGCTCTGTATGTGTTACTGTGAACTCTGTGACGTGACAATTGCTGGTGTTAGGGCTTATATTTTGTTTTTAGTGAGTGGTAATGTGGGTAGAGTGTTGTTAGACTTGGCGCTCATTTTGTGCCATCAAAGCAGTTACCCCTCGAACTCCTGTTCCAGATTACGACGATGGGTTCTCCATGAAGCACACAGCCACAGCTCGGTTCCAGAGGAACCACCGGCTCATCAGCGAGATCCTGAGTGAGAGTGTGGTGCCTGACGTCCGCTCCGTGGTCACCACAGCCAGAATGCAAGTCCTGAAACGCCAGGTTCAGTCTTTGATGGTTCATCAGGTAAAGAGAAAGGGACACGGATGCAGCTAAAACACGGTGGTGTTGGGCTGGACTCCAAGTCTTGGATCATTTGATCTTTGATCATTTGAACATGACTGTTCTTGCTGGTTGTCAATGTTCTGTGTGCTCCAAGAGCTAATCCCTCGGATTTCTTGGGAGCTGCAGAACGTGACACTTCACCTTCTGTACTGTTTTGTTACAGAGGATCATATTAAACTGTATATTGTTCTTTGGGATATCCTAAGTGTTAATTCCATAGTTCTTCATTATTACACACAACCTTCTGTATGCAGTGTAAGTCTGCTGGTTAACAGGTACTGGTAGGGTTGTGATTTCAGGTACCTGACAAATCATGATCTTGTTTATATCAGTTCTTTTTTGCAGTAAATTGTCCCTATTCTACCATTTTTCACTGAAAGTGAAATTCATACAAAATACCTGGTGAAGTCACACCTGCACTTTTCACCCAGCTTTGGGCATATGCCTGTATTTTCCAAACACTCATGTTACCAAAAGAACCCTTTCACCATGGTCAGTGTGTGTGTGGGTGAAGCAAGACCAGAGTTAGGTAGACGTTTGTTGGGGGGTTTTTAGTTACTGAAGATTTGGATGGTGGAGGGAGTGGTTGCCCTTCTTCCCTATGAATTGTGGTCCTTCTGTGTTAGAGAATATAATTGATGTGGAGGGTGTGTCTGTACCTGTGGGATGTGTGTATACAGACCTGGGGGTTGCAGAATAGGAAAGAAAATGTGCAGATTTGATGCTGAAAGCTTCACCTCAGGTACACTGTTTCATTTACAATATGTACAGACCCATTTAGTGTTCCTGCTTTTCAGTATGAAACTCTGAGCTAGTGGCTATCAGAGGCAAGCAGAAGGATTTTTACATATTAGACCAACACTTAAAAATAAACCCATATGAAAATTTGTATGCATAGCCGTACCTTTGCTCAGCTCTTTAGTGACTGCACAGTGAGGTTCTTGCTGTTTGTTTCACTTCCAGCGTAAACTTGAAGCTGAACTGCTGCAGATTGAGGAGCGTCACCAGGAAAAGAAGAGGAAGTTTTTGGAAAGCACAGAATCTTTCAACAACGAACTTAAAAGGGTACAACTCTTTTTTCTCACTTAAGTCTGAGGAAGCTGCTGGTTCCCCAGTGGTGCAAGTGCTTCGGTTCTGTGTTCGGTTCTGTGTAATTGCCCAGCTGCTGGGGCAGTGCCCTGGTGTGGGTGGTACAAAGCATGAGATGATTTCCTGCTCCTTCAGTGACCTTTAGTGGGGTCATTGGGCCAGAAGAGTTTAGAAGTGCCTTCAGTCTGGGCTGGATGAATTCACTCAGAATAGCTGGAGGAAGGTGGCCTGAAACCACTGTGGAGGACACACTGCTCTCCTTGGCTGCATTTGAATAATAAGTTTTGGGTTGTTTATTTATTCCCTCTTCCCTTTTTTGTTAATATGCCTGTATCTCCCTCCCTAGTTACTTTTAATATAAACTTTGTCAAATCAAAAAGACTGTGCTGTATGTAAAAATATTGAACTCATCTTTGGGGTTTACTGATGGTTTATTTCTCAGTGTAACTGAGGTAGTAAAAGATCTAAAGAGCTTTCTTTTGTTTTGTTTTTAATTGCTAGTTATGCAGTTTGAAGGTGGAAGTGGATATGGAAAAAATTGCAGCTGAAATTGCTCAAGCTGAGGAGCAGGCTCGCAAGAGACAGGAGGAAAGGGAAAAGGAAGCAGCTGAGCAAGCTGAGCGCAGTCAGAACAGCCTGGCAGCCGACGAGGAGCAGGCAGCCAGCAAGGGGGAGGAGAAGAAGGAAGAGGAGAGCACTCCAATGGAGACAGGTAACTGCATCTGAACATCTGCTGCAGAATCCTTCAGGGATCAGCATTCTCTGACGAGAACAGTTCACTGCATGTTGATGAACACAGACATTTGCTTTCTTCTCATTAAATTACTCATTTTTTTAAAAGAGGAGAGGATAAGATCCCACAGAGCCCCATGTTATGCTTTGTGTGTGATGTACCCAAGGGAAAAAATACTAAACCCAAAGTTAGGCTTTGGTCAACTGAGAGCAACTGGTAATGTTTCCTTGTGCCAGCGTGCAGCCAGGATGATGCAACAGCACTGCTTCCTGTGCTGCTGTCATCAGGCAGATTTTCCACCTGCCTTGTGCTCTGGACAGTGCAGTAGGAAATGCTGCTGGATTCAAAAGTCTGAGTGACTGGTGCATCAGTGAGTCACTGCTGCAACAGCAGGAGCATAAGGAAAGAGGGACCAAGGAGTTTGAATTCCAGTGCTTCTGCTTTAACAAGGCACATGGCTTTCTTATGGCTGGAATTCTGAGGCCAGGCAGCTGTGGCTGACATCAGGATGCTGTGACAGGACTGCATGCATCCTCAGCACTGATAAGTCCCTGAGCTGTTCCTGTCACTGCACGTTAACTGCTATGGAATACTCAGATTTATTACAGATTCTGTTTCTTCCTAAATCCTAATAGCACAATCTAAGTAAATATTGGCATGTAAATGACACTGAGAAATGTGTTATTCCAGAAGAGCCTCACCCAGAAGAGAGCACGGAGAACCAGCAGAACGGTGAAGAAGGAACCTCCACGCCAGAGGACAAGGAGAGTGGGCAGGAAGGGGTGGACAGCACGGCCGAGGAGGGAACCAGCGACAGCAACACCGGCTCAGAGAGCAACAGCGCGACTGTGGAGGAGCCGCCCGCGGACCCCATCGCCGAGGAGGGCGAGAAGAAAGAATAATCACTGACTCAGTTCCTGTGTCTCTGTAATGAAGTACTGTTTGATTTCAGAACGTGCTCTGCGGCTGTTGTACCTTCCCTGCTTCTGTCACTTGTCTCCAAAGGACACCGGGGGCTAATGACACGTCAGGTTATGAGTGTAGCAATGTGAAGGGGCCTGTAGAGGCATAGGGTGTCTTGCAGCAGGCAGAAAAGGAACCTCATGTGTCTAAACATGGCTGTTACAGTGTGGAGAGGTGCTTATATCACTTGGAATTTTTCCCTAGAAAGACACCACTGAGTTTGGTTTCTGTATGAGAAATCAGGCCTTCCCCCTTTCATCTGGTGCCATGGACACAGTGGCATTTTCCCCAAAGGCTCTTCATGCCCCTGTGTGGCAGCAGTGAGGTGCAGCTGTCTCGCCTGTACTGCAGTCCTGGCCTGACTGCACAAGGGACCTGTCCCTGGCAGTGGCACTGGCTATCTGGAGAGGCTGCAATGTGGCTGAGGCACTTAAAGCTGATCTTAGTATGGAACAAAGACCAGATGGCTGCCTGGGGTGTCACCTGGAGCCTCTCCTTACCTACAAAACGCAAAAGTCTCCTGTGTCCCACCACTGCTGCTCTCCATGTCGGCAAGGGCAGGTTCCACTGTAGCTGCCCTGGTCTGTAATTTAAAAGAAAGCTCTCGGTCCTCAGGAGCAGCTCCAGAATGAGGCTGAAAGTCTGAGGTTTAGGGGTTTTTTTGGTGCAACTTGTTTTTCTAGAGTAGCTACTTTACAGTGGTGGAAACTTGCTCATGGTCTGTGTGTGGCATGTCAGGAGATCCAGTTCCAAAGGACTCGGTGTAGTCTTGCAGGAAATGACACATCTTGATGGATTTTTTTTCTGTGGTGCAGGATTCTTTTCAACAAGCCTTTGCTTTTCTTTACCAATTAACTTCTTTATTTGCTACCAAGAGACCCTGGGTGCAGCCTCAGCCAGAGACCTGGCCCAGTACAGAGCAGGAGAGCGTTTAAACACGGACACGTTCTCTGAGCAGACAGTCACTGATACGGCACAAATGGTAAAAAATAGTAGTTTTTCTTGTCATGAGCTTTCAGAACCTCTGGGGACTCTACAAATGTACTGAAAAGGCCACAATTTGCCCTATATAAGCAAAGCCCTAAGAAAATACACTGAATTGCAGCAACAGCCGTGGGCCACTTCTTGACTTTACAACTGAGAGAACACATGATGTTTCAATGAACCGATGTGTTTTTGCAGAGCAGTGGGTCTATCAGACGGTGTTTTTTAAATCCTTTTTTTTTTTTTTAATGGTCTGAAAATAATAAAATTCAACATGTTTGGTTTTTTTTAAACTCACAGTGGTCTGTTCTTGTCTTTTAAGGTAATGCCAGTGTTTGGTTCAGAGCTTTCAGCAGCTGTTCTCCATCTCATGCCAGAGGAAAATAAACACACAAGATTTGAGTTCTTACACAGTACCAGCTGCTGGCTGGACTGGAGGCCCCCTCCCTCCCCCGAACCCATGGGGCCCAGGTGAGGCTCCACACCTGAGATGCTGCAAACCCTTGTTGTGCAACAGCTTTTATCTTCAGCAGCCCTGGGTTCTGTAGGCCGGGGGTGCTTTTCATCTGCTCCAAATTCTCAAGGTGTATGTAAATAACTAATTATTGGCAAAGACGGGTGTGTGCAGCTCAGGGTGTGTACCTGAGGGAGTAGGTGTCGTCTTCACGGGTGAAAAAACTTGTCCAAGCACATGAGAACCTGAACGAATGCGTGTGGGCAGCGTTGAAGCACTGACCAGCCCCGTGGTGCCTGTCAGAAGAGCCCACAAGCGACAGGAGCATCAGGGACACCGCACAGGAGAGAAAATGGCCTCAGGAGAAACCTGGCTCCTGCAGCAGCCCTTCTTAGAGCAACCTGGAGCTCCTGCTGGGCCCTGTGCCCACCTGCAAGTTCCCAGCAGGGCCAGGAACCCTTTCTCCCACGAGGAAGAGCCCTCATGCTTTGCTGCAGGTCTTACTGGAGCTGCTCTGTTTCCTGGGTGCCTGTCTGGCAGGTGCTGGGTGCAGGCTGGAGATCTGGGGTGCAGTCATCCCCCATCGGGTGCTGAGAGCTGCCAAGTCCTTCACACCCCCAGGGGACTGAAGCGAAGAGGCAAATCCAAGCCTTGCATCACGCAAGGGAGTTGTTTTTTTAGGTTTGTTTTTCTATTCAAGAAAAACCAGGGGTTTTCGAGTCTGACTCAGGCATTGTGACCTCTGACATCACCCTGGTGCTGCTGCTGGTTTGCTCTGCAGGCAAAGGTTCTCGTCTGTGTTGGGTTGTTGTCAAAAATATGCTTTTATCTCACCACAAAAACACACTTAGTAAAAGTTATTAAGAAGCCTGGGTTAAAAAAAGAACTGATCTTGAATTTTTTGTGTTGGTTTTGGGGTTGTTGGGGTTTTTTTTTTGCATTAATGTAATTATTAGATTTTATCATCCTAAAAACCGTCTAACCTACAAAGCTGGTGTAGAGTAACGGGTACATAGCACAGAGCAGGCCCAAAGGGTAAATGTCAGAAGGGATTTGGATGTTAAAATATGAACCAGGTGCTTTGTGAGGTTGTTCAGAAATGATTCACCGGGCAAAGTGAACCCAGAGCTCGAGCCTCCAAGAGCTTCATATACCCAAATCCCTTCCAAACCCCTCACCTACATTCAGGACTGAGCTTGGTTTCCCAGAAAGACAAAAACCTCATGTTTGTGCAGCAGCTGAACTTTCAGAGAAGAAAAACAGACTTACGGAGATACAAACAAGGGGTTTTTTTTAAAAAAAAAAAAGGTAAAAAATCACCTGTGTATCACCTGGGCAAGTCTTGCCAAGTTGCTCTGCCTGGAGCCAAACGAGCTGCAGACGCTGCTCACAGAAAGGATTATGCTGGTGACAGAAAGAAATGAAACAGATTAAAGGAGCTTTACAGGAATAAAATATCAAAGCAAACCCAAGGGGTGGCTGGGGCAGCTCGTGTGTGTGAGGGACGCAGAGCCTGTTCAGAGCCTTGTGCTGCAGTGACACAGCTCAGGGCAGGAGCAGAGAGACCCTGAACCCTGACCTTGGAGGGTTTAGGGGCACAAATCCAGAGCTTCGGACTGGAGAACCTACAGCCACATTTGTGACAAACTGGGGGTGAGGACGGTCCCGAGAAGGGGAGGTGTGTGTGGGCAGCACACAGGGAACAGGCTCAGACCTTTGCTCTGCTTGGGCCTTTGTCAAGGTCCCTTCTCTATCCCAGGATGTGCTTTCCCATTCCCCACCACCTCCAAGTGCAGCCTCTGTGCCTGCGCTGTCCCAAGGTGCCAGGGATGGTTTATTTCTCCTTTTCTTCCCCCAGGTTTTGCCCTGAACCCCCAGCCAGGCAGGCTTTGCTGATCAGTACTTTTTTTTAAAGCTATTTTGGATTTTTTTCCTTGATTTATCAAGAGCTACTCAAAGCACATTTGATCAGCCACCGATCCAAACTCCCCACCATGCTGCCACTGCCAGCGAAACGCCACTGTCCTTGCTCCTGTGTGACCTCCCTTCATCCCCTTAACTGGCAAGTGTTCCCAGCAGTCCCAAGCGCTGGAACACTGGGGGAAAACAGCCCTTATGGCCGACTGGAGATGGAATTGGTGCAGGTTATGTGCTGGCAGAGGTGTGTGAGCTGGATGGAGCAGGCACTGCCACCAGGAGTCCCCATTAACCCGCCCAGAGAAGGACACACAGCCCTGTCTTTGGCTGTAAACTGTGAGTAGCGCTTTTCTTGTACAGCATCAACAGCAGTTGTGGCAGCTCATGTTCTGTGTGACTGCTCAGGGCTTGAAATGGCTCAACTCAGAGCTGGAGTTCAACTGCCCTCACCCTGAGAGCTGCTGGTTGTACCAGCTCACAGTGAGAGGCAGTTGTACCAGCTCGGGGTGAGACGCTCACAGGTCACTCGCAGCTTTGAGCTCTCCAGGCACCTGGATATGAATTGCAGGTGCTGCGCTGCAGAAGTGGGGGTTCAATCGCGTCAGGCAGTCAGAGAGGCTGGAATTCCGTGTGTTTTCCCAGGCAGGCACCCAGCGAGCCCCGGTTCCATCCTGAACCGTTGCAGCCGGGACTGTTTGTGCCTTCTAGGAGCTGCAACACCTGCTCAAGACTTTGAATGCTCAGTCCAGGGCTTGGATCCCTGGGTGTGAAATCCCCGCTGTGTATGCGGTGTGCTACTGACAGTGACTGGCCAACCTTTCCCAGTGGGGTCTGATGACCAGGTGGGATCAGGCGCTCAGATCTGAAAGCCCAGATCCTGCTTCAGTCCTGTCTTGCTGTTTGTGCTCTCAGTTCCCTTCTTTCTCTTTGACGTTTCTTTTTCCACAGTCTTCGAGGGGTTTTTTGAAGTGGTTTTGCAAAATCAGGCTGGTGTCCTATTTTGTTGTAACTCATCACGTAAAGCTTCACTTATGACTCTGTCAACAACCAGTTTCGATTTGCTTTTATCACCCGATTCTCTTAAAAAGTCAAGAAAAAGCCATTTTCATTCTGGCACCAGTTGCAGGGTGGGGAAAGCCAAACCAGAGAGAGTGACAGCAACAACAACAGAAACCGAGTGAAAAATCACATTATCATGGGTTTATCACAATTTTTTAATCCCAGGCATGAGAAATGCCAGATCTGTAACAGAGAGGTATGGATGAGCTGTTCTTGGAGCAACCACTGATGGGATTATTTCCAGTTTCTATACCCAGTTCTCATCCAAAGACAGCAGCAGATTGGTGTTAAACCTTCCACCTTTTGAATAAATAAGGTAACACAGCTTGCAGGAAGGATGTTTCTGGATGGTCAGGGACACTTCAACCCTCAATTATTTTTAGGGGTCATAGTTCTTTATCTCCCTAATCCATATCTCTTTATCTCCCTAAACCATATCTTGTTATGTCTCTAAATGATTCACTGCTCGCTGGTGTTTGATATCCTATGGGAATTATTCAGCAGTTTGCCCACCTGTGTGGGGACATTCAAACCACACAGACACAACCGGTGCTCATGGGCCCTCCCTGGCACAGTTTCTGTAACATCACAGGAGCTTTTCTTCATATTTTTTATCTCCTTTCCTTTCCCAGCCATCATTCTGAGGTGACCACTGTCTCCTTCATGTTCAGGACAGAAAGGATCTGTTAGTTCATCACGGCCCCTCTGTGTACAGCCCTGGCAGTGTGGGCAGACAAGAGGGAGCAGATCCCATGGGAAGCTGCCCAGCGCTGTCCTGGGGGACAGAGGGACCAGCAGTGCGTGTGGTCAGTGGCCAATCAGCCAGATTGCCCTTGTCACCCTGGTGTTGGAAAGAGGAGTGTCACTGTCCCTGCCAGCCTGAGCCCTCCCCACTGGCATCTCCAGCTCTGTTTCCCTGCTCACGTCTCAGTTCCTGGGCTCCAGGATGAGGAAGATGCTTTCATGGAACAGAATCACAGAGCCACTTAGGCTGGAAAAGACCTCCAAGGTCACCAGGTCCAACCTGTGACCGATCCCCACCACATCAACCAGACCAGAGCACTAAGTGCCAGATCCAATCATTCCTTGAACACCTCCAGGGGTGGGGACTCCACCACCTCCCTGGGCAGTCCCTTCCAATGCCTGACCACCCTGGCCATGAAGAAATTCTTGCTGATGTCCAACCATTTTGTGCAGGGCACATGCCAACTCGGTATGCCTCTTTTTTTTTCCCCTCAAAAAAAGAACTGGAGAGCCAGGACATGAAGTGGGCACAAGGCAGGTGAATTCCCAGTGACACTGGGTGTGCCCTATTCTGCTGTGGCTGACCACCACAGGCAGCTGTGCATCCCGATCAGAGCCTGGCACTGCACAGATTGCTTCCTCCCTCCGGAGGATAAGGATCTGTTAATAACCTGGTGGTGAGATCACAATCACAAGATGTTTCTCAGGGCATCCCCTACACCCGCTCGAAGAACTCTGCTGGGTGAGGAATCCCAGCTTGGTGCCTCTCTTAAGGTCAGGAATTTACTCACAATTTCACTTCTGCTACTTTATATTTGCCTGAGGAACGAGAGCGTCAACACCCCACTGGAGCGACCGTGCTGACTTCCACCACAAACCCCCCTGGATGTCCCCAAACGTCAGAGGTGGGGCCTGGGCAGGAGCAAGGCCGGAGCTGGGAGATCCTGGGCACCTCAGGCTGGCATTGCCAGGCAGAGGGAGCAGCAGGACAGACGTCAGGGTCCTTCTTTGACGTCAGCGCAAGAATGTGACTGGGAAGTGCAGCTGGGAAAGGTCCACCCCAAACTCATCAACGCTTCTGTCTGGGCACCCCGGGCTTCCTCCAGCCATCAGGACAAACCTTCCCATGGCTGATTTCAGCCAAAGGGTGGAACAGGGGGAGAGAGCACGTGTTTCCATCTCAAATCACCTAAAACAAAACTGGTGGAAAATACCAAAAAGTTTTGAATCCAGGATGTAAGAACATTCTGTGTTGTGCTTCTCTCAGACTGAATTCCACCTCCTTAGGCAAAGCCCTGAGTTCTGATTCCCAAGGTCCCCCAACCCATGCGTGCCAGCCAGGAACCCTCTCCTGGAGCTCTGGGATCTCTCCCACCTCAGGATGTCTGTGAGACACTGTTGGAACATCCCACAGGAATTCCAGTTTCACCCACAGGCCAGGGATGTGAAACACAGAACTAAACTTCCTTGCAATATTCCTTTGCTCAGTGAGTTCCAATTTAATGTCAGGTCAATTCAAGATTACGCAGTTCAGTTCAGTTCAGTTCAACTCAACATTTCGGTTCAAGTGGAACCAACCTGAATTGAACTGTAATCTCCCTCTGAGCAGCTTTGTGTGGAATTTATCAGAAGCTGCATTTTTGTTGAGAAGTTTATTGATGAAAGCTGCCACCCAGCTCCTGCTGCAACCTGGGCAGCAGGTCTGAATCTGAATTCCTCTCTCCTGGGCGCCGGAGGGGAGCAAAGAGACCCAGGGACTGGAAACACCTGGTAACTTGGTTCTTTTTATATCGTTCATTAATGTTGGGATAACAAATAGGTTCTAGTAGCACAATGCCATGGCTTTCATGGGCACAGCTCGGGCCTGGCACTGTCTGAGTTTGATCTGTTTGCTCACACGGGATCATAGTTTTGCGAAAAGCAGTTCATGGGGCCCCAGGTTCAGGGAATGTGTCAGAGACGGAATCAGTCAGGCATGAAATAGGCTGCACATAAACACAATCAAATTCAGCAAACTTTTAATAAGTGTTCTGAGAACTCCCTGGGTATAAAACGTGACTGTACAAGAAGTTCCGTGTTATACAGAGACAGCAAATCGTTTCTTTTAAATATCCCCATTCTTTTTAAGAAAAGCAATTTATTTGAATAGGTTCTGACAACACAGAACTTGGCATGTACCGAAACTTTAAATTTGAATCTTGGGACCATGTGCAGAAAACAAACTGCAAACCACCTGCCTGCCTCCCTTCTCCTGTCTTCGGCTTCAGCCAGCAGGGACCTGGGTATGGATCCACCAGGGGAATGCCTGGTGCCTCTGCCTGGAGCAGTGTGAGCACAGAGAACTCTGAGGGGCCCCTGCCCCTCTCTGCACACCCACAGCTCCCCAGGCAGTGCTGTGACCCTGTGTGAAGCCTTCACACCCCTGTAACACCTCTTGATTCCGGGTATTCTGCCGCTACCTGAGGGAAGTCTTTAATCTCTGATGCGCCTTGGCGGAAGTGGTTACGAGATAAAGCTCTCGAGGCAGCATACCTGCCTGGATACCTGATGAACAAAGGCAAACAGAGCAATAAATAGCTGCAGAGATGTGAATGGCACCTGCTGACTGAGATAAGTGCCAAGCGGGGCGCGGAGGAGTCAGTGCTGCGCACTCAGAGAGCACCGAGATAAGTGAGGGTCCCCTTGTGTGAGCAGAGAAAAACTGTCACAGTTCTCCAGCCCCAGCACCCTGCCCCTGAGCACCCCAGAATCCTGCCCCTGAGCACCCCAGCACCCTGTTCCCTGAGCACCCCAAAACGGGCTCAGAACCACACCAGCACTGGGCCACTGAGAGGGAGGAACTGGGAAGGATTTTGAGCGACAGTTGGTCTGGGGCCACGTCTAAGGATGGTCTGAAATTGGATCTGGGTCTTCATAAAGGACCCAACATCCTTAACATCCTAATCCACAGGATCCTCAAAACTATCCTCAACTTCAGATATATTTAATTTGGGCTGGGATTCCATCCTGTGATGCCCTGTTTTTCCACCTGGCTGCAGTAACAGCACTGACATAGAGTAAGAAGATGGAGAGGACACGATACCAAAGGCATGACTTCTAAGTGACCCTGGCCTGGAGGAAAGTGAATTTGTGAGGAGCTGGAGATGTTTCTGTCTGAGGAACAACCCCTCTATCTGACACCCACCAAATAAAATCCACTGGTTTGCCTTGGGGGAAAGCATGAGACTGACAAAATGCAGAGCCTTTTGGGGAAGACAAAAATGAACAAAATACCCAGAAAGAGAAGGGGGGAAGTCACCAAGCTGCCGGCGGTGTAGCGAGGGAGAAGGGCAAAAGGCTGTTGGCCATGGGTGGCCCTGTGTGCTGAGACTTCTCATCCTGATCACCCTCCCCACAAGAGGTCTGGTAGATGGGATGCCATCCTCTGCTTCCTCCAGCACTGAGGGCTCCACAGATGAAGCAGGATTTGCTGGTGAGGGGAGGTAAGAAGGAGGCTCCTTCCCATTTCCTTCACCAAAGGCTTTTTCTCGTGTGTCTGTCCAAAAGCAGAGCCCACTTCACTTCCCCGAGTGCCAGTAACAGCTCTGGGTGTGCGGAACACACCGAGGCAGCACCTGAGCACCCCGAGCACTCAGCACAGCTCTGAACATGAGGAGGAGGGGGAGGAAGAGGAGGAGGAGGAGGAGGAGGTGGAAGAAGAGGAGGAGGAGGAGAGTCTACTTAATGTCAGTGACATCAGGGTGCTTCTCACAGGGGGACAGGAAGTAATAAAAGCAGAGCTCCCCGAGGAGGGTCCCTGGCAGTAGCTGGGGAGGCAGCACTGGAGTGGGTGATGCTCTCGTTACCTCTGTGACTGGATCCTGCTGGAAACACACCATGGATGGGGGTGAGTACCTGGGTTGCAGCCTCTGGCTGTGTCTTCAGCTTTATTAATGATGCCCTATGACACAGGAGTGGAACACTTCTATCAGAGTATTTAGGCGGTGTAAAAGACTTTCATCTTCCTCATTTTTACTATTTAAAAAAAAAAAAAAAAAAGCATAGTTCTCTTTTAGAAACTCAAAACCCTCAAATCACTTCAGAAACAAACACAAAAAAGAGGTCTGGAGGCAATTTTAAGGGGCCCTTTTGTTTCAAAGCAAATGGGATCTCACATAATTCACACCTTTTCTTGTGTATTCTTAATTTTAAAAAAGAAAGAGAAAACACACTCTCGCTGGCAACATTTTAATTCAGTGAATCAATCGAGGAATTGGGAGCAATCAGAGCTGAGTTTGTTCACTAAGTCCATCCAGTGTTTTGCAAATTATTTCTATTTTAAAATATCTGCAGGAATACTGGGGCATGCAGGATGCACTGGAGATGCAGGAGGCTCTGGGGATGACCAGGGGATGCAGGAAGTTCTGGGGAATAAAGGAGACTCTGGGGATGCTCCAGGGATGCAGGGACAGGAGGAGCCAGGTCCTACAGGACCCTCCAGGCAGAAGTGGGGAATGGGGGATGGAGTCTTCTTTCTCCTGGATGTCTCCTCACTGATGTCTCTGGCAATCAGTGGCTTAGGAATTTCCTGGATTGTAGAATCCCTGCATCCAAACACCCAGCTGGACCTGCCCACCACACATCACCCTTCTCTTGTTTAAACTTTTGGCCTCTTCATCATCCTCACCCATCCAGTGGGCACTCTGTGGGCTGCTTGTTCTGAGGGCTTCAGTGTCCAGGGGCAGCTGAACTTGGACCTAGCTCCTGGGTAAGGTTAATCACAACAGGGAAAAGAAAGAGTTACTGAGAACCTGACAAGGTTATGATAGTGTTCGTGCTTTGGGGTTTTGTCCTGCTATTGTATTTCAGAGGAATATTTCATTTCCCTGGAAGATGCACCACCACGGTACTTGGTTTAAAACACGACGGGCTCACTTCAGCAGGAAATGTTTTACTTGCTTCTCTCTGCTTATCTTGTCTTTCCTTTTTTTTGATTCACAGTTTCCTGAAAGGAGTGGAGGTAGATAATGATTAACTTTCTTCTGTAATAAATCGGTGAACACATGAAATAAGAGCATGACTGGGTTTCGCTGGGTCCGCTCACTCCCGAAATGACAGTGTCTTTCCTCTGCCAGTTGTGAGGAGGAGAAGGGGGGAGAGCAGGCTGTTAACTGCCAATAGTCATTAGATCACTTAAGTATGATTAACTTTTCTCAGAAATATCTGGTTCTACTCCCAAAAAGCCTCCTCTACTGCTGGCGAAGGGGCAGCAGAAACTGGTACATGTATAAAATACAGAGAGCAGGTTGCTCACTGCCTACATGTATGCTGAGGCTGGAACTTTTGCTTTGCAGTTCTGGATGGCCAAAAAACGTTCTTTTACCACGAGGGTTTGGCCAGAGCAGGTTTGCTCAGCTTTACCAATGTTCCCTAAAATGCTCCCAACTCCTGCTTTGCTCTCATGCCTCTGTTCCCTAAACCACTCTCAACTCGTGCTTTGGTCTCGTGCATCCCTCAGCTGTGGCAGCGGCCAGAACCTCATGAGCTGCCCTGGTCATTTGTGTGGTCTCAATAACCACCCTCAGGGCTGTGTCTCTCTCCTTGTCTGGGCAGATGTCCTGATACCAAATACTTCCACTGTCAGAGGCTTTTCTGGGTGTTACCTGAGAGGATTCACTGCTCCTGCAGCTGCTCTTACCTTGCTTACAATTAGTAGCTGATGCTGAGGGAGATCCAGATAAACTGGGAGGGATTTACCCGTCCAAACCCACCCACCCTGCTGCCACAGCATGGCCTGAACGTGCTCCAGGTGCCCACCCCAGGTGCCCGCCCCAGGGCAGCTGAACCGGGGATTCAAAACACCTGTTTCTTTTCCTTTGCTATTGAGGGAGCCTGAACAGCTCAACACGTGACAAGGGATGAATGCCACCCCTTGGGCTTAATCTGTGCAGGAAGATTGTAAAACTGAGAGGTTGCCATCCCCTGCTGTGAACAGACCCCTTCCCTCCTCCATTCCCATGGAGCAATTCCCCTTTCCACCTGTTCCCAGGTCCTTCAGGACAGGGATGGCCTCAAACCAGCACCTCCCAGCCTGAGAGACGTCAGGGCTGACATGGGGCTCTAGGGCCACGCTGACTCATTTGCTGTGGTGGGGTTTTGGAGTATTTTTATAGATGAGGTTTCTAGTGCAACTGGTTGCAGGGACTTTTGACAGGGTTTTTTTTCCTTAATATTTTGAGGAACAAAACTTTCAAAACTTTCAGAAAATACCCACAGTAGCCAACTGCCAGGAGGTGTGAAGAAAAAAAAAAAAAATTAATGTACCTAAACTGCCTGATAAACTGTGGAGCATGACTCATGTCCTCATATTTGCTTCTGCCCAGTGCCCCAGACCACAAGACAACTTGGGGAGATGCAACTCCTGTCCAGTCTGACTGAAACCAGTGACACAAACATGCTCAAACTGGCACGAAAGGAGCAGGACGCAGCAGGGCCTCTCTGGTTGTGCTTTTGCAAATGTGTAATCTGAGGTGGGGGCACAGAAGAGGGGCAGAAACAGCGCAGGCTTTCTTCCTATTGAAAAGTCGTTTGACATTTAAGGCACTTGAAACAGCAACTGAGAGGGGGGAGAAAAAAGAACCTATGATGATCTTCAAAGGAATGATATCGGCTGAACTGTTCCAGGAGTTGAGTCATGTTCTCGGTCCTGTTTTTCTAGACCTTCACAGGGTGATAAGAAAACAGAACAGAGCAAAGCAGCCCTCACCAGGGCTTGGTCTGGGACTGGTCTCAGGTTAAATCCGTGCTGAACCTGGGGTTTGCAAACCAAGCCATGGAGAGCTGGTGGAGTCTGGCTCAGGTCGGTGCTTTTCCTCCATGGAGTGAGGGTGGTTCTTCTCTGCCTCTTATCCAGCTGCCACAGGGGTGATTGCCTGGTGGGGCTGAGCTACCAGCACACGCATTTATCACCCATCCACAGGCAGCCAGGAGCACCAGATCCAAGAGTCCCGGGGAAAGCTGGCTGTTTGGAAGGTGGGACAGAAGACTAAAGGCTCCTATTTCGTTTGCAGAGTCAGGGACCCTGTGCCCGTATCCCAGGCAGGGAGGGCAGTTACAGTCTGGGCTTGCTTAAACCCACCTTGTGGGTCTCAGTCCCTGAGGCTTTAGGTGTATTTCTGTGTCATATACAGAAGTCAGGGCAGCAGCTCAAAGGGGAGACAACCACAGCAGACACCAAACCTCTTCCTGCAGCCTGGGACTGGTCAGAGCCAAAGCCACTGGCCGGACAGTACAGACAGACGTTCCACTGCACCCCTCAGCCCCAGCCTTGCTCTCCTCCACTCCTGAGTCACCTGCACTAAGGGTTCCCTAGGGAACCCCTCAGATCCCCCCAGGAGGATTTGGAGAAGGTGAGGGGTGGATGAACACAGCTGAGCACGCAGCTGCATGAGCATAAAAGATGAAAATTAGGGGGCAAAGTGAGACAGTTTCTAGGAGGCTCTCACGCAGGTCTGGGGATGAGCAGTACGAGTTTTCACGTGGCTGAGGATTTCTCACCCACACACCACCCTCACGTTTAAAGAAACATCCCCAGTCACAGGTACAAGAGGAACTGTGTCTGTTATTAGTGTTGCATGTGATTTAACACAGGGACTCGGTGCAATGGGTGCAGTTACCTGTAGTGGAAGTTCATCCACCAGTTCAGTGCAACATGGGCAAGAGCCTGGCAGAGCAGGGAAGGCACAAAGGAGCTCTGGAACAGAGCAGAACTCTGTCCAGCAGACACTTAAGCACAGGAATCAGTCACATTCATGAACAACCAGGCCATGAGGAGCAAGGCAAAGTTCTAGGAGGAACAGGCAGCTGGAAGCCAAAGGTATCGCCTAGCCCAGTGCTCCCAGAGCAGAAAACCTGCAGGGAGTGAGGGGCTGCAGGGACCAGCCAGTGCCTGGAGGGACATCCTAGGGGAGGGCACCCCTCAGGGAGGGACACATCTCCTGCTCACACCAGAGCGGAGCCCATGGCTTTACCACTGCCGCCTTCCAGCCGAGCAACTTCTAGCGGCAACTGCCTCAGGCAGATGCTGGTACGAACTGTACAGAGCGGGGAGAAAGCTTTCCCTGGCCCCTGCCCTGCTAACCACAGCAGGAAGAGCTGCTCGGCTGAGATTGCTCTCACCACCATCACGCCTGGCTCTGCATTCAGTTTTTCCTCCCAGCTGTCAGCAGCCTGTATTTTCACATCTGAAGGCAGCAGGCGCCAACTCTGACGTAGAGACAAGCAATAAATTTCAGACAGTTGCAGTTCTGTCTGTCCCATGGGGAGCTGAGCTCTCCCCTCCACAGCCCAGGCACAGCTGAGCAGGATTTATGGCCCTCACAGCTGGATGTTTTCACACGGGTTAAGCTGCACCCTCACTGCTCAGGCACAAGGGAACAGGCTGCTGGCTGCCTGCAGGGAAAGGTAATGGATAAAATCAAAATGGGTGCACTGTGCTGAGTTAAGAGTCCTCAGCTCTCAGCCTGCTCTGGACGGGGCTCTGAGCAACCTGGTCTAGTTGAAGATATCCCTGCTCACTGCAGGGGGTTGGACTGAATGACCTTTAGAAGTCCCTTCTAACTCAAACTGTTCTATGATTCTGTGAAGCCAGAGGGGCCAGGCTCCTGAGACTGCATTCGTGCTCTTACAGTAACGTACATGACCCTGGGTTATCTTGCTGGCATCTTCACCAGGTTTTGGTTTCCTCAGCAATGAGGGCTCTGCAGGGTTCACAGTGCCATGGTCAACATGAGCCGCTGGTTTTTCAAAGTGAAAACCATGTGGAAACCCCCACCCAGCCACTAACACAGCATCTCCTTCTTCCCTAGGCAAGCAGCTAAAGGTCACCCTTGTTTTCAGCCTGCCGCTCATTTTTCAGGTAAGATGTTTTCAACAACATTGCTGAAATCCAGCTGCTTTGTGTTGTGGGTAAAAGGAGATCTCAGAAACTCAGAGCAGCCACCCACAGTCCCAGAAATGTGTGGGGACACAGCTGCTCACCCCAGGATCCAGCTGTAGGAGGTGGGAGGTGAGAGCAGTGCCCAGCTACTGAAAAACAAACAAAAGAAACAAAACCAAGGAGGGAAAAACAGCGAAAAACGCAGTGATTTTCAGATGGCCAGGGCTGTGTGTGTCCCCTTTTAGTCCCAAAATGAGCATTTCCAGAATAGACAGGAGCACGCCACGTTGATGGCAGGGAGCAGCCTGCTCCTGCTCCCTGCAAATCCCTGGTCAAGGTGCCGGGCTCTGACCAAGCACAGTGCTGGGGAGGGATGTGCCCAAGGAGGAACAGTTCAGCATCTTCCTCTGCCTGATCTCGCTCAGAGTCCCCTGGCACAGCAAGGAGGACCCCAAGCACGGAGCTGTGCCACGATCCGCTCCCAGACCGGGTGCCTGGTCCTGCTGCCCGCGGTCCCTCGGCAGCACCGGCCAACCCCAGCCCACGGGGCTCCCCGGGGCTCAGTGCCACAAGCAGAGCCGAGCTGCCCATTCTTTTCCCTTTCACTGCTGGCGGCCTGGCAGGCAGGATGTGGTGAAAGCCAAACCTGCTGAGATGGAGAGTACCAAGATGCTCACTGATAAAGGGTGGGGGTATCCAGGGGAAACCTTTCATCTCTGTGTGATGAGGAGAAGGTTCTGGAGACTAATAAGTCACAAAAAGCAGGGCACAGGTACCGCAGGCTCTGGCTGCCCCACAGGTTATGGCAGTGTAGGAAGATGAAACAAGAATAATCAGAACTGAAATCAGGGGCCTGAGTGAGATGCCGGCACTGCATCCGTGCCGACACGGAAACAGCTTTCTGCTGCACTCACTGCACTTCCTCACGGTTTCACTGACACCTTTGCTGATTTTTCATTTAGCTGAAGGATGTTTTATTTCTCACATTTTATCTGACAGCTGGCTGTGTACACACAGCTGGAGGCGGCTCTTGGAACACTCTGGAAAGCTGCCACATGTCTGAGGGTTTGCAGGTGTTACTTTGGCTGAGCACTGGACATTTCTGGTGGAATTCCCACTTGGAGGCCCCCAAAAAGCCCCAAACCTCACATCTTTATGGGAAACGCTTTCAGCCACGAGGTCGTGTCAGCTCTGTTTGTGAGGCTGGCATGAGCCAGCACTTGGGAACTCCCTGGGACTTCTCTCTAGGCTCCCTTCCCAGCATGGCCACGCAGGCACAGAGTCCTTGTCCCAACACACTCTTCTTCTCTTCCCTGTTCTAGTTCTGTGCAGGGGACAATGTCACTGATGACTACGACTCCAACACCACCATCGACTACAGCATGTTCGAGTCCCTGTGTGAGAAGCAGGAGGTCCGTGACTTCCGTGCTGCCTTCCTCCCAGCCATGTACAGCCTCATCTGCTTCATGGGGCTGTTGGGGAACGGGCTGGTGATGCTCACCTACATCTACTTCAAGAGGCTGAAGACCATGACAGACATCTACTTGCTGAACCTGGCTCTGGCAGACATCCTCTTCCTGCTGACCCTCCCCTTCTGGGCCACGAGCGCAGCCACGCACTGGCTTTTTGGGAGCTTTGCCTGCAAAGCTGTCTACTGCATCTGCAAAGTGAGTTTCTTCAGTGGGATGCTGCTCCTCCTGTCCATCAGCATCGACAGGTACTTCGCCATCGTCCAGGCTGCCTCGGCCCATCGCCTGCGCCCCCGGATGATTTTCATCAGCAAGGTGACATGCATCCTCATCTGGCTCCTGGCCTTCATCCTCTCAATCCCTGAGCTGGTTCACAGTGGTGTGAACAACTTGGAGAGCAATCCCCGTTGTTCCATCATTGCCAATGACTTGCAGACCTTCAACACTGGCATCAAAGTGTCCCAAATGGTGTTTGGCTTCTTAATTCCCCTCCTGGTCATGTCTTTCTGCTACCTCGTCATCATCAAAACGTTACTCCAGGCTCGCAACTTTGAGAAGAACAAAGCCATCAAGGTCATCATCGCCGTGGTCATCGTCTTCGTCGTCTTCCAGCTGCCCTACAATGGCGTCATGCTGGCCAAGACCATCACAGCCTTCAACCAGACCAGCTCGTGCGAGGAGAGCAGGAGGCTGGACGTGGCAGATGACGTGACCTACACCCTGGCCTGCTTCCGGTGCTGCCTCAACCCGTTCCTCTACGCCTTCATCGGCGTCAAATTCCGCACCGACCTCTTCAAGCTGCTGAAGGAGCTGGGCTGCCTGAGCCAGGAGCGCCTGTGGCAGCTCACCTCCTGCCACGACAACAAGAGGTCCTCCTTTGCCATGGAGACAGAGACAACCACCACCTTCTCCCCGTGAGCCAAGCTCCAGGCACGCTTTGGCCGAGCTGGAATGGTTTTGGACACTTCCTCTAGTCTGAACTCCTGGCAGAGCAAGACCTGTCACACTGCAGAGAAGGTGAGTGGAAAACCCAGGAGTCTCCCCCTGTTTCAAGCAGCGAGGACTGCTGGCCAATATCCCATGGGTGGAGAAACTTTACAATAAAGTTGTCACTAACGGCAAAGCAAGCGAGAGGTGGTGAGTCTGTAATTTCTCCTGTCATTTCACCTTCAGCTTAGTCTTTCCCTGTCAAAATGAGAAATGCTGAAAATAGAACATTTACCCTAAAAGCAACAAATACCAAGAGAAAACAGATGTTGGTGCAGCAGAACTGTCGTTTGGAGCTGAGCTTCCAGGAGCATCCCCCATGCTTTGGAGGTTGCTTCTAACAAGACAACCTGTGGCCCTGCAACCGCACAGGAATGCCCTTGCACTGAGACACTCCAGGGCAAACCCACACCCGCAGCCTTGGGCTCGACCCAACACACAACCCCAGCTGTGGAGTATCCGAGCCCACGACTGCTCTGCCTTCCCCCAGGGAAAGTGAGAGACGCCCATAGCTAATGCTAAATCCATACAAACTGCAGCCATAATTTCAATTACTTTTTATAATATTGTAGCCACTCATAGCTCTGTCAGGAAAAGTACAAATTCCACTTTACTTCTGCCTGTATCCTTTTTCTGGGCTATCACCAGCTGACCTTAAGAGATAAATATGAGTGTAGGTTTTCTCCTCCCTTCCCAGTCCTTCTAGCAGGACTTCAGCTGCCTTTGAAGTCAGATCTGTATTTCACTCATAAGCTACTGGGGCATGTTTTGCATCAGTGCTGTCGGCACCAACAAAGACACCACCCGCAGAGGTTTGATCTGAACACAGAGGACAGTCCTGTCCCATCACTGCCAGGGCCATGGCAGCTGAACAGCAGATTATTGTCATGGAAAGTCAGACCTTGGAGAAGCCCAGACTGTGATTCCAGTTGGCACTTTCACAGGAAGAGCGAAGATTCCTGATGACAGATGAACACTCTGGGAACCGCTGTGATGGGACAGCGGAACTCAGCTGCTGCAAAGTCTGTGCAGCTGTCCCTGTCCTTGTCCTGTGTGCTCTCATCCCACAGCTCTCCTGGAGCCATCACCAACGGAGAGAGGTCTCAGCCTGGAGCTGCTCCCAGGGCTGACAGAGGAGGCATGTCCATGTTCCCCGGAACACACAGAGCTATGAGCAGCAAAACACTCACTAAACACACATTTACCCTTTTACTCAACACATGGGTCCATCAGGAGTGACGCACAGAACTCTGTGGTTCATAGGTTGGAAAGCATTGCTTTAGAGACACGAGGATTAAAATCAGCCTTCCAAGACAGACTTCACTGGCTGGGTCTGAGACAGCACTGCCAGTTATTTACCCGGCTGCCTCCAGATCTAAATAAATTCTCCATAAACCATTTGCCTCTGGGGTAGAGGATTTTTGCCAAGGGCTGGGATTCGGGAAGAGATGACATTCTGCTCTGTGTTACCTACCTGTGCTGAACTGTTGAGCTCATTTACTTTTACAACGTCCAGGTAACTGTGCGGAAGTGCTGCTTCTCTGTCACATGAAACAGGGGGTGACAACGGACACTGAACAGCTACTTGTCCTTGGTTTCTTCCTCATCCTTATTTGGGCAAGACACAGTGATGGAGAGCTTGGCCAGAGTCAGGGACACCCCCGGCACAGGGTCTTTGCAGTTTTCCTCATCAGTGACAACGGATTGTTAATGCATATCCAATATGTAAAGCTGCTTTACACAGACAAAGCTCAATCTGTTCATGAATGTACCCTGAAAACAGACACACTGCTTCCATGGAACCTTTTCCTGCAGAATCCTTTCACCCTATTCCAGCCAGGAAACTGCACCACCAGCACACAGAGCTGGGACTTGTCTCCTGTTGATAAAAGCCATTCCCCTCCTGCAAACGGAGAGGTCTTCAGGTCCTTAGAGACAAGATGTATTCCAAACAGGATAACACGCAGCTGCTTCCATAAATGAGATGCAGAGGCACCCCCTGGGACAGCTGCAGCTGGTGCCTCAGTGAGGCAGCGGTGATGTCAGAGGGCCTGGCTTTCCCTGTTAAATTTAACGGACAGAACAAATTTGCATCTAATTTAGATGAGTCATGTTAACATTGGCCTAAGATCCCAACTTGAGGTTTCCCACTGATCTCTGAAAACTGACTTTATTTTGCTATTTGTGAAAAATAAATTACAACGATTTAAATAAAATATTTTTGGGTTTCCACTGCATTTTCTCCATCCTTGTACAGTCCTTGTCATATTCTTCTGTCCTGTCAGGGGCTGTTTAATCAGCTCAGCTTCATACCAGCGGTGCCCTGCAGGAAAGAGAGTATGGAAAATAAATAGAAAAATGTTGGTTTACTTCATCTGCTGATAGATTATAAAAGAAACAAGCCAACAGCACATTAAGGAGTTTTTATTTTAACTATTAACCCACCTGTCTTGATGCTGCTCCACAGCTGCATCTCATCAATATTTGAGCAAAAAGCCTTTGAGCTGTAGCATTTTATTGGTCACGTTTAACTAAAATTCAGTAATAAACCACCACGTTACTGTGGGAATTGCTCACAGGAAGCGGCAGCAGCTCTGGGGGCTACAACCCCCACCCACAAGGTGAGAGTAGGAACTGCAACTAAAACAATGAATACAACGCTCCTGGTGTGACCTCCCCAATTAATTTGTGCCTCAAAGCACACGGGGCCGGGACCATATCCTTCCCAAAAAGCGTCATGTAAGTGTAACCACAGAATCAGAGAGGAAGAAACTCAAAGAACACGAGGAGACAGAAGCCTGACACCGGAGTGCCAAAGCTAAGGCCCGTTTCTGCTTTCACTGAGCGATGAAAGTCTCACATTTTCTCCCGAAAAGAAAGAGCAAAGTGAGTTTCAGCATCTGGCCCAGAGGCTCAAGAAGCATCTCCAGACTACAGCACAACACCATTTTAGATGCAGAACTCCAGACCCTGGGATCCTTAAATAAACATTGGGTTTTGGAGCCAGAACTGGGGATCTGCAGAGAGCCACAGCACTTTTAACCACTCCCCTTGCTCCTCTGAGGTGACTGTCAGCCAAATTCTTAATATTCAAGAACTTTCTTGATGAAGAAAACAGAGACTGTACCATAAAGCCCTAACTTAAACCAGCAAAACTCACCCACCAAGCAACCACACAAGACCACAACTTGGGTCACAAATATTACAGCCAAGACACACAGAACCTGCTACAAAAAAAGAGATGTATTTCTAGGAAAGATTTAACCCATTTCAGTACCTTTCACCATCAAGAACTGCCTCTTTCCTTTCACGATTCCGAATCTTCTTTGAAAAGCCAAGAAAAAAAGCCTGAGCCTCGTTAGAGAAAGGGGACACAGGTTTGCCTTAAACTACGTAAAGATGGGGGAGGCAGTGACTGCCCAGTCCCAGCTGTGTGGAGTCTGGGTGGTTCCTGCAATCCCTGTTCCATATTATTGTGGGAAAGCCTTCATCACTCAGAAGCCCTGGACTCCTCATTGCTCTAGATAAGTATCACTGCTGCTCATTTCTCATTCCCTGGCTGTTCTTTATCTCTGTGCACGTGTATTCTTAAGTTATGGTTCGAAAGCCCTTAGTGCCCAACGGATCTGGGCTGGGTGGGAGCCAAACTGGAATGAGGGGGAAGTAAACTGGCTTTGGGGGAGTTGGCAGCTGCTCCCAGCCGTCCCAGAGCAGGGCACTGGTGTGTCCTCTTCCAGGCACTGCCCCCCATGACTTGCTGGTAAATCACTTGATGGGAAGGGAAAAGCTCTCCAGGCAGGGCTGTGGTTTCTCATGTGCCACCTGGGCAGCTGCACGAGGGAAGTTCTTGTCACCCTAAAAAAGAATGAGCTGGAACTGAGTGAGGCAAACAAACCCTAAAAATAATGCCTGTGTGTGATTAGGAAGGGTGGGGGCACACTGAATCAGTCAGAATAGCTGAGAGTGGGCCATAGCTTCCTCCCCACGGCTTCTTTTGTAAGGAAAAACAACCCAAACTCCTGCTCTGGGGGTGGAGGTGTCACATCTCAGGGGAGAACTCCTCGTACAGCCAACTGTCCTTGTTGGCAGAGCTGCCCTGCCTGGGGCCACCTCTCCCAGGGGGAACGGTGGGCGGAACAGTTCTATCCATCCCTGGCCCACTGTAATTGCGATCTGAGGAAACTGAAGCAAGCTGAGACGTCACCTGCCCTGTTTGGGTCATCACGAGCAGCTTCACGACCTCAAAGCAAGTCAGGCAAAGAGTCTGACCAGGACCTTTTATGGATTAGAAGGTGGCAGGATCAGCTCCGAGCCAACTGTTGGCACCAAGCAGGGGAAAAGAACATGCAGTAGGAACACAAGGAAAAATAACCAGAAAAGCAGCATCATGCTGCATTTAATGACAGCAGCTCCTGCTAGACCACCTCAGAGCCCCAGAGTGGGGGTCGTGTTCCTAGCCCTCCTCCTTAGGGAGCCCAGCCCATTCTGCTCCTTCCCCAAGCACTAAAATCAGGCCGAATGTCCCTGGCTCTGTCCGCATACCATGGGTGGGAGCCCTCCCGGCCTCTTGCTGAAATGAAACACAATTTCACGCGTTCAGATTTAGCAGAAAACGCCAGTTTTCAAGCCCAGCTGTGGTAGCTCCTGACCTGCCCAAAATGAAAGTTATTTTTCACTTTCACCTTTCACTAAGACCCCAGTTCTGCAGAGCTGCGCGTTAACCAAGTAGAAAGTGCTGATATTAAACCACCACCTGTCACTGCCACAGCTTGTCCACAAACCTCATTCAGGTCTGAACAGGTACGGAGCCTTCTGGCTCCACGTGCAGGGCAGCAGCAGAGCCAGCCCAGGCATTTGTCACTGCTGAGCCCCTGAAGCTCCTCATGTACAGGAACCGAAACTTCCCTTCCTGCTGCTTTGTTTTTAATTCAATTGTCTAAAGAAAAAAAAAACCCAAAGAGAGAGCTACTTTCCTTTCTCTGCTGGCACAAAAACAATTGTTCAGTGATTAGGGGCTTTATTGGGAAATTTCTGTGACTGAAGGACAATTCTGATGTTCAGAATCATCCTGCAGGGGAGGAAGAAGCCAAGTAAACTCCAGCGGCATAGACAAAAAGGCCTTCCAGGATTTGGAGTCTGTGCATGCTGCTCTGTACCAAAATCCAAACTTCTCTCAGTTCCTGGATCCTGCAGGTTTTACCCACGGTTTTGTGTTTTCCCAGCAGGGAACGTCCCACGTCCATGTGAAGCTCAGTGAGCACGCACATGTCCAGGTGTGTGTCGTGGTTTAGCTTGGCCCAGGTTTTTCTAGTGGGGGGGGCCCACAAAGACGGCTCCTCTGTGAAGCTTCTCGAAGCCTTCACCATGTCCAGCTCTGAGGTGATGGACATGCTGCTGGCCAAGCCTGGGCCAATTAGAGATGCTGGTTACGCCTCTGTGAAAAACATACTTAAGAAGAAATCAAAACAATGGCTGCACGCATTTTTCCTTAGCCAGAGGAGGAGGAGGAGGTGAGAGTATGTGAGGGAAAACAACATGGAGAGACCAAGGTCAGTGGAGAAGGAGGGGGAGGGGGAGCTCCAGGCGCCGGAGCTCTGCAGCCTCTGCAGGCCGTGGTGAGGCCATGGCGGAGCCGAGATCCCTCTGCAGGCCCTGGTGAGGCCATGGTGGAGCCGAGATCCCTCTGCAGGCCCTGGTGAGGCCATGGTGGAGCTCTGCAGCCTCTGCAGGCCGTGGTGAGGCCATGGTGAAGCAGGGGGTGCCCCTGCAGCCCATGGGGGCCCACGGGAAATGCTGAGATCCACTCGCCCATGCGGAAGGGAGTGGATGCCCTGAAAGTGGCCGTGGTCCAGAGGGAGTCCTAGTGGAGAAACAGGCCTTGACTTGCACCCTGAGACTGAACTGAGTGTCCCACATGGAGTGGGTGGGTGCCTGAGAGAGAGAGAGAGAGAGAGAGAGAAGTCCAGCAGAAGTCCGGTAAAGAGAAGAAGCCTTGCTCCCGAGATGGAAACGGCCTGGCTCAGAGGTCTGTACCCCGTGGAAGATGGACCCCACGCCGTAGCAGTTTTGGGGAGACTGCTTGCCTGTGTGGGGACCAGCGTCACTGCAGCAGTGTCGGGCGGGTGCCGACAGTGAGACCCATGGCTACGCAGAGGAAAAGAACCTCTCCCCGGGCAGGGGAAGAAGATCTGGGTGATGAACTGACCTACCCTCCCCATGCCTTGTTCCCTTGTGCAGCTGCTGGGAAGGAGGGAGGGGGGTGAGCAGAGTAAATGGTGGCCTTGAAGGGTTTATTTTACTTCTCATTTACTCCTCTGACTCTGTTAGCAATAAATTAGATCACTTTGCAACCTAAGTTAGCCCTGTTTTGCCTATTCTAAGTGCGTCTTCTCCTGGGTTTCCTTATCTCAACTCGTGAGCCCTGGGTGTGGGTGTGTTAATTTGGGGGTACCTGGCATTTGGCCAGGCTCAAACCATGACATAATTGGCGTCCCAACGGGCAGTTCGAGAAAGTGGAAAAGAAACTATAACAGTGTGCACACGTGTCCCAGCAGCCCTGGTTTCACTCCAGGGCAATCACATCAGAATCCAACCCTACTGCAGCAAAACCCAACTGCTAGGGCTGTGCAGAGAGAAACTCATGTTTTCAGGGCAGAGTTGACTGATTCTCTGGCAGATAACATGTTTCTTCTAAGTTTTGGCCGCACCAAGCAGTGAGAAACAGCTTCAACCCCTGTGCCAGGGCGGGGAGTGGGATAGGAAAAAAACAAAGCTCTTCATGGATGACTAACCCAGGCTCGGCTCCTCGGCGGTTGTTGCATGAGCCCCTTTGAAGAGGTTCACACTTTTGCAGGTGGGTCCTGGTTCTACCTCCGTCACAGGTAGGGACAAGGCTCCTGCTCAAATGTGCTCTGACCATGTGCAGAGGGTGGGAGCCACAGAGCACCGCAGACCTGGGCCCCCACAGGTGTGCCTTCCACCAGGCTTTGGAGGGTTGCGGCAGACCTGGAAAGGCACCAGATCCGTACAAGACTCATCCAGCTGTGCTGCCAGCTGCTCCTGGCAGGGCCCCCCACCCCTCCCCACACGAGCAGCCCTCACGTGCCAGCGCTGCCTGCGCAGCCCAAACAGCCGGAGGCGTGAGGCTGTTTTGGAGCTGCAGAGAACAACCAACAGAAAGGGTCTCCCCAGCACCACAAACAAGCCCTGAAAGGCTGCCAGAGCCTCCTGCCTCCACTGGGCAGCCTGTTCCAGGCACTGCCCAGGCTGGGGCTGTGGGACCGGCAGCCACCGCAGCAGAGAAGGTCATCATGGAATCATGGAATGCTTTGGGTTGGAGGGACCTCAGGGTGGGGGAGCTGTGCCACAGGACCGGTCCCAGCTGCCCCAGGGCCAGGGCACGGAGGTGATGCTCTAGGGACGCATCATCTCTGCAGAAAAGCTGCTCCTCCTGGGAGCTTCTGGGATGTGCCCACCCCAGGGACCTGCTGCTGAGCTCTGGCAGGGAAATGAACCTCCTTTATAATCACCCAGGCAAAAAGAGCCATCCCTTACAGGGCATTCCCTCCTGCAGCCATGGAGGAGGTGACGGCACATGGTCTGAAACACACCGTGAAATTGAGCTCCAGTGACCAAGATGGAAACACTTCCTTCTCCTCCCTACTACTATCTGAAACAGAAAAATAGAGATTATAGGAAAAGCCCAGAACAGAAGACACTTTCCAAAGTGCTGGTGACCTCCCCAGGGCCTGAGTGACAACCTCGGGAAGGACAGGACAGCCCAGATGGGCTCTGAGTGACCCACAGCACATCCAGCAAGAGCCTGTGGTCACCATCCCCTTTTGGCTGCAGCCATCCTGGCCCCAGGAGCCAGCAGAGACAGAAAGCTGGGAGAGGGCAGAGCAGGGACATGGTCTCCTCCATGTCCTTCCCTCAGAACCACTCTCCTCTCCTCTTGCCTTTGGTCACAAGTTCCCTGTTCCTGGGAGAAGGCTCCCAGCCAAACCCCTGAACTCCCCGCAGGCGACCAGAACCGACCACAGCGCTCTCCTTGAGAGCTGCTGACACCATGTGGGAACGGCTGGGAAGTGATCCACAGACACCTCCTGCCCTCCAAGCCAGGACTCCGGGAAAAGCTGGGCGAAACTTACCCCTGAAGTAAAGATGTGGGTTCAGATCGTATCGGTGTAACCATATTAATCCCTCCATGGGCAATCAGGCTAAAAAGTGGAGTTGTTCTACTTCGGTTTAATTTAAACCTACTGGAAGTGATTTCAAATGGCTTTGATACATTTGATTTTTCCCTCTGGATCAGCCCATGCCTTTTCCATGTGATTTCAATAATCCTGTTACTTACATCTTCCCATAAAAATGACATCTCCCACAGATCACCTTCCACTGGCTTTGTACCCAAATTTCCTAGACAACTCTGGAAACCATAAATGGCTTTTTCCAGCCACCACCTACCATGTGGGACCCTATGGGAAACTCCAGTGCAGCTGCTCTGGAAAAATCCCAGCCAGGAAAATGGGATTTGTCAGGCAGCAGAAGATCCATTTTTCAAGCAAGCTTTACAAACACACTCTCTTCCCCACGAGGCCTCATTGTGCTTTTGAATCCTTCTCTCATCACCCAAGCATGGGTGGCTTCAGCTTCTGAATTTGTAGATGAACTGAGAAAAACCGTCATTTCAGCAATCAATAACTCAAAGACCTGGCACCGTTATGCAGGTGACAGTGAACGTTGCTGAGGTGTGAATTTTGCACCGAGGTGAAGCTACAGCTTGCAGAGGCCGCAAGAGAAACTCTGACAGCAAATGGTCCCTCTGCTAGGAGGTTCTGTCACCCTAAAACCGCATTGTGTCAAAGAATTGTTCTGGAGTAATTCCTCTATAAAAGATAAAGATCTAAAGGTATTTGAGAGCATCCAAAGAAGGCTGTGAGGATGGTGAAGGATCTGGAAAGGTATGAAGAGCAGCTGAAGGCACTGGGTTCTTCAGCATCCTCCCAAGGGGCAGCTCCAGTCTCTGCTGACCAGGGACAGGACCCCAGGGAACGGCTGGAGCTGTGTCTGGGAGGCTTAGGTTGGATATCAGGGCAAGATTCTTATCCCAGAGGGTGTTGGGCATGGAACAGGCTCCCCACGGAATGGGCACGGCCCCAAGGCTGACAGAGCTCAGGGAACATTTGGACAAAGCTCTCAGGCACAGGCTGGGACTGTTGTCATTGTCCTGTGCAGGTACAGGAGTTGCACTGCATGATCCTTGTGGGACCCTTCCAGCTCAGGATATTCCCTGATTTTGTATTTGTCAGCAAAGATGCAAGTGAAAATTTACAGAATTTACTGCAGAAACACACTAAAATCTGTAATTTCAGGCACGTTTTCCAGGGGGTGGCCAAATCCCTCAGATGCTCTCCTGGCACTTCTGTGCTCCCCCCGTATACGTGAGGTTCAACTGAACTCCCCTGCTTTCACCTCCAAATCTGCTCCCTGCAAACTGAAACCTCCCCGGCTTCACGCGGGTTTATCTGCTCGGGTTTTGCCTTTTCCCCTTTGTTTGCATAGCAAAAAAAAAAGTTCTTTTTTGTGGCCTCTGCAGAAGACAAACGAACAAAAACAAGCCAGCTCGCCCCACCTATGCCACTGGCTTTTATCTGCGGGGGCCAGAGCCCAGCGCCCACCCCCTCAGACCTTATGGAAATAAACACTCGGTGACATCAAATCTGTTTTCAAGGAAAGGTTCCCACACGCCTTTACAAAACACTTCAGTATTTTTTTACCCCGAGATGCTGCCCACGTGTCTCCCCCCGCACGGCACAGCACCGGCACCAGGTAGGGAACCCTCACCAGCCTCCCCCTCGTGCTCACCTGTCCCCACCTGTCCCCACCTGTCCCCACC